>OY723390.1:43735902-44140902 GCA_963210295.1 Ophion ellenae
CGATCTGTCAAAACAATGTCAGGTGCGGGAAATATAATGCATTGTATTCGGGCCACGACCGGTAAAAAATGTGGAAAATTTGTGTCGGCAAAATATGTCGGTTGAAAATGAAAAATGCGTGGAATTTCGAATGAGTGAGATGAGGTTAGGACTAGTCAGTTGTTGCCTTGCCATCGTGTCTCTTTGTCGTAGCAAGTGGTAATAAATTCATCACCGGGAGTTCAAATTAAACTTGATATTACATAAAAATTAGGTCAATAAGCGTAAATTTTTCTAAGAGCATTGGATCACTACCAGTTTTAAGTATGTAAATCTGATTATTTTTAAGAATCTGGCGGATTTCCACTGTTATGTACACTTTTGTAGCGACCGGAAATTGGGTTTTTACATGTCGTCTCGGAATACCTTCACAAAAATACGCAATTTTTATTTTTTTTTCTCTGTTATAAGGTCGATAACCGACCCTGAAATTTTACAGAGACGATTATTAATATATTTAGCGAAGCTAAAAAATCAAAATCCTATGGATTGAAGCCTGGCGATAGGATTACCTTGAAGGATCGCCCATCCCAGGTAGGAATTGACGATGAAAAAAGGGCTCGCCAAGCTCTGAAACAAGGCTCACATTTTTTAATTCAGGCTGAGCACCAGCCTGATTTCAGGCCTAGCTGAACCCCTGAATGATAACGCGGTTTCAGGCTGTTGCACACAGGCTTGACCAAAGGCTGGTAGAAAAGCCTGTACTAAGCCTGAAACGACGAAACAACAAGGTTCAAAACGAGCCTTAATGAAGCCTTCACGAGCATTTATGACCAGGCTTATCCCAAACGCTTCTCGAGGCTATATGAGGCCTGTTTTTTAGTTTTCTATATTCTACATTGGGATAAATTTAATAAATTTGTAAAGAATTCATTTGATTTATTATATATATTTATTATTCATTATATTATTTGTTATAAAATATATATAAAATATTTTAAACACAATACTTTATTTTATTTATTGTTTATGGGACACGTAATACACAGAGTGTACGCAAACCCCAGAGAGTGAGTATATACGAAATGTGTATGTGACGAGAAAAAAACTTTTTTGTGTACCTCATAAATATCGATAAGAGAATATGTTTAAATGTTCTGAGCTGCCTCCTTCGCTTTCGTTTTTCGTGCCTTCGCACCCGACAAATTTAGTGCTAATTTTTTTTTTTCATAAAAGTACAGAAAAATATTATTTAAAATTTATTTTATTTTATCACAACCTGAAACAAGCCTGCATCCAGCCTTGATTTTTTAGCCTTAACATTCACTGGCTGAATAAAGCTTGAAATAACCCTGAGTTTAGGCTAAGCAGCCAGTCTTGGCTCCAGGCTGCTCCAAACGATGCAATCAAACCTGGCCCAGGTCTGTCTCACTCAGGCTCGGTGAAACAAGGCTCACACAAGTTTGTTTCCATCGTCAGCCTTTTGATTCCCTACCTGGGATGTAACAGCCAGATAGTGATCTATCGTTCTCAAAACCTGTTGTGTTTTTTACAAAAATGGAGTAATCTACTGTAATCACAGTAATCTACTGTTCTTGAAATCGATGTGTAAAAAAAATGAGCAATCGCCCATGAAACACCCGGATAGTAATCTATTGGTCCGGAAATCTACGATGGTTTTGTAAAAATTGAGAAATCGGCCATGAATCAGTTAGACAGTAATCTATTATTCCCAAAATCTGTGATGTTTTTTTTATCGATGGATCACCCATGAATCGGCCGGATAGTAATCTATTGTCCCCAAAATCTATCATAGGATTGAAAAAACATAAAAGTATCGCCAACGAAAGAGCCAGATAGTAATCTATTGTTCCCAAAATCTATGACTCATTGGAGAAGAAATTGAAAGATGGCCCATGAAACAACCAGTTAGTGATCTATTGGTCACAAAATCTAAGATCTGTTATCGTATCTATTAGTTCCAAAATATACAGTATATTTTTTTTCACCGAAGAATCGCCCATGAAGCAGCTGGCCAGTAATCTCTTGTTTCAAAAATTCACGACATACTTTTTTTTAATGAGGAATCGCCCATGAAGCAGTCCAATAGGAATCCACTATTCCCAAAATCTAAGATATCTTTTCAAAGACATTGAACGATTGCTCCTAAAGCAGCCAAATACGCTGACAGGCAACATTGCATAGACACAACGGGTTTAAAATATCTTTTCCGCACATACACATCGCCATATTTAAATATGTCCCAACTGTGTACTATTGTAGCTCACGCGACAACTTTTTCTCTGTCGCCCCATACATCACTTTTGCGAAACACAGTTTGGCGACATTGGTTCCTTTATTCCATCGATAAGACCCCGGGCAGAAAAAAGCTGCCGAGTCGACAATTTCACTGACGTATATCTGTGTGTATATATATGCAAAGTAGGAGAGAAAGAGAGAGAGAGAGGGTGTGAGGGATGTGAAAAAGAAAGTTTGTAAAGAGATTTCTTCGGGGATTCCAAAGGGCGCACTTGATCAGAGAGTCTCGTGACCCAGCGGTATATCCATACCGCTTTTGGGGATGGTGGGTGAGAACGCGAGGCACCCGGCAATCGTATACGTGTGTGTATACAATGTTTCGGGCACGTATATATATACAGCGTGTATAACGTCAATTTGAACCGGCCGGCCATTTCAGAGGGAAATAAAGGAGCGAAGCTACTGCGTAGTCGGGAGTTTTCCCCGGGAATTAGCGGGGCGTCGGGGAGTACGCCGTATATCAGCCCCCCCCCCTCCGTGAGTTTGCGGACGACTGAAGAGAACGGCCCGATGGAGTGACCCGGGACCCCAGGTTTAACGGCTCCCCGAAGGGCAACCAGTTACCACGCTCCGATGCCTACCCTCTCGACCTGTCCGTTCTGGAATAAAGATGGCCGTCGCTCGGTAAGCGGAGGCCGGGGAGAAGCTAGCGCCCGCGAAAATATGCGCGATACTCTCGCGGGAACCGCGGAAGTGTGAGCTTTCTCTTCGTCTCTTGGTTAGCCGGATTTCCCAATGACATTGCAATGGGAATTGGGGAAGAACGACTTAGCGGAAGAACTGAGCAATACCTGTTGACTGGATTGTGAGGGAGACACGAAGATATCAAGCTGCAACAGCTCATCAGGCTGCCCGAGTCGAAAATTTCAGCCTATTTTAAAGGCCTTTGATCCTATGTCAGCCTCACTTGAGTCTGTTTACTTCTAGAAGTCCTACGATGGGCCGCCACATGCTCTTCCTTTACTCCTCCTGCATAGGCCCTCATACTCCTACCTAACCTAGCTGAAGTTGTTGCAGCTCCTCTTTTGATTGCGTTTGAACCTCGCGCATTTGACTGTTTCGACGAAACGAGGGTGGGGATGGTCGCATTCGAAAGAGCGGATCTGATAGTTTTCAGTAACCGTCATGCGTTCGACTAGGTAGGACCGCGCGTTCGCCGTAGAGACCTACTTTTCCAAAGGCCTTTCCATTATCTCCACCCAGCGAACCTTTCGCATTCGCTGTAAATTTGCCCCTGCAGCTCCAACAACTCTCGAAAGTGGAAGAAATGGATCTTCGGCAAACAGTTACAATATTTTTGATAGGAATTTCCCTCACGTATGCATGTATACGCGGATCCCTATAGCAGGCACGCATGAATACGTATAGGTACTAGTATACGTGTGTTGGTGTTTGCTTAGGCATGTATGTGTGCGGGTATATACCTGTGCCTACGCATGCGCGTATTTATGCATATGTATCTCTATATTCGTAATAGTGTATGCGTGTGCGTGTATACGTGTGACAATCGACGTCCTCCTTAGCGCCTGCAAGTGGAGAAAAGGTAAATTTGTTCCCGTGCTAGGCGTTAAGTAGGACCTCATTTTATATTGAATACGAAGCTACTTTACTGCCTTTATCTCCTATCACTGTGAGGATCTGGAAGGGCAAAATAGGCTGAAAATTTCGACTTGGGTGCTCTCCGGATTGGCTACACCAATCGGACATCCGAGGTTCTCTTCCCTTTCCACCCAGATGTCTAGCACCGGCTGCCTCAAGCTGTGAGCTGTTTTACACCCTCAAGGATGTAAAAAAAGTCCACATGGCCACGAGTCGACAGCCATTTGTGGATACACCAACGAGGGAAGGAAGAAAAAGAACAAGAGGGACATCAGAAACTGGAAGACCTGTTGTGAATGTTGGGAGCAATTCTCAGTGGAACATCTTCGTAGCAGGTCACGCGCCAGACGCGAGAAGCCCTACGACCGTTCGTTCCGGAGGGTTCAATAGCTGTTTACTCGTTCTCTCGGGCTCGAAAGGGTGATTAACGACGCGTCGCTTCAACGAGTCCGCTTTACAGCACCGACAGCCTCTGATCACCGGCATCCTATATGCGGCAGGCTAGTACACGTATCGACGTGAAATTCCGATAATCACCGTGGATACAAGGCTAATCTGGCGGTTGATGCGCCACATCGTGCTGCCTGCTCCCCCCCCCCCCCACCCTATCCTCGTCGTTCAACAGGATATTATTAAAGTGGCCGAAAACAGCGAAGAAAATCAAGAGATACGAGGGTGAGAAATACAAGAGGGGCTGAATGCATATTCAGGGTGCACCTCTCGTGGCCGTTTATTATCAGATCGCGGTGGTGGTCGATGTCGAGCCACCGTACACACGGCGGGGAATCCTCAACGCGTTGAACTGCACGTTGAAGCCGTCACTGGGCCGCTTGATGGATCGGGGCCGAGAAAACCACGCGGCTTCACAGCTTAAGAGGCCTAATTTGAATTTAATAAGGGGTTGAATTACTATTTATTCGGCGAGGGGCTTGCGCACTGCCCAGCAATTCCGTTTGGCCGGAGAGTAGCCGTGAATAAGTCAAGCCATTATGCCACACAAGCGTTCCTCAGATCTCCCAGGTAGCCTCCCATTCTACACGTTCATTCGGCTTATCAAAGCGGCACTGGTACGTTCTGGTAATATCCAAATGACTCCTATCCAGCCGTGTGATTCCTTTTTCACGGTTAATATTCAACAATGGAGATTACTAGCGGATTAGCCGCGGGACCATTACCGTTTTCATTTTACGAAGTGTCGCGAAAATAGGTGAGGACGACGTTGGGAGAGAGGCCGCTAGGACCAATCGAAAACGCGGTGGAGTGGCCCGTTCCAGAGCCAAGTCCATTATCGTTATGAAACCTAACTCTTGATTTGATTCACCCTTTTCAAACCACAAAGGGACTGAGAAAGAGAGTGGAGGGGGGGGGGGGGGCAAAAATAAACGAGGTGGAGGAGCCAGTCTTCTCTCTTTCTCTCCCAGGTTTTTCCCAGCCTCGGCCTCTCTTGCTCTCTCTTCTTTCTCTTTCTGTCGCTTTCTCCGGGAACAAATATCGCAGCGGAGACTCACCACCATTTGCTTTGTGCTTTGTATGCTGGAAAATGGGCTCCAGTGTGCTTCGTCGCCACCGCGAAACACAATATATATATACACCTAGACCGATCCCGGATTAGGTCGCTACCACGTTTATATATATTTCGGTCTGTTATAATGTAATATAACAGTCGGGCTCTTGCAGCTGCCGAGCTTGTTCGAGCTTTCAAATCTCGACGCAATCTTTCTCTCTCCTTCTCGCACTTGTGAGCGCGGATTGAAAAAAATGATTTTTTCTTTCCTTCGAAACGTAAAGAAAGTTTAATCGATGTTGACCCTTTTATGAACGGCATTTCTAGAAGAGAATTTTCCGTTTTCGATTTCATGCCCTCGCGAACGTTCGAGGTGTATTCGGTTAGAAAATGGACCAGTTCGACAAGCCCAGGGAAGTTCATGTCGAATGCTTGTGTTCACACAGAAGGCGACGTCATCCAGGCTCGATGAAAAAAGCGCCATTCGAGCAAAAGCACTTACCCCGATTTCTCGTTACCATAAACGGCCAACCTCCGGGGCTTTTATCCGAGTCTCGAGTTATGCCTTTTTGATGTTTTCGACGGAGAGAACGCTACACCGGGCGGGAGGGCGAATACTTTCACTCGAGACCCGAAAAGCTCTATACTCTCGACGGGTGAGACCATATTGCAAGGCCCCGGAATTCCCATACGATCGATGCATCGTCCTCGTTCGACGAGTCAAGCCACCAGCCGTAAAAAGTAACTAGCCTCTCCACCGCCTTTCCTCTTTGTTTCTCCACCTCCCATCCTCGCCGACAATGGTAGAAAGGCTCCCTCCTCGGAGAAAAATACCCTGGCTTGAATTAAATTATGGTAATATCGCGAAAAAGTATTCGTTCTCTCGAATGAATAAGTCCCGGCGGTTTCTTGCCGAGGCTCGTGTTATTCGTTCCGAAGCAACTTGTCCTCCGTTATGTACCATAAAAAAAACCCGCGAATCCGTTATTCAGGGCTTATTTGATTGGTGATATTGATATAAATAGAAAAAGCGAAGAACATACCCAATCAGGGCGAATTCCAAACGACTGCCGTCCACCGTGTTCTGCGATGAAAAATCTTTATTGAAATTTTAGTATTCGTTACACGTTTGCCGGATAGCAACGTATGGCCTTGGGCCACTCTAGAGGCCGAAAAAATAGGCTTTTTGGGGATTTTTTTTTCAGAAAAACTACAAAATAAATCGAGATTACAAAAAAGGGTGTTTATCATACATATCAGTGACTGTATACAATCATTTTTTTGAAGCGATTAATTTCAAAATGGCGGCTGCGCAGCGTTTTTGCGATGACGTCTCCGTTTTTCCAGGGTCCACGGCCGGACAAACAGCTCCTGTAATTTTTTAATTATAACGAGCCAATTAATTTTTTTCGATTATATAATAATAACTGCTATAGAAGTACGTAGGATTTTTTTTCGATATATTGATGTTTGGCAAAATGGCGCACTTCTAAAGAGGAAAGTGAAAAATTTGCCTAAAAAATTATCAAATGGTCAATAACAAATTAACTATGCAATATAAAAAAAACCCTACTTACTTGCATAGACAATGTATTTTTCAAGATATATTCAACATTTCAAGTGAATAGGTTGAAAATTGTCTGAGTTATGTTTCCGGGCAACTAAAAAAATGCAGTTTTGAGATAAACGCGTTTGAAGTTTTGAGTAGCTCGCTGGGGACCAGGCGGCCTTGTACTAAAATTCGAAAACCGAGTACTTAGAGACTTTTCCCGGCCATCATCTTTTGGGACATCATTTTTGAGGTCCTACGGGACGATAAAAAAACGATTTTTCGACAATTCTAGAGTGGCCTAAACCCTTAAGATTTGACGAAGCATCGTTGGGATAAAAATGGGAAAAACTTGAATGGAGCCGCAAAAGAAGCTGGGCGTTTTCTTGAACAGCTATGTGGGTTGATAGAGCTATGCCATCATCAGTGGGAACGATTTATCAAGAGATATGTAGCAAGGGTCAGAATATGGTTCGGCGGTTTATCATTGACTCACAACCAAACCCGGCGAAAATCTACAAGACAACCACCGAGTTTTCCTCTTCTCTCGTTACTCCTGGCCACGCACGGGGTTCCTCAGCTACGAATAAGACGGTGATATTCACCCCGGTATCGGCAACGTTACGAAACCGCACGGATAGCCAGCTATCTTTGCCGCTGTTTGCCAGCAACTCCGTATGGGCCAATTTCTTATATACACGCATAATTCTCACTGTGTTCAGCGCAGAGATTTATGTATTTTTCCGCCCAACCTCCTCCTTCTTTTACGCTTTATATCGCGAATGCATTAAATGAGGAAACGGAAGATGGGCGTTCCCTGAATATATGCCGTGTACGTGTATACAACGTGCATACATCTACGTATATCGTAAACTAGAGAGAACGTTGCAGTCCGCTGTTATTGCTGGTGGTGGTTCCCTAATAAATTGAAGCTCCTGATCCCATAAAAATGCATTGGATTTCACATTCGGAGCTTTCCGGTCCCCGTTGAATCCACGAAAGAATTTCTGAGAAAATAAAGCTGGCTGAAACCAATGCATACGGAATATTCTTGACACGAAAACGGAAGTGGTGAGAGGGATCCGTAGCGGCGAAACAGTAAGCGAAACAAAGGGGATTCCGTGAGGAAACGCTGACGCACGCACCGAAGCTGCGCCATGAAAATCAGGAATCGAGTGAACCGTTGAAAGGTCACGAAGTTTCTGGCAACCGATTACAAGCCACAATTCCAATAGATGCGAAGCCAACGGCAAATATTCCCGAATTCATTTTACGTTTTCGCGAAACCCGCAGCAACCGGTGGATATTTTCATTTCAACGTTCGGTCTCTCTAATCGAATATCACGGACCATTTTTACCGTGCACCGACAACGGCAACAAAAAGACCGTGCCCGTAAATATCGATGGTATGCTGTAAACACGGCTATTTCCCGCGAGACTCGATAAATTCTTCGGCAATTTAAATTCGCGGTCAAAATGGTACTGCTGCGGCTGATAATGATTCGCAAAATAGGATAGACGAGATACGTGATTGAAGCGGTCAATTATGGTTTGATTTTCCCTACTGTTTCAACGCCTCCGTTGATGGAAATCTGTCCTCATCAGGTGGTGCATTCAAAATGATTATCTACCACTGGAGCAGCAGCGCGATATTGTCAACTGGATAGACATCTCGATGTGGTGTCGTCCTCAGTGGAGGATGCGAGAGGATAGATGCTCTCCTGCTGGTAGACACAATATCGCTTCTGATGTCGGAGTGTGCCCAGAAGCAACGTGCTGCACTCAACACAGTCACCCTCCGGCAAAGCGTTGGCGGGTGTCGATAACTCAATCTCGGTGCTACTGCCGCTGTCCTTCTGTTGCTCCTTCCTATCCACTCTGATATCTCGTTGGTAGGAAGTTCATCGAACGAGCGAGGGACAAGCCTAGTAGTAGACTTGCCCACGAGAAGGTGGAGAGGATTCAAGTGAGAAGGCAGGGTCGTGTTCCGTCCAGCAGGATTATAGGAGGATAGTGAGGGTCTGGGATCTTGACCTCGTAACGTCAACGGATTCAATCATCCACCACCGAGGCTTGACCTTCGTCAGAGACAAAGTCATGGCAAGGAATTGACCCAAACCCGGCGCTATCCATTCTTTTTCATATAGCAAGTTTAGGGCGTCAATTTCGCCAAATGCCCTTCATCCGATGACCAGCCTCGACGCTGAGAAGAAAAAAACCCTTGGTCTAAGCTATGTTCAGTGCTCCCGAGCTATTGCTTGAGTACCGAGTTCTTTATTCATTGAAAAACGACGTCGAATACGGGAGTATCGTTTTTTGGGATGACCAGTGCCTAAGGGTTCATGTGTCCCAAATGAATGTAATGGGATTGAGAACAATGACTGCCGTCAACTGCATCAAGCAGCATGTAGCCTGTCCCAAAATGCAGCTACCTCCGCGGTGGAATTCATCAGGCACTCTCTTTACGTTTGTAATTATGATGCCTGTACAAAGTGCCCGGTCGTTACTTTACCACTTAGCGAACAGCGTTTCAGGTGAGAGCCTGCTACGCCTTTGGATGTGAAGAGCTGTAGCCATGCCACGTCAGCCACTCGTGGTTTTGACAAGCTTGATGTTCGTACATGAGCCCACCCGCGGATTGACTGTATACGTACGATGGCTCTCGAGTAGGTAGGTGTTTAGAGCTTCCCAGAAGGGCCTACCTGACGTCTGTGGTATGTTGGTGAATTACACAGTCGCTGTTCATAAGCAGGGTATACCCCTGTTGGATGATCAATCGGTAAAGCCAGCCTTCCCCATCAGAGCAATCTATTCAATGCTGGAAAATTGGTTCATTGTCCCGTAGCAGGATCTTGTATACCTTCCAGAATATTTCGGTCTAAACCTGCTCTTGACAGAATGATAACCGTGTCCTTTCTCACGTGAATCTTCTCGCCTGTCTGTCACCATCGCTACTAGGAGCGAGGACGATACGGCTGCCGGTTGCTTTCTCGTACGGTAGAGGGATTGATAATAACGACAAGCAGGGTGAAAGGGTTGCGTATGCCTCCCGCTCACATTGGTCGCAGCGGCACAATTCACCGCGACAACGACGGGAACGAGGACACAACGTTGGGTAAACTTTCGCGTCAGAAGCGGCTACCGGTGTTAGCCTCTGAATAGATAATATACAATGGCCAGTGAGCTCACTCTGTCTCTTCCTCTCTCTCTCCCTCTCTCTCTCCCTCTCTCTCTTGCGACATATAGCTACTGCAAAGTGTTCTCGAGGTTGCACACACCTTCGGGATACAAAGACATCGCTCCTGTCCCCTCTGTCCCTTTTCGTTTCCACAATACCCTCGCTTGATCGGTTCCCCCCGTATATTCGATCGACTCTCACGCAGACTCTCTCATCTCGTTTGCTCGACAATTTCTATGTGCTCCAAAGTTATACGCTGCACACAGCGCTCTCACTGAGGACGAAACCGCAAACTTTCCCAAAAGTTTCCACGTGTCCTATCCGTACTTTCCCCTCCGGTGTCTCTCGGTACATACTCCAAGAAGCTATTTTAGCGCGTCGAGCTTTTGCATGAAAGTCCTCAACCTTGCCACGAGCCGTCGTTAATTCTCCCGATTCATTGCATTGACACAGCTTGCCAAATATGATGACAGATTTTTTTTTGCCCTCAACAATACCGTGGATGTCTTGGAAGAGAGAATCGTTCGCTTTCGGAAAAGCCATTGAATCGATCACCAAATTGGTATCACGTGGGTGTATACGTGGACAGACATATCGGGTTGCTGGATTTGCTGCCATCTGGTACATTCCTATCAGGTTATTATCGACGTGCAATCAACTCCATTGGAGCGTTCTCGTGTGAGTATTGCACATAGCCGCAAGCCCCGTGTCTTTTGGTCGTGTGGTGCTGGTTGCGTTTCTGCCAGAGCCATCCGGGGGCAGAGCCGCAAACACCCACACACATTCGAGTCTCATGATCGTCGACTTTACTGGCGGAGGCAGCAGAGGCCCACTCGCCATTCCCAATAATGGAAACTACGTCGTCGATTCTATTTTCCGCTTGCCGCGCCCCCACGGGAATCGAGCACGGGCTCGGTGGACCCGGCCGACGGGAACCGCATTCGCGTACAATAATGGTTATTTATTAGCGCTAAATCAAATGTGTTAGCGCGGAGCGCTAGCACGTGGAGGTGGAGGTGTGCGAAGAGAGAGGCAACGGCGATGGCGGCGCATACATATACGTACGGCCTGCCCGCTTTCAGCCCAATATATATGATAATGGTGATAATAATTCCGGAAGAGACCACTCCGCTCGAAAGCCCTGGCGAACACTGAAAGGAGGTGTGGCCCCCTCCTCGTCCTACACCCGACCTCCCGCGTGCGCCGCAGCTCCGGCGAGAAAAAGACGAGCCGTTGGATCCGGTAGAGAACGCGAAAAGTGGTACGAATGATATACAGCGTGGAAAGAGCAGCCGGGAGCGGACAATCCTGGTTACTTTGGACCAGGACGCAGTTGAACCACATTGGATACCGGACCCGCAAATATAAGTGGGAGTTACTTCGTATTTTGGAAATTGGAATTCTCACCGAATTACAGCGATGTATTATCGTTGTTTGCACCTGCTTACCAATGAATGAGCCACTAAACCCAATGATTTATTAAAGAAGTTGGCTGAGCAACGTTTGTGTCGAATTAATTATTTTCCTGGAGATGTTGCACGTGGTCAGTTATGTGTATGCATGTTTTGCGAGTGAAACGGATGCATGAGTAATGACGGCAACTCCACATGACGGCTACCGTGTAACGGTGACGTAACTGACACCGCCAACCAACGTCCTAGGGTCTCGTCTAGTTACGTACACTATCTTTCAGATCTGACAGCTGGGGGTTGTGCTTATACTAATAAGCACAACACCCAGCTGTCACTGGGCACTAGCCTTCACCGCAAGTGGGTCAAATAGAAATAGCTTATGCCGCACGCCCAAATGTCCAAAGTGCATCATGCCAACTCTCCTACGTAGCCAAACGTTTCGCCGTCGCCTCATTCTTACGCTTTTCATTTGGCCTGAGGTGAACTAGCGGTGTTTGTCTACATGAGTAGTGGAAGATTAATCAAAAAACCAGAAAAATGTGGATTCCCTGCACTGTGGGGTTTCAAGTTTACATCTATTTCAGGTACTGAATTAGCTGCGGCTCTTGATAATCAGTAAATTCAGAACTTTATCAATGGTGGATGATCATCATCAGTGGTCGTTTACAACATGTAGTGCAGATTCCCCGTCAACCATTATATCGTACGCCATTCCATGTGAAGATATACCTATGCGATGTTTCTTGTCTTATGTCAAGATACTAGCTAATGCAATCTAGCGCATGGTATGCCGTTGACTTTCGTAGCTGCCAGCATGCAGGTAGATGTTGCCTGAGGTTACTCGGGCTAGTCCGCTATACGCGGAGATCGCGGCAAATCGTGAACTGGTAACTATAGCAACGAGGTAACCGCTCTAAGGACAGAATTCCATGTAAATACAAAAGCCCCGTGTAATAGCGGCAAACCAGTGGCAGGTATTGTGCGTGCATACTGATGTTTCATTAGCCGACTGTTCGTGCCGTTCAGACTGTCAATCAAGTTCACCGCCTGCGGCCGTCCTGAGTAACCCGCGGCTCCATCACCGGACAGCCATGTCAGTTCAAGTTGCAGGGGTCGGAGAGGGGCGCACGCTCGTTGTCGTACGCACCACCACCTCACCATCAACTGTATCCGATGCCCATGTACATATCGCATGGATCGAATAATCCGTTTGCAGTATTCCTACTCTTCCCTCACCTCCGATCCATCTCCTTGCTATCCTCGTCCAGGGGAACGGCGGATTGACACAGTCTGGTGTTCCATTACCCTTACGTGGATATGTGCTCAATGTCCTTGCTAAAACATCGGTATGTATCGTACCATTGTGTACATATATCGCGGGCCAGTGTGTTGTGCATATGGAGAGACGATAACTCTCCTCAGCGACTGGTAGGCGCACACAGATATTCCATCATTGGAATGGAAGGAAAAGCCTCTTGGCACACCGGCATAGCTAAGAGCTTGAAGAGGTGAAACAGCAGCGATGTCACGGGCGACATCGAATCAAAGTTTGTGGACAGTGCACTAGCACGGAATCTCCAATCGGCGGATAGCTGATCACAATTGCTCGTTGCCGTTTTCAGCATAGATGCAAAAGGCCAGCGATCCTTTCTTACGAAGTCCTTGCAGAGTATTCAGCTTGAACTGCAATGCCCAATCTTTCCTGAGACAGTATCGATTTCTGAAATACATCGAACTACACGGCTGAATTGGCTGTCTGTTTTACTTTTCAAAAAATCAGTACATCATAGCCCAAAGATACTCTTTTCCGGAGAGTATACAGTTCAGCTTCATCGCAGTGGTCGCGCACAATGGAGAGTCCGGATAGGCAGACTGGGGACATGCCATTCATCGCTGCAATGGAGTAATCGAGCAGTTGGGGTGGAATTCGACGGGAAAGTCCACGGTGTGTTTGAACTCATTTGATATCTGATCATTTCTGCAACAACCCATCCCCCAGCATGCCACGGTAGCAATATATTCGAGGCCTCTCTTCGCGGTCATTCACCACAACCCGGATGCAAGGCACTGTTCTCGATCAATGACTTTCGATTATAGCGTTGTGATAATTGCAATCGAATAATTCATCGTTCGCACACGCATCACGTAATTGATGATTAAGCAATCGATAAGTACGATAATTGGATTCTGAAACGATGAGAGAAGTACGATGGGGCAATGCCACCGCATCACTCATAGGTGAACTGTGAAATCGGCAATTGCCATTATTTTGGTATCCTGCAGTTGAACAGATATCATGGTAAAAAGTCGATTGCAATAGACTCCGAGGTTATATTGGAGCGTTCCATTCGTCAATGCGAAATTGATGATGATTTCCGACGATTCTGAACTGCAGAAGGATGAGGTGAAGAGAAAATGGAGAAAGCCTGCACAAGCACACCCTTCGTCTCGTATGTGTTCGAAGTTTGTTTCTGCGCCAGCGCGCTCTGTAAAAAGGGCCCCTTTCTCTCTCTCTCTCTCTCTCTGCTACTACCACTGGTTTGTTGAACGTGTGTGATCACGTTGGCAATTACTCCTACGTCCCCCCTTCTTCGGTTGGGCTACCCTTTCGTCGAGCCGGCTATTCCCTCACCTCTTCCCTCGAATCCTCCGATGGCCAGAACCGGGGCATGCAGTCTGCCCGAGCCTCGCCCCTTCGGTGCCGCCGCGCGGAAGGGCTGTAACTCGTTATTAGCGAGTAACGGAGGGGGGGGGAGGCTGATTACTACTCCGAAGTAGATTCCCCAACGATGATAAACACGATCCGCAGCGATCGCTGGACTCTCGAGACCCCGACACACGCTCTTGCTTCTCTCTTTCCTTGGCGCGGGCTCTCCACGGTGCTCCGTCTGTCTCTCACGGGCGCCGTTGCCCATGGACGCACGGAAGTTCTGCAGAAACTCATGGGCTGTGCGCGATAAGCGATAGCCGATCTTACCGTCGTTCAACGCGCGATGAGGAGGGAAGATGGCTTCCACCGGATCGCGAGGAGTTGATGCATTAGCATTTAATTTACCTAAATATCTGGGCCCCTAAGTTGAACAATCAGATTAGTCGCCACTCTTCTTCGTCCTATTGGATCACTTTTAGATGTGGCGCGTTGCAATAAGGTAGGTAGTCGATGTAATCGGCCAGCATCCAATTTCAAAATTCCTCGGTGCAAAAACAAAACAATTGAAGGATGAAGGGAGGATAGTCCTCAGCGGCAAGCCTGCCTACCCTATTCTTCTAGTTGGCCCAATGGTCGAAGGTCGTTTTGCCACCTGTAGTTGGCGTATCCTGAATGGTTATCATTAGCAGCCAATGCTTCACCAACAGCAAACAGCCCTGCACAAGTCTACAAGTGACTGCGCACGCTTCTCATTCCTTTTTCCACATTCTGAATGGTATTCGCCAAGTTGTCCCTAATTAGCGAAGACCGCAGCTTGGACAGGACAGCGTCGTCCTTTGTCGACGAGGTTGGACGTTGGACAAATAAGGGTTGAAATGACTAACGTTACAGCACTATCTATACGTATAGACACATTGGCCATAAGATGGCCCTGAAAACGCGTCCAGGCTGTATGACGAATCCTTTTGTTCGGTGCGCCGCGGCAATTGGCTATGAAGAAGGATGAACAGAGTGACGCGCGTTCATCCAGACTCATTCTCTTTGCGGGGACGGAGGTCTTCCGGTAATGGGTCGAGAACGCGGGCGATTCTAATATGTGTGTGTGTGTGTATGTCTCCCCGCGTACGCGGCTACGCATGTCGGTTCAACCCCCGTGAGTAATTGGATAGTGGTGGTAGTGATGCTCGCTCGCAGCCATACGCGTGGAACGAAAAGATAACGCAATTTATTTCAGGCTTTATTCATTCTCTCTACGGTCCACCGTCGACCGCCCGACATTGCTACACATTTTTATTATTTTTATTTATCTCCGGGGCAGTCGCCTCTGCACCGTTCCACCCTGCAAGTCCTTCTCTGCGTTCACCGTCTCGTTCTCTTTACCAGTCGCGAGCTCGCAAATCTCCACCGTCCGAGAGAATTTCAGTGCGTATGTACCAACCCATGCGCAACTTCATTACGAACGATGAAATCTTGGGAACGAACGCCGCGATGCTGTCAAAACAAAATCGCTGTCTTCATGGTCATCAGCAGAGGGTGCCTTCAACATATCGCGTGTCCCTGACGTTTTATGTTCTCCACAGGCCTCGACGTCGCAAAACCGACCAAGTTTCCGCTCCCGACAGTTGCAACGTTCCTGGGGCATGCCCGGACGCAGGGAAATTATTTTCCGTGTCTCTCTGTAGCTCACACGTAGCTCTTTTTGCTCCAGCACCCTTTGCCAACCATGACCATTCAGGGAGTATACAAACGGTCGATTTACCCGCTGGCGGTACTCATCATGCCTCCTACTCTCTGCTATCCAGCCTCGATACTTCAAAACCCCATATTCATCGATCGCCGTCCATGGGAACGTTGACGAGGCCGGATGCAAGCTCGTGGGAGGAACGGACACGAAAACAAGAGTGCGTGTGTGTGGCGTGAGGAAAATGTTGGTTGGGGCATATAATAGCGTGTCGATCAGTCTGAAAGCACACGATGATGAAAGGTGTTATTACCCATTTACACCCTAACCGTAGTGCGAAACCCCCGTGCCACCTATTATCTTGATTAAAACGTCCAATAATCGAATTCCTCGAAGCGCAACAGCGGCGCAAGAGCGGCGGACGCGGAAGAAAAAGGATACGACTAGATCACATACATTGGGTTTAGCGAACGCGTTGAGGTAGAACCAAGTGAGAATAAACTGCAAGTAGTCCAAAACGCAGAGAAAGAAAGAGCGAGGCAAAGAGAAGACTTGATTAATGAGAGAGGAGTGACACGGCGCGTGGAGAACCTCAGTTTGCCCTATTTTATTTTCACTCTCGTCCATCTTCTCGCTCCACCAAAGCTTGCTCTTTCAACCCTGCGATCCAGCTTTTTTCTCTCCATTTCTAGGCTCCTTTTTACTTCTCTGTCAGACGACACCACAGAGCATCGCTGGAATGATCTATTCTGCGTTGCGTTTGCATGCCACCCTTCTCGATTTCCCTTCAACATCTGCAAATTTCGTCTCGCATGCCACCCTCCCCGTACGCGTAGGGTAGACACACACGTCCTCCATGTATCGTAAAACCGACTCGCCTGTTTCTTTCATCCTTGACTTTTTCCAAACATCTTGGGAGTTCACATTTGTTTACGACGTCAGCGAGTTTTGCCGGATGCTAGGAACGTTATCGTCCCTTTTCCGGTTCTCCATAATTCTAGGCAAGATCGTGCCGTGCCGAAACTTTGATGGAACTACATCGCGCCAGATACGAAATTGCGGGAGAAAAAAAAGGAAAGTTAAAGGTCGCTTTATAAACAAGTATACCCAGGCGTGGTAGTTTTCCGCCTTGTGTATATTCCAACAAGTGAGAAGACGTAGGCGGTAGGCCCCAAGAACCGTTGAAACTTTATCGTAGATTTATAGACGCCCCGTTAACACCGAGGGAAACGAGAATTTTTCTAGTCTATTTCTAATCTACTGGGAGACCCTCTATCGGCTCCTGGGAGGTATACGTGTATATGGCGGCTGGTCGGTGGGGAGAAAAGTTCGAGATACGACCCCGCGCACGGTGAAACGGCTTCGGGGGGGAGCCCAGCACGAAGAGTTCGAAGACTTTTATCGAACTCGCGAGATCTTTTCGCGATTTGCATGGTTTCCTATAGTTTCGTACGGGGAAAAAAAAGAAAACAAAACAGAAATCCAGTTCACGATATACGCGATCTTGATTGTCACGCAACTTCGATAAATTGTCCGAAACTTTTGGTCATTAAGAGATACATTCACTAATTTCCAGCGCTTTATTTACGATTGTTAGCATCCTTTAACGGATTGTGCCTTGTTGTGACCGTCAGAAATAGCTCCTTTTTTTGTAATTTAAAAAAATTGTGATGACAAATTTCTGCAAGATTTAGGTATTTGAAAAACTATCGTCTGAAGGAGACGCTGCAATTTGTTGTGTCTAAAAATATTTAATTGGAATCGATTGACAGCTGATGTCCGGGAAGCACATCTCGAAAACGTATTTTGCGGTGAGCCCTTCTCCCTTACGTTTACCCTTCTGAACTAGGTTATCTAAACTCAAAAAATGAAACAGATTCCGTTACTATATTAGTTTATCTTATGCCAACGCCGCCGGACATGCAAGTTTGCCGCAGCTCCACGACGACCAGGCGTCCATTACTGTCTTGATTCCAAAATACTTTTTTTGGCCATACCTCAATGCTCGACAGTGATGCGAAATGCATCGTGCCTCGGGTCAAGCAGATTTGATGCGCTCTACCGAATTTACATGGCCACTCGAGTCGGCTGATCTGGAAGCTGGCAATCTCTCTCTCTCTTCTTCTCTCTCTGTCTCCCTCTGTCCTTTAAACCTCCTCCCTTCTCATCTGACCAAGAGTGTATTGTCGTGTTCTCGGACGAGGATCAGCAAGCAATCTATACAGTTTAAAAATCGATCTCTCACCCCCGCCATTGCAGAATGTTTCTACGTACTGCCGGACTACCAAAACAGCCACTTTGTCACCGCATCGCTGAACTTGATGGGAAAAAGGGATGAGCGAGAGCTCGTTGAGAGCCGTAGGTACATAAGTAGATACGATGAAAGTCTCGGTTCACGGCGTCCCGACGCAACCCCCTGACTCAACGTTGCAGAACCGGAAAACCGTACGACCCAGCGAACCTTTCGCCAACTTCGACCCGGATAAACGGTTCCCAGAAATCGGGTATACACGTGATACGCTGATGAGACTGCTGCTGCCTTTCCCACGGATATCTCACGTCCTACGATGTTTCACGCAAAGTACAGTCGCCACTGGGAATTCATCGATGGACCGGAATACGGCCGTCAACTTTTTCAAAAACATTCTCGCGTAACTTCGAATTTTTATTCGCGAATAGTATCGCGTACCTGATGTTATAGATATTTGAGTGCGGGAGAGCTATTAAGGGCTTACACCTAGATGGAATTTTGGAAACCGACGATTTTTGGTTTTCGACGAATTCTCAAAACATAACATTTCGGAAATAATGTCTCGAAAATTTCAAGTCGATTAGTTCAAAATTGAGGGAGTTGTAGGCGTTAAGGAGATACTAGTTCTTCAGTGTCAACAAAGAGACTACGTTTATTTTACCCACATTTGGTCAGATTTATGTTAATTTGTGTTCAATATTCGTATTGTCACTTCTAATGTGTCAAATTTGTGGTAAATGTTTCATTTATTGCATAACTACTACTAAAAACTGAAAATTTAGATCCTAAAATACCCTGGAGTAGTCTCTGTCATATTCACAATATCAGTCTTACTATAAAAACGAACTAAAAAACGTAGCACCAAATCTGTCGGAACGTTGTTTAAGGAAGAAATTAATATTTATTACTATCTTATTTTAAAGAACATCTTTTAAATAATTTATTTAAAAGATATTCTTATTTAATATCTTTAATCAACTTATTTAATATATTTTAAATAACGTATTGAAAAGAAGAAAAAATTAAGTATTTTAATAATGTCAATATTAAGATTAAAAATTTAAATATACTGAATAACTTCAGCAGAATTAATACTATCGGTAAAATTGCAATTGAACATGTTATTAATACGCGATCAATAGTGAAACTACATAAATAATGTAATGGAATTTTGACTTCAACTACGCTGTGAAGGTCGAATTTTCGATTTTTTACAGAATCTATTACGTCTAATTTATCAAATTTCGATTCTCCTACTACCTTAGTTGGATACGTGAACAGCAGAACCGTGATCACCGCACTTCCGGTCGACCGACATCATAACACGACGTGCTTCATTACCTCAAAGTGCTCGACTTTGCCATTTTATGACAAAAAACTGAACGGTCAATATAGCTCAAATGTTGTCAAAAAGTGCATAATGTATTCGCAAATGGCATATAAAAATTACAAGTCCGATAGTTGGATTCTTCGTAATGATCGCACCTCCTTAATAGTTAAATTCCACGATTTCAGAATCGGTGACCACGATATCTCAAAAATCATTACACCGATCAAGCTCCAATCTTACAAGCTTCTGTCACATTTCAAAAAGCAGTGTTTGAACTAAGGATTTTTTTTCTAATCATTGTTTTTTTTTACTAACGAAAATAGAGCGTTTTTTCACCGAAAATCGATACTTTCGCTTTGGACTCCCCGCATTTTTTTCAAAAATCAACATTTTATTAAACCCTTCGTCCATTTACTAGTTAATTTCATGCAGCAACTAAATCCGTCTGATTTTTTTAAATTTCGGATGATTTGTTTCCGAGCAGCAGTGGTTACCGCAAAGGACGTTTTTCAAACAGCGCTCTGCACAATCCATTATATCTACGACATTTATAAATATTTTTCAATACAAAAATTGTAAAATACTCGTTTTCAATACAAAAATTATATTTTTGTATTGTATAACAAATGTTGCAATGCAAAAATAAAATTTTTGTATTGTATAAAAACGTGTCAGTACAAAAATTATAAAATACCTAAAACCATACTCTTCTAAATGAAGAAAAAATCATTTGAAAACTTGCACACGTTTTGCCAGAAAAAAATTACGAACGTTTCTTTTTTTCCGGCCACGAGCTAGGTGTCACCAGTCAAGATATGTTTTTTAATGGCTTAACAAAAATGTGGTGAGAGCCTGAAAGAAATTGAGATGGTGTTATGGCCAAGGGATTTAGAAAACGAAGGTGAATCAACGTCACCAACGAATGATTGCATTATTCGCTACGGTCTTCAATCCTCTGAGAGCTCTTTTAACGTATATGGCTTTCGGCCCCTTTTTCTCTTTCTCCCTCTCTCTCTCTCTCTTTAATTAAAAAATGGAATCTCCGGGTAGAAATGTACGCAAAGTTATTTATGAACTCTTCGATATCCCGCGTGAATTTACTGCGAGAAAATCCTCATAAACAAAATATATATTCGAGAGACTCTTGATTCACGTTTTCGATATCTGCGGTCTCCCCCCCCCCCCCCCCCCTCCTCTTTCACTTCAATATATATATTGGTCGCCTATGAAATTGTACGTCGTGCTGGCGGTGCATCTCGAGAGAAAACGGACGAAAGGGCTTAAGGGATTAAAATAATAATAACGTTGGAAATTGGACACGGTGCCGAGAGGTGCGGGTCCCTCGTAATCTTTGGTTGCCATATGCCCGGTGGTTGCCTGGAACGAAGCCAGCCGAATGTGCAGACAGAGAGAAAGAGAAAGAAAGAGAGAGAGAGAGAGAGAGAGAGGGTGAAAAAAGAGAGAAAAAATGCCGAGGGAAAAAATGATCGCGCAACCTAATCTGGCATCGCAAAAGGGGAGAATTTATTCAATTGCCAAGCTGCGCACAAGTGTACATATATATGCGTACTTTGACCGAAAAGAGACGTACGGGCGTTTCGAATCCACCCGCGGGCACGTGGCTTCGAAAAAAATATATCGGTATACACGTACACGTTCCCTCCCCGCGATCCGCACAAGACCGATTGGGCGGAAGAGAAAAAAAAAGTATGTTTGGATAACGCAACTGAAAGATCGCGATAAGCCGGACTACGCGAGTCTGATGATTCGATTACGAATTTTGTCGCACTCAGGGAACCCTCCGAACATCGACTGTACAGCGAAAGTGTTAGAGAATCAAATCGAAGAATTCAACATTTTCGTGCTGTTGAATTTCTCGCAAAAATTGCTGCACAAAAGTGCTGACGAAGTTTAGTTTCATAGATATGGAGATAAATGACTGCGTGAGATTCTTTATGTAAGCTGCCCCAAAGTCATGCCTGATACATACTACATTGGCATTTTGAGAACAAAAATGATTGGGTTTTAGCTTTTGAGTCTTGACCTTGAATATGGAAATCTGAAGAGGAGTTAAAAAAGAGATTGCAGTAAGTGAACTGGATATTACGTTTTTCAAAATGAAAATCGAATTTCTTCCTTTGGGTAATTGTTATTAGGCTTTAACTTATTTGAAGTTTTCATTTACATTGAAATCCGAAAAAAGTTTTAAAAAATTTTAATTTGCAGTTGGTGAACTGGATTATTACACTTTCAAATGTGAAAATCGACTCTCTGCCTTTGGATTAATTTTTATAAGGCTTTGACTTTTTTAAAGACTTTAGAAATATTTCAAACCGAACCTTTAACGTTTGAATCCGAAAAAAGTTTTTTTGCTGCCCGAATTTGCAGTGAGAGAATTGGATAATACATTATTAAAGATTTAAATCTCCAACCTTCGGATTAATTTTTACAGGCTTTGACTTTCAAGTCTCACCTTAATATTCACATCCGAAGAAAAGTTTCTTCGCTATGAGTTTGCAATAAGTTAACAGGATAATATTTTCGCAGACTTAAACCCTCAACTCCCAATTCTGAAGAATTCTTATTTTTATTTAAAGGGAGGACACCACTGTGACGGTCCGAAAAAATATCGTTTTATCCGATTGTTTTTGTCTACTAGATTATTTATGTGGGATTCGCAAAGAAGGTATTTTGTTAAGCATACATTGAACTTAGTTTGTGTAAACTTTTATTTTAAAAAATTAACGTTATTGAGGTATAAAAGAGCCTCTGTATAAAAAGTGTGGTCCAACGGCCGGATAACTGACAGCGATTGGTCTGAAAAATAAAAATAAAGTTTAAGAACCTATATATGTAGATCACGGTGGACGTAAACGTTTTCCAAAAGAAATTCCACTAATGGGCGGTATTGAGACACTTACTTTTACTTATTCGGGGGCTTAAAAAATTCTTAATAAAAAAAAACCGCTACATACAACAATAGCTACTTTACGGAAATTTCGATTTTATGTAAATTGAAAATCGGACAATTAAAATTAAAGTTGATTCCAACCAGGTCGAAAAAAGTCGTTTCAAGAAAAACGCTTTTGAAAGTTTTGTCATACGTAAATCATTGTCCTGCCTGCTCTCATTAAATCACCTGTAACTTGGTCACTTTTCAGTATTTCAACTCGATTTTTTTTCACCAATTCTCGAATACGTATACTTCGAGAAAATGTAAAAAAAAAACATGTATTTTTTTACCCGTCACAGTGTGATTCCTTAATGTTTCACCGATGCATTTGCAATCCTTTCTCTTTTCAATTTCAGAGATCGTAGCTTCTTTGTTTCCAGCATCTGTAAAAAGGGATGTTACACGAGTGTGCGTAACGGCACGTTGAGAAACTCTGAGCAACGATGAAAGCGAAAGGAGATAAGGAGTCGATAACCATGTATCAGGGAAGCTGCGTGATGGGCAAGAGAGAGAGAGAGAGAGAACGGGGGAGGCAGATGAAGCAGGAGATACGAGGATCGGGAAGGGTAGTCGTTCAGTTAGTGCCATAATATAGACCCCTTTCTCCAGACTTCGGACCCTCCTGATACCATATAATATATGGCATTGTTCGCGCTCTCTTAGTTCCGAGTGGAACGAGTATATTTATAAGGGGTGACTTTTTCCTTTCATATGTTAAGCAGATCAGTGTCCGCTACAAGAAAAAAAAAGAACGGGGCGAGTATGTAGATCGAGCTCTCGTCACTCCACCACGTCGAATTCAACCCGCCCCCTCACGTCTTTCTGAAATCCCGAGATAGCCGTGATTTCAACGAAATCTTAAAAAAACAAACCCTCGCCTATTCATTTCAAGCACTTTCTTCGATTTTTCATCGACGAAAAAAATGTTAAACAGCAATTTTTCTTTACACTTGCAGAACACGTGCGAGAGTTCAGCTGCGGGATGTTGTACTACAGGACTCTGTACTTGGACAGCAAGAGGGATGCGCTCTACGTCGGAGCAATGTAAGTTGGATTATTTGTCATACTCTCTACGCTGCAACAATTATTTTTGAAAATTTGTGCCACTCACCATGAAAATTCCATCAATTATTTTACCCCGAAATTGAAAAAAAAAATAATCGTGAGCCTGGGTGGGGGTCAAAAGGTCGAAAGACCAAATATAGAACGACAAAGATTTCGTAACGACAGAATTATGAACTCTCAAAATAACGAAGGTTAATTTAACCTATGGAAGTACGTGGGATTTTTTCTTATATTGCATATTTCATTTGTTACTGAAAATTATCCGGCGATTTTTTAAGCAAATTTTTGGAAAGTGAAAAATTTCGTCAGATAATTGTTAATTACAAATTAAGTATACAGTAAAAAAAAATCCTACGTACTTCCATAGACAATGTATTTTTCAAGATATATTCAATGTTTCAAGTGAATCGGTTGAAAATTGTTTGAGTTATGTTTCCGGCCAACTTAAAAAATGCAATTTTGAGATAAACGCTGCACAGCCGCCATTTTGAAATTAATCGCTTCAAAAAAAATATTGTTTACAGTCACTGATATATATGATAAACACCCTTTTTTGTAATCTCGATTTATTTTGTAGTTTTTCTGAAAAAAAATCCCCAAAAAGCCTATTTTTTCGGCCTCTAGAGTGGCCTAACCCCTTAATGAATTCGAAATTGTAAACTGCCGTAATATTTACAATTCGACGATTTGACGCCTCGAATTGTTTCGTGTATATATACAGGCGAATCGATATTATATCTCACATTATTTTATTAAATCTTATATTTGTTTTCGCTATAAATCAACTTCGAGATTTTTGTATTCACAATTTCGATTAACTATTTTACAGACTATCATAGAAATGATATATCTATATTGGAACGTTCATCATTACTGAATTCGAAATTTCGGTCCTTCTGAATATTGATTGTTCGAATTTTCGATCCCCACCCGTGAGCCTGATACATTCGAGATAACGATAGCGCGTTCTTTCGAAAACTTTTAATCGACTTGCCTACGAAGCAACGAAAAAGTAATTCGAGGGTGATACTCTGGCAGGGAGAATCACCCTCGGAGGGACGAAGGAAAAAGGGGGTGGCCCGCGCAACCAGAGACATTGCCCAGCGGGGATTTCGAGAGGTCTTTCCTTTTTTTCCACCCCCTTTTTTTTCGCTTTCGAACTACCCTCGGCTACTGTTGCTTCGAAAAACGAGATATTCGACGTCATTGAGGTCGTCTCCGCACGAGCTGGAGTCGCACCCCGGCCCTTCGCCGCCCGATACTCCTTTACGGTGTAGCATTTTGTTGGCATTTACCAAATTAAGGAGGGAGTCCAACAAAAGACTGTGTATCGTCGTTATTGCACTCGTGGTGCGCGGATAGGTACGCGAGGGAGGGAGGGAGAGAGAGAGAGAGAGAGAGAGAGAGAGAGAGAGAGAGAGAGAGAGAGAGCTACGCGTATGTGGAGGGGCTTTTGGCTCGTCGAGCTAAAGCCTACTCTGGAACCGTATCAAGTAATAATACTCTGCTGCTATATAATGATGCGACGACGTCGGGGCTTTCCGGGCGAAATCTGTAAGGGGCGCAGGGGCGCGCAGAGACACGCGGAAGACCCAGCAACGGGAAACCATTTTCCGTCTTCCTTTGCCAATTCCAAGCCTTCTTTGCAACCACCCCCTGCCCCCTTTATCCCAGACATCGCTGAAATAATATCGATAATACTAGCGAGCAGTACGTGAAATGGAAAAGATTCTCCCACGCTCTCAGATCTTAATATACAGGGTGGACAATTTAACGTGACCACCCCAAATATCTCGGTTGCCTTTAGAGCAGGGTTGCAAATACTGCATTACTTTTTGTAATGCATTACCGTTTTCATTACCCATTACTTTATATTTTATAATGTAAAAAAATTCCATTACTCATTACATTGGATTTTGTAATGTAAAAAATTCCATTACCCATTACTTTATATTTTGTAATGTAAAAAATTTCCATTACCCATTACTTTACATTTTGTAATGTAAAAAATTCCATTACTCATTACATTGGATTTTGTAATGTAAAAAAATTCCATTACTCAATACATTTGATTTTGTAATGTAAGAAATTCCATTACCCATTACTTTATATTTTGTGATGTAAAAAATGTCCATTACCCATTACATTCGATTTTGTAATGTAAAAAAATCCATTGCCCATTACAATGCATCCCCATCCATCCATCCATCCATCCATTCATCCATCGATCCATCGATCCATCGATCCATCCATCCATCCACCCAACCATCCATCCATCCATCCATCCATCCATCCATCCATCCATCCATCCATCCATCCATCCATCCATCCATCCATCCATCCATCCATCCATCTATCGATCCATCGATCCATCCATCCATCGATCCATCCATCCATCCATCGATCCATCCATCCATCCATCGATCCATCCATCCATCCATCCATCAATCAATCCATTCATCTGTCCATCCAAATTTCCATTACTCATCACATTACACTTTGTAATGTAAACAATTTCCGTTATTCATTACATTGGATTTTGTAATTTAAACAAATTCCATTACTCATTACATTATATTTTGTATTGTAAAAAAATCCATTACTCATTACATTGGACTTTGTAATGTTAAAATGTCCATTGCCCATTACAAGGTAATGTGTAATGAATTTTTTTGTCATTACATATTACATTGCATTTTGTAATGAAAATATTTCACATTACAAAATGTAATGTAATGAGTAATGGAATTTTTTACAATACAAAATATAATGTAATGAGTAATGGAATTTTTTTACATTACTTAATGAAATGTAATGGGTAATGAAATATTTTTTCATTACTTTTCAAAAAAGTAATGAATAATGCATTACTTCTTCATTACAAATTTCGCAACCCTGCTTTAGAGTGACGAAAAAAAATGGCACGAGGTCATTTGATTGATTTCGAAGGGCTGATATAGTGGTGATTCGTTTTTGTCAAAATCATAGTTTTTGCGTTCTCAAGGTCATCAAGACGTTATAGCTAATATTCAGACGAATCCAACAACCTATGATATCATGACCTTGAAATGATTTTTCACCAAAATACACGTGTGAAAACGAGAAATGGTGTACACCGTTTCGAAAACATAGTTTTGAGAAAAACGCCTTCAAAATTTGACTAGCGTTGTAAACATAAGGTTACCTTCAATACGCAATCCCTGCACCCCATGATGGACCTTTCTCTTCAATTTGCGTCGCCTCAAGGTACTAGCAATTTTTAGAAATTTTCACAAAAACCTAACCCCTTAAACATTATCTGGCACATTTTTATATTACTCTTTTTGCTGGTCGTGGGATCATGAGTATGTATCAAGTATCTAAAAAAGCTGTCATTTCCCAAACACTATAAAGAACCTACTTTTTACAATAAGCCTGGTACTATTGATTTATTTATTATAATACAACATACAAATTTATTTCCAACATGCACTTCAACTTAATTTCCGAAATCTACACGAGCGAAGTTGCGGAAAGCTAATATATATTTTTTTCAATACATACGCCGCGGCAATATGAAACTTTTTTGCCATCTTGAAATTCCGTAATACACATCTCGTTCGAAACTCCTTGGAAACGAGTAACGCATATAAATGTTTGTTGTACTTTGCGCCCTTGCCGGTTGATTACTTTTTATATTCCCTTTCGTGCGAACGAGAGTGGAGAATGTGCGCGTGGGAGGTAACGAGAAATAATAATGATTGTATTTTAAACTGCGGAAATGTGTATATATATATATATATATATATATATATATATATATATATATATATATATATATATATATATATATATATATATATATATATATATATATATATATATATATATATATGTATGTATGTATGTATATACGTATATATATAGGTGGCGCCACGCTCGCAAGTGTACATGCAGGCGTACACATTTGTACAGAAAACACAACCGAGAGGTGAGAAAAAAAGCCCTGCGAAAGTTTCGATGCCTCCACCGGCAAGGGGGTGCTGGGAGAGAACGATTCGAAAGGCTCGAAAAAGCGGCGAGAGTCGCCGGGAAAACAGCCCCGGAGACTCGTGATTTATCGGAAAAGTTCTCGTCGGTTAATTTGACGAGCGATGGGATTTCGCATACTCTCCCTACCTTGTGTATACCTGTGTACAAAGGGCTCGTTCCAGGCTTGTTTCTCCCAGTACCAGTGTCTACGGTCGCGTCTACCGACTTTCTTTCTTTCGCGGTGAGTTCAATGCCGCGTGTATACGAAGCTTCGCGAAATGATCTCGGAAAGTTAATTTTTTGCGCTAATAGCGTACCTCGACGGAGCCGTTGATTCTACTTGATATACGAACACGAGTGTAACGAGTTGGCGATTGTTTCGTTTTTTTATGATTTCGCATTGATTGGCGCGAAAGAGCGGTGGGAGCTTCGAGGAGAAAACAGAGGAGGCAAGGCGTCTGCAAAAAAAAAAAAAGCAGGTTGATTTTGAATTTTTTTTTTCGTGGGAGTATTGGGATGCCGGGCCCGGGATTTTACACGTGATTAATTCACAGTCTGGACAAGAGTTTTTTTATTGAAAAATGTTGATAAACGACGCACATATGGGTATTTTGCCAATCTAGACAATCAATATTGTTTCTTTGGATCTTATTATTTGTAATGACTTTCTAGTTGACTTTGAAGCATAAAAAAATTTTTGCGATGAATAATGTTTCATGAAAAATTGGGTTTTATAGAAAAAAAACAATAAAAATATATTTTTAACTTTTTTAAAAAAATAAACTTAATATGATTTATATAACTCAGATGATGATGAGTGCCATGGCTCTTCTTCGTCCTGCGCACTCTCTGTGTCTTCAAGAACCTCCTCCGAATCTGAATCTGAGTCATGTTCAGTCTGGTTCAGCGGAAATCATTAACTCAATTGCATCCTTCATGAGCGGGATTAATTTTCTTACAAGGAACATCACTTTGGTGTCCTCCGATTTTGTTGAAACTTTGTTATGTGGAAGAGTATCAAAAACTAAGAGATACGTATTTTTTTATCGGCGGAAAAACGGTTTGAAGGGGTGAAACGCACCCTCGAAAATAGGGGTGTTTTTCGTTTTTCGTCGATAACGTTATCGTCCTCGTCTCCAATGTATAGTACAAACAAAAATAAACATTGTTGCAATTTGATTTTTTTTTATATCTCGTACCGTTAAAACGTTATCGACGAAATACGAAGAACATCCCCATTTTGGAGGGTGTGTTTCACCCCTTAAAACCGATTTTCCGCCGATAAAAATATACGTATCTCTTAGTTTTTGATACTCTCCCACATAACAAAGTTTCAACAAAATCGGAGGAGGACACCAAAGTGATGTTCCTTGTTAGTGATTTAGTAATAGCCTGTTTATCGCGTTAACATAATCTAAATTTTTTAATATAAATTCTCTTTTTTTTCACTATCATGGTTGTTCAGCCCTGACACGAAAAAGTACAGATAATTGCGGCGGATTCGATGATGATCATATTGTACAAATCATCATCTCGCAATAACAATTGAAATAATGACCGGGATGAACCCGGAAATACAAAAAAAATATTTTTAGATATAAAAATGTGGTAGAAAATTGAACAATTCTGTACTTTTTTCAAACGACGAAAAAACAATATTCCATCAACAAATAACACAGCAAAATATTTAAAAAGTATGTGTTCTTACCTGCTCGATTCAAATCCATAAAAATATTTTCAAAGAAATCGCTGATAACAAAAATGTTTAGTTTTCAACTGAGGCAGTAAAACTTAGAAAGCTGAGAGAAAGATTACACTTACACTTGCAGCGATGGTGAAGTTCCGACTGAAACTAGGGTGTGGGTGGAACCGATGAGAGAAGGGGAAGGGTTGCCTATTGTTCTCTAATCATTTAACAATAATAGTAACCGGTTCTTTTACCTGCGTCAAGTTTTAGAAATTGCTTTATGACCGGCTAGATCGTTGCAACTAGGGTCATTGAAAATTAAAAATTAAATAGTGTACAATACTTATAGTATAATAGCAAAGGTTACTTACCGGATACTTTTATTCCGAAAATTATGAAAATGGTAGGCTGTAGAAAAACAGGTCTGATTTTTGGCAAAAAACAACGTTATTCTTTCGACATTAGAAAGATTATAATTAATTGAAATTAATTTTCAAATATTAATTGAAATGAATCTTGGGAATACGCCTTCAAAGTTTGTCGGTTCGCCGAACCCACCCCCGAACGCGCATAATTCTCTCAATTTTCAACGGATCAACTTAAAATTTTCAGAGAATATTTTTGAAATGTTATATTTTGAGAAACCCCCAAAAACCAACAATAAAAGTTTTCCAAAATGTCAACCAGGCGCAAACCCTTAAATCTCTTCACGAAATCGTTGCCTCCATACACGCCTCGGTGCATTCGAAGTATCGCGCGGAAAACGATCGATTACCCTCGTCGAGAATCCAAAGTTCGAATTTAAGTTGAATCGCTGGCAAACGCGACATGCTGGCGCCCCCACATACACCCATCCTCGTCCTTGATACAAACTTCGGAGGAAATTGTCGTCGACGCATTTGACCGGAAATAAGTTCAGCTGTGGAGATGTTCAGCTGGATATCTTAGCTGGATCGGAACTGCACTGTGGAGCACGTTTCGCGCCCGGTGAAGTAGAAATGGACATTGCAGCTGCGTATACGTTGTCATGGAAAATGCTATGGCACTTTTCGAAGCGAGACCCAGTGGCTCGTAACTGCGTTCGTCCGTGAACTCAAAACGCTTGTTTCTGTGCTTTAGCAACGAGCCGATAGTCACAAATGTTCCCTTCCTCCCCCCCCCCCCCCCCCCCGCCTCAATAGCAGTGCCAGGAGAGCAACCCTGTAATGAAAAAAGGGGTAAGTGCGCTCAGTAGGCCTTCCGGTCTCCTTTCAAGCTGTAAACATAAATTGTATTTCTCTGCTCCGGTAAAAAGGGAGTACTTTGATTTTACCGTTGTTCGCCTTCCCTTTCGTCTTCCTTTTGCTGGCTCGGTTCCACCGGCAAACGGTCGTATCCCTCTCGACCCCCCCCCCCCCTCCCTCTTTGGTCCTTGCTCGTTTTGCCTGCATCGGAGACCTCTCGTTTATTTTGAATCCAGATAAAGCAAGATAGTATCGGGACGTGAGAGGGGTGGGTCTCCAAGAGATCGAGACGTAATGCTTCAGTCAATGTTCTCCACTTAGATTCACTTACAAGGAACATCACTCAAGTGTCCGCCCTCGATTTCGTTGAAACTCATGTATGTGATAAAGCATTGAAAACTATTGGACACGTATTTTTCTTTATCGGCGGAACAACGATTTTAAGGGTGGGAACCACCCCTCAGAGAAAGGCGTGGTTTATGGTAGTTTTATGGTGGTTTTATGGTAGTTAAAGTGTCACCCCTTTGATTTAACTTTCGAGGGGTGGTTTTCCCTCTGGGAACCGTTTTTCCGCCGATAAAAAAATACGTGTCTAATAGTTTTCAATGCTCTATCGCGTATATGAATTTTCACAAAATCGAAGGCGGACATGTAAGTAATATTCCACGTGAGAGTAACTTCGATTTCCTTATAGAGAGAGTGGGGCCAACGGGACAAAGGAACTATCGTATAATAACGACAATGATAATTATTATAATTATCGCAAAGGTAATGATCGCAATAGTAATAATAATGATAATAACGCAGCACGCGAAAATTCTGCAAAACAGCTGAAGGATTGAGAAATAACCAGGATTTTTTCTGGCGGGCATTTGTAGACTTCCACGGGCTTCACCGTGTGCCCTCTTTTCATTCCATCCACGATAAAACATTCGCGCTTCTAGTACTCTGACCGCTCTTACTCACTTTTCTCTCTCTTTCTCTCGCTCTCTCTTTGCTTTGTTAATTAGAAAACGCGATGCACTTGGTAATTAGTATTCGAGACTCGGTTGTGCGGGGCTCGCGTGCTTTCTCTCGCTCTCGCGCTCTCTCTATCTCTCTCCCGATTAAAAGCGCGCTAATTGAACTCGCCTCAATTATCGGTGGAGGTACGGGCTGTGGAAGCTTTTGAAAACCTCTAAAAGATTCACTCGTTGTGTGTATAGAATATATTCACAGAAATAGATGTACACACACACACACACACACCCGTATATATATATATATATATATATATATATATATATATATATATATATATATATATATATATATATATATATATACACATATATATACTTTTATAATGCATAAAGAGTACGCGCGCTTTACGAATTTTCGATCCGTATGAAAAGTTACAGATGTCGGCAAAAAGGAAGGCGCAGAGAAATATTCAGGGTGCTATTTGCAAGATGAAAAAACAAGCTTCACTGTAATCTTTTTTTTCTTATTCTCTATTATTTTTTTCACTCCCGTGGTGATGTCCAAAACGATACTTTTCTTTTCGTGCTTTTCGAACTCTTATAAATTCGTGTATCATTTTTTGGGGATGGCTAGATATATTTTTTCTGAGAAGGACTCGAAGTAGCCAAAATTTACCTCCAATTTTCCTCGGGGAGATTTTAAGATGACCTTTCTCTGTCACTTTTTCGAATTATTTTCGAAATGATTGTTTTGATTGACATTAATTAAATTGTTAAACATTACTTAATGACTTAACATTATTAAACAATTATTTCCGATGTTTAATTGTTGAAATATTAATACTGTTAAATTGGATACACCTCTTTTGTTGTCTCTGAAAGAATTTTTTGCTGATTTTTCTCCACGAGGAAAATGCTAAAAGAATTCTTAGCAGATTTTTCTCCGCGCACATTATTAAATTAATTAACATGATTAAACTAATTGACATTCATTAAATTATTCAACGTTCATTCAATTATTCAACGTTAATTATATTATTGAACATTCATGAAATTATTCATCATGAATTAATTATTACCAATGTTTTATTGTTAAAATGTTAATAATGTTAAGTATTAAATACTTAAGACCTTATAGTGTTAAAAAGTTAAAATGTCAATAATTTTAATAATGTTAAATAATTATAAAAATTATTAAACATTTAACAAAATTAGTGATTTAACATTATTAAATTAATATAAGAATTAATTAACATACGTAAGAATTATGGGCACCAGCAGAAAATCGCTAAAGGGCAAAAACATCGATAAAAAAATCCAAGTAGCTTGCAGTTTGAGAAATATTCCGGAAGTTCCGTCGTCACGGCGGCATTTCGTCGGAAAGACCGCGAAAATGTTTTCCATACTTTCCGGCTGGGTGTATGATACACACGTGATATTTTTCGCAATCGCAAACGGATGTGGCCGGATGCACGAATCCAGTTGCTTTTCGCCAAGAATCACAGTCTACCGTGTCGTGTCATCGCGTCTCTCGTGGGTTTTTCCCCTGTGCGAGAACGACGACAACGACGTTGACGTAAACGAGATCCATTTCGTCGCTATTCTCACTCGTCTTCCAGTAGGGAAACTCGACTCGGCCAGTCGGGAATTCACGGTGCCCGACGCCAAATTACCATTCCAGACGCGGTCTGAAAATGGTCAGCGAAAAATTGCCGGCGCGTGTATTCCACTGGCGTTCGTCGACAAGGCATCGTGAACATGTTCTCCACGAGCTTGCCGGCGGTAAAGACAAGATTTACCACACGTATGTAAGAGCCTCTCTCTCTCGCTCTCTCTCTCTTGCGAGTGAAAAAAAAGTCGTCAAAAAGCTTTTTCAAAAGGCAGAGAAGCGACAGACAAAGAATAAGGGAAAGAGCGGGGGGGGGGAAGGAATAGAGAAAGAAAAAAAATAGACACGCTCTGTGCTCCCAACCTGGACAAGTTCAGCAGCCGTCGGACACGTCAGCAAACTTGCGCCAGGTGTCTGCACAGCCTCCCTATGGGAAAGCCACAAATTCGAGTTTTACCTTTCACGTGTCACATGCGCGCTGGAACATTTCCCGACCGGTGATACGTTCTTTTTTTTCGCCTTCTCCACCGCACTTGGACTCGGTGCTTCTCCTTGTGTTGCAACTTCTTTTATGGTAGACAGTGCTTTTTTTGCATTCTACCAATTAAGGAAAAAAAGTGCGCTTGCCGGAGCAAGAACAGACGTTGGGGCTTTGAAAAACGATTTGGTTGTATTCCAGCACGGAGTCTGCGTAGCCCGATGGAGAATACTGTGAAACTGGACTGCGGGTAATTTTAATCGCCGATAATTTTTTAACGGGTTATACCCAGTTCGCGGCCGGAAAAGGACGAGTTTTCGTGAATTTTTTTTTTTGAGGAAATGGGTGCAGGTTTTTATTTTTTTTTACATAGTAAAGGGTATCATTTCAAGTATCTTTGACAATTTTTTTATTAGGAAATATTTATGAACGACGGAGATACAGTAAATTGCACAGAGCGCTGTGCGAAAAAGGTCCTTCGCAGTCACCACTCCTGCTCGGGAACAAATCATGTGAAATTTAAAAAAAACCAAATTGATTTAGTTTTCGTACCGTATTATCTAGTCTTCGATCGAAGGATTCAACAACATAATGATTTTTGAAAAAATGGTCGCCGATCGAAAGTGATCGTCGAAATTTCGTTAAAAAAAACACTATTTTTCTTGATATCAAAAAAAGTATGCGTTGAAAAAAAAATCCTTCGATTAAGGACTCCCTTTTGAAATACAAAAAATGTCTGTGAAATTTGAAGCAGATCGGTTCAGTTGTTTTTGAGATATTTTGTTCGCCGATTCTGAAAAAGTCATCCCGAGAAAAACGCGTTTAAAGTTTTACGTCAGGTATATACGTAGATAAAATGTAATTTATCGCCCCTAAAATTCCAATTTGGTGCTACCAGCTAGGTACAACCCCTTAAGGAAGGACACCACTGTGATGGGTCGAAAAAAGTCGTTTTCCAAATTTATTTTTTCCATCAGACTATTTATTTGGGGTTTGGGAAAAAAGTTATTTATTGAACTTACGTTGAACTTATTGAGTGGAGATTTTTATGATAAGAAACAATAAAAAATTAACACGGTTATTGAGGTATAATAGAGCTTCTGCATAAAAAATGTGGTCCAACGGCCGGATCGATAACTTGACGATGGTTGGTCTGGAAAATAAAAATAAGAAAGTTTTATAATCTCTATAAACGCAGTTCCCGCTGTATGTAGCCGTTTTGCTAAAAAAAATCACAAAATGGCGGGTGTTAAAAAATTTCATTTTGGCGGATTTTTTTCTTATATTCAGGCGCTGTAAAAGTACTAAATTAAAAAAAAACTAATGGCTACGTACAATGATAGCTACTGCAATTAGGGAAAATCTCTTTTTTTTTCAATTCTGTATTTTCTGTATTCATTTTTCAATATTTCAAGTTGAATTTTTTTTTTCACATTCTCGAATACCTGAAAAATCATGAACAACTTTTTCGATCGTGAATTTTTATTCCGTCCTGGATAATTTTGATTTTCACGAGTACTTTTTATTCTCCCATGAATTATTGGTACTGCGATATCGTGGTTTGCACTAACGCGTTTTTATTTCCAATCAAAATCAACGCTGCCTTCTCGAGTTTATATCAAGAGCGAAAAATAAAAAATAAAGTCCTCTGAACCCGTGAAATTGATTTCGCGCGCATACCTTCACCTGTATTTCCTTTTTCCTCGTCACTGTGCACGGGTGGAAAAAGTTGGCGAAATGCTCCCGTGCAATCCTGTACGGTTTCCGTTAAAAGTTCTTCGATCTCTCGACAAGAGTTCGGTCGCGCGAACGAATCCTCGAGTGAAAAGTTTAAACTTCAAGTCGGATTTGTTTTTTCGCAAGCGACTTTTTCCATCTCTCTTTCTTCCTCCTTCCCTCCGGCTAGCTCTCTATCTTATCGCTCGATCTCTCTGCTCTCTGTTTCTCTCCTTTGCTACCTTCTCGACGTTCTATCTTTCGTTCATGTTCACCAGAAGGATATTTACCTTTCACGGAGTCCTGGCCAAAATGAATGGAGGGATGCCGCGCTTTTCTTCCCGGGGTTATTTTCACCCTCTCCCTCACCCTCGCACACCCACGCACAGAGGAAGAATGCACGTGTGTGAGTGAAAGGCCGCAAGCATCGCTCGTTCCATTTCACTGCACACCTATTGAAAGCTTCATGACGAATGGCTATTGGAATAAAGTTATGCGGCGCGTCGGATCTAATGTTGCGAAACGCTTTGAGATCTCTCGGAGAAATGTTCGACTCCCTATAAACATAAATATTGTACGGTGGTTTTTCTTTTTACGGGCCTGGACGTGATGGAATTTGGAACGCTCGCGTTTATCAACACCTCGCTAGGCGACTGGCAGCTAATTTCGTCGGCCAAAAAATGGTCACTGACTTTTTACATTGTTTTTTTTTTTTAATTGCTTAAGGGGTCTTCTCACTTTAGACGATAAAAAAGGTTATTTTCGTGACTCTTTAGATGGGTTTATATTATAGATATTGATATAAAAGTTGTTACACTTAATAAATACACTTTCGAAATACATTTTAAAAAATGAAATTATTTATTTAAGTCAAAATCATAGACGAAAATGGTAGTTAAAAAACTGTTTTAAAAAAATTGTAGATCTGCGCTGTTGATGAAATCTCGGAGATGGATCATCCATAACAAAGAAATCAAACTGTTTTAGATTCAGTATGTTAATAGCTATAGCGTATATCATACGATTTTTGGGATATGCAAAAATAACAAAGTGGCGGACATTTTTCAAAAATACAAAAGAAAACATTTTTAATCGATTTTGGCAAAAAAAATAGTACATATCAAAATTTTTAAAATCCTTCATATGAGCTTGTAAAGAATATGTGGTTAAAATTTCATAAGGATAGGTTCAGTAGTTTCGAAGATTTTATAAACAAGCCGTCGAAAAACGTTTTTTTTTCGAGAAATACGCGTTTATAGTTTGTTTGGGATATATAATGACATAAAAAAATTAAGAACATTTTTTTTATAAAAAAAATGATTTTTTATGTATTTCGAAGGTGTATTCATTAAGTGTATCAACTTTTATATCAATATCTATAATATAAACCTATCGGAAAATTAATGAAAATAGCCTTTTTGTGTATAAAATAAAAAAAAAACCTTAAATCGATAGTTAAGCTATCTAAGAGTATATTTACAAAGTTATAGAGGCTAATTGTAAATATTTTCGAAGATACAAGGCTAAAAGCAGAGAAGCGATTCATACTTGATATTGATATTTCCTCCTATTGAAACCTTTGAAGCGCGTTTTGTCCAGTTTTCATTTTCACGATTTTTCCAAATTGGCGAGCGCGATAGCAAAAACACTAAACGACCTATTAAATCAAACCGAAGTTTACGTTCTTCAGTATGAAAATCTCTTCTAAGTGAATTTAAAAAGTCGTTAAAAAAGTATTTTCAAATAATTTTTATGGCACGCTGAGGTGTTTTTTTAAACACTTTTTTTTCTAACTTGAGAGAAGTTATAATTTCAGGATTTTTTCAGCTTTTTCTTAATTCAACCAAGGAAAAAATGTATGACAATTGAAAATTTTATTGGTTTATTTGGTTCAGTGAAGAATTACGAGCTGCATCTTCCCGCCGATTGGGGACTGCAGAGGTAAGACGCAAAGGGAATAGGCTGATAAATCTGCAGTAATTCATTGTTTCATGTTGAATTTTTTTAATCCATTTCAAATATACATGAAAAGATAGCTCAATGTTGAATGGGCTCACTTGCTTTTTCCCTTCTAAACAAAACTCCCGAAAAAACGATTTTTTGGACCTTCTAATTCAGGCTCCGGCTCCTTAAGTGGCCGCCTTCGGTTCTGTTGAAAGCCATGTATGTGATAAAGCATTGAAAACTAATAGTCACGTACTTTTTTTATAGGCGGAAGAACATTTTTAAGGGTGAAAACCACCCCTCAAAGTAAGGTGAGACGAGGGGTGACTTTGCAGTCTCACCCACAAACAGTTCACTGATCTGAATGAAACAAAAATCAAAATTCTTCTCATGTAAAGCGATAAAAAAAGTACTATAGAAGTATCGAAAAATTAAATTAAATTCCGAACTGACACGCCTTTCTTTGAGGGGTGGTTTCCCTTCCTTAAGATCGTTTGCCGCAGATAAGAAAAAATACGTGTCTAATAGTTTTCAATGCTCTATCACATATATGAGTTTCAACACAATCGAAGGCGGACACTTAAGTGATGTTCCTCGTAAGCGTGTCTTGCTCGGCAATCAAGTATCGACTCCTTCTAGCAATATTAAAAATCCAAATTGGCCGCTAAACTGTTGAATTTTTAATTTTTTGAATTTGAATCCGTCAATCGCGCACGTCACATTTTTTTGCGTGACTTAAACTCTCATGTGAATTTGATTGACGTCCATCTCGGAAAGTTCACCCAATGGAAAGAACCGTCCGAAAAAATCCCTCGGATCAACGAGATCGTTCGTTGACAGGCGGCCAGCGAAATATTGAGATGAAAGCCTAAAATATTTCATTGCTCTCAGTCTTCGTCATTTCAAACGCATACCTAATTCTTTTAAAAGCTTACCATTTAAATTTTTGAAAAAATATTTACTCAAATCAATGAAATTTAATTCAATAAATAAGATTCAGTCAGCCCAAGTCATTTTCTTTTCTACTGTGCACACAGCGACGAAAAATCGTCGAGAATTTGCACCTCTTCCTTGGCAGTAGTTACTCCAATGGAAAATCGAGTACACGAGTGTTTGCCTAGAGACTCCGCAGTAGCAAAAGGTACGAAGGACTATCGAGGGCGATCCCGAAACGTTCGAGAAAAGTCACGGGAAGGGAAAAGAGCAATGACGTAGCAGTCGGAGACACGTTTATTGCCTCCACTTTGAATAAGGAAAAGTTCGGATCGTTTGGGAAAACGTGACGAAACTAAAGCCATTTCGCTTTTTACTCCCGGAAACGGAGAGAGCAGCAAATACGGCAAGAGAGAGAGAAAGAGAGAGAAAGATGCGCAAAGAAGAAGAGATAAAGACTGATAGTCCCGTCATTCCTACCTATTGATATGTATTATTCCATATCGCAAGAAACTTATTCCTTTCTACGTGCTCCCTTCCATTCATTTGTCGCTTTTCTACTCATGCATGTGCGTGTGCGTGTCCGTCGCTCGTGTACATCTCCCAACGACTCATTCGTGAGGGATCGTGTCTCAAAGTCCAAAGTTTAAGGAAAGCCAAGCAAGAGCACCCCCTCCGCGTCCTGAAAACGACGAAAGTTTCAACGTCACGCGGAAATGAGCGTGCGGAGACAGCGACTGAGCTCGGCGAGCTTTATACGAGAGTTTCGGGCTCGTAATAGAAGAAATATCCTCCCCCCCGCTCTGTGCCCCATCTCGTAGCTATAATAAATGTATGTACACGTATATGCAGCTCATATGTGGAGCTCTCTCCTGGTCATTCTCATAGAAATTCTACGGAGCCGGCAACATTTGTTCCGGTATGTCGCGAGCAACATTGGGGCTCTTCCACTTACCCGGGCCAGATGCCGAAGGGACCATGTATATATATACACAGGGTGTCCCAAAACTGTATGCGTTCCCTGAAATGAGGGGTTGGGGGTGAAATTCTGAGTCGATTGATATAAGCATGTCTGGGTCTCAGATCAAACCCTGAATTATTGTTAATTTTTAAAGGCGGGCCAATCAGGTGCGCCCGATGAGCCAGCGCACGGGGAGCACCGCACCTACAGGCACCACTACACGCGCGTATCGCTCACGGACCTACGCCGGCTTATCGGGCGGATCTGATTGGCCCGCCTTTTAAAATTAATAATAATTCAGGGGTTAATCTAAGACCCACACATGCTTATATCAATCGACTCGGAATTTCACCCCCAACCCCCCATTTCAGGGAACGCATTCAGCTCTGGGACACCCTATACACATTATGTATGTTATGAATGGATGAGCTTGCAACTGTCGATAGGACAGATCATGCCCCACTATATGCTGGAATTTTAGTTTAGTAAAAGTTCCACGGTTTGTGAGATTTTGGGCTTTATGTTATGTTTTTTAATCATCTGCTTTTGGTTTTTCGCATGCTATTTCTACAAATGATATGAATCGACATCATACAAATGATCCCTTAACAATTAGGGTCAAAAATGTTTCCTTAACGATTAAGGTTAAAAATAAAGAATTTTCTACATAAAATAAATAACCAAGAGTATTTTTTAAAAACCGGATCAAAATAAGTTGTAATTTGTAGAAATGGCATGCGAAGAACCAAAAGCAAATGATTTTTATCTCGAAAACCGTGGAACTTTGACTAAACTGAAATGTCAGCATATAGTAGGACATGATCTGACCTATTGACAGTTGCAGGATTATTCATTCATAACAGGACACCCTGTATACAGATATATATGTATATATAAATGTTACGAGATAAGAGATAGAGGAGCATGGTGACAGTCTTGGCGACTTCAACGCTCCACCGGAGTGATATACGAAACGGCCAATAACAAGACCAAATAATGGATGAATGTGTACTCGGAATTCTGAATCGTTGGAGAACGACGTGTGGACACGATTTTTATATCTATACACGAGTACGAGGCACGTTTCGTCTGAGCCACCTACATTTTTAAGGCGTTACACCTAGTTTGTGCGCGCAAAGAAGAGAAATTTTCGTGCATTTTTTTTTTGGGAAAACGTGAGAAGGTTTTTGAAGAAAAAATCTCCGTTAACGAATATGGTTTTGAGCATCTTTTACAATGTTTGTACAAAAAAATATTTATAAATGTCCTCTGCGGTGACCACTGCTATTGGGAAACAAATCATGCGAAATAAAAAAAAATCAAACCCATGTAGTTTTTGCACGGAAATATAGTGCTTGGACGATTGAGTTAATAAAATATTGATTAAAAAAATGGCCGCAGTCCAAAGTGAGAGTATCGATTTTCGGTGGAAATAAACGCTCTATTTTCGTTGATAAAAAAACTATGCATTGAAAAAAAAATCCTTCCTCCAAGTATGTTTAACATGAAAAAGAAGGTTGTGAAATTTGTGGTTGGTCGGTCTAGTGACTTTTTAAGTACCTTGGTCACCGATTCTAAAGAAGTCATTTTGAGAAATGACGCGTTTAAAGTTCGAAAATGTTATCAATTTTTTAATAAACTTCGAAATCATGAAAAAACATTCCTCATTGGTTATTTTTGCACCCAATGGAGGAGAGAATGTGTACCCGGACGTGACAAAATCACATGCACGAAAATTTAAATACACACAAAAAGTAGGTCTCCATACGACCAGGAGGGGGGGGGGGGAGTTTCGGCGGAAAAGTTCAAAGCTCCCTTTTTTATTCTCCAGCTTTCAGCAAAAAATTGTGCCGGCGGGCTAAATTAATTGCCTGTATATAGATTAAGGGGCTCGGGCTAATCCGATCATGGTATAAAAAAATGTCTTCAATTTTATGTTCCAGGGACAAGGTCTTCCGGCTTAATCTGAGCAACATCAGCCACTCGAATTGCGAGGTGAGTGACTTTTCGCGTAACGCAATACATAAAGCCGGGGAGATATATCGGAGATTATATTTTCAACGAGAGAAGAGTGCAGATCATTTTTTTCCCGTTTTTTTCGTCGGCAAGAGCTTTGCGGGTCTTGTCATATACTGTTCTACGTATCGGATAGATCCGTGGCAGGTAGTTCAGACGTTTGCTCGTTGATGGAGCACGTCTATCCTCTTGGACATTCGTCATTCCTTCTGCGATGGTCCGCTGTTATTTGTACTTTTATTCATATATTCAGAAATCGTATCGAAAAATGGCGTGCGGTGTGTCCAACAAAATGTCAACCTCAATTTAGTGAAGAATTATTGACGAATAATTTTTAAAAATTAAGTGACACAATAATTAAATAAGAATTATTATTTTCTGCCCGAAGTATCACGCGGAAGGACTGAAGTCGATCTTGAAATCAGTTTACTACGACGGTTAAAAAAACTATTGATACGGAAAACTATTGATGATTGACGGTTAAAAAAACTATTGACTATACTATGATATTACCGAAATGTAGATCTTGAAAAGGGCCTTATTTTTTTTTTTTAATAACTTTTATAACTTTTTCTGTCTAAAATCAATATTTATAGTAATTTTCTAGGGTCGCTTTCTACGCTTATTAATAAAACGCATTATTTATTTGCAAAGCATCGGCCAATCACTATTAACCCCAAAAGTCTCGCGTCTTCGTCCAGCGTATAGTTTGGCTAATGATGTTCTATATATATATATAGGGTATCTCAGAAAGACCTGACATTTTAATTTATTCATAAAACGCAATATTTATTTGAAAAATACGAATATTTTTATTTTAAGATAAGGTAATTTTGAATTTTAATAACTTTACATTTTCAAATTTTAAATGAATTTTCAATAACATCTTGGCATAATTGCAGACTAATTTTATTAATGGTGCGTCCAATTGCTTCCTTGAGCTGCGGAATGGACTGTGGATCATTGGCATACACTTTTCCTTTTAGAAAACCCTAAAGAAAAAAGTCCAATGGCGTCAAATCGCACGATCTTGGTGGCCAATTCACATCGCCGGGGCGCGAGATAACACGACCAAGAAACTTCGTCTGTAATAACTATGCAGTAACAATGCAGCAAATAACAATTTATATGCGTTGCTTGATCGTGTAATTCTCCATAACTGAACATCAATACTTCCTGATGGAAGTTGTCAAAGATTAGAACTCTATGTTCGCCACGAAAAAAAATGAAACTACCTTGTACATCAAGAGAGTTACTAAAGCGTGTCTCAAAATTATCTGATATATATATATATATATAATTTCATCTTCATTCCGGGTGTAACGAGGCGCTATTGACCCGCATGAACGTGATTTCTGGATACGCTCTTGTTACTGCAAAGTATTCCTGTCTCTCTCTTCCTCCCTCTCTCTCTCTCTCTCTTGATGTATGCACTTGCACTACCTCCTGAGCTACATGACAATTCTTGCATTTATAGATGCAGAAAGAGAGGGAGAGAGAGAGGGAGAGAGAGAGAAATCCTCGTACATGCTGGGTCGAGGCATATAACTTGGCCACCCATCGATTGACGACAATGAAAAGGGCCTCGAATCACATCGCTACGCATTCGCCTCTACATCGCCCAAGTTACGACCTATTTGTTTGACAAAAATAGACCTTAACATACGTATATCGACTGGCAACCCCAGATAGAGAAAGAGAGAGAGAGAGAGAGAGAGAGAGAGAGAGAGAGAGAGAGAGAGAGGGAGAGAGAGAAAGAGATAAAGATAGAGCGCGTTCATCCGCGAGGCGACGATCGTAAATCCGAGAACGAGAGATCGAGCCGCGCGGGGCTTCGCCCCATAAAACTGTCAATCATATACACGTACGAAAGCCCACCCTTGGTGCGACCATCCTCTTGTATATGGCACGACAGCTGACACGTCTCCGGCGTTAAGCGATCCATTGTCGTCGAAGAGAAAAAAAGAAAGAAAGAGAGAGAGAGAGATATGGAAAGGGAAAACGAACGAGAGAGAAAAATGAAATCCGAACAAGCACCCTTTTCCGATCGCGGGCTTGTGTCCCTTGGCGCCCTATATTTCTGCGTAAAACGTGCGGTACGCGTGTGTGCGTGTGGGAATACAAGGGATATTTGTCCCACCGCGTGTGTCACAACTCGTACAGGAGCACTGGCTCGAGTCTCGTTACATTTTTCGCACGCACTTTTCACGATACCAACGAGCGATTACTGGTACGCAGGTGACGTACAAGGCTTGAGGGGAAGGGTGTTTTTTTTTTCGTTGAAAATACTCGTACCAATTTTTATGCGACGTAATCATTTATTGCTAGGGCTGTAAAAGTGAAGCCGCATCCCGGAAAAAATGGTTATCCCGTTTTTTTATGTATTTTTATTCCCTGGATTATTTTCCATTGTAAAAATAGCTGTTCATCAATGGAAAAAAAAATGAATAAATCAATAGGTAACTGTAGGGTTTTTGGGATTTGTTTATTTCGAATTATTTTGTGCGTGATAAAATAATTTGGGTTGATTTTGTGCATTTGCGTTCGGCTGCTATCGTTGAAACGCTTTTTGTGGGTAACGATTTTAATTAAAAATATTTGTTTTACACGATAAATTCGAAGCAAAGCCCACAATGTTTTTAATTGAAGATAAGTCGGGCGATACAAATATGTTGGAAAAAAAGATTCGACTTTCTGTCTGGACGAGGTCCGTTTTCAACAGTTTTATCCATTTATTTTATTTGATCCACTCGACGAGTGTACTCGTGATTTTGTGCATTTGCGTTTCATTGGTTTCGTTTAAATCCTTTTGTCATGGGAGATTGGAGATTTTAATTTGTTTTTTTTAATTTCGCATACTGAAAATTCGGAGGAGAGATTTTTTAATCGAAGATAATTCGTGCAATAAAAGTACGTTGGACAAAAAAGATTACAAATTTCTGGCTGAACGAGGTCCGTTTCCAACTGGATTATCCATTTTATATTATCCACTAGACGAGTGTTCTCTTCATTTTGTGCATTTGCGTTTAATTGGATTTGTTGAAACCCTTTTTTATGGGGGATTGACGATTTTAATTAAAACATAATTTTTTACACAATAAATTCGGAATAGAGTTACATTTTTTTAAATCTATACTTATAATAAAGCTGTAAATTCTGTATTCCGGGTGGAAATTTGATCAGGCAAAAGTACTGTCCCTGATCTGCCTACGCTAGATAATATCAGGCTCTGGTCAGGCCTTCAAACCTGGAATAGATTCGCAATGTAACGGGTCTAAGGCTGGGTCCCGATCCGCCGTTCCCTTTCTGGGGAACTGATCAGGAACGGGCCGGGGAACAAGCAGCAAATGACCAGGAAAGTTGCAGGCAATAGATCGGGAAATAACCAGGAACAAATGAGGAAATTAAAAATTACGTTTCAGCGTTTTTAGAATTTCCTGAGAAGGTAAAATCGGGAGTGTATTCGATTTATCATTTCGACAATACATTGTTTGTTGGTTATCTACTTGCTAAGGTAGTATATGAGTGTATACAAACGCTTGCTCGCATTTCCTGATAGGCGAAGAGGCAGAAAGACGTATACCGATCACTATCCGAGCGAAAAAGGCTAAAGTGCAGAGGATTATCTTACAAGAATCGCGAAATCATAAGCGTAAGTGCACGCAGTAAGCATAGCTGTACGTCGTACAGTTAGTTTTAAAGTTTCTTTGTTTTGCTTTGTTTTATCAGTCGTCTTCTTTTTTCTCCTCTTACCGAGGTTTGATTTATTTATTTTATATTTAGGTAAAATTTGCAAAAAACCCTGTTAGGAACTGTTACGTGGTACAACTCACAGGGCGAACTTTTATCCTCGTACGATGATACCTTGCTTACGCGAAATGCTTCGCTTGTAGCCACCTGGCGGATTGTTGGCGAAATACAGGTAATGTCTTCCCGGTCAGAACATTGAAATTTCCCAACATTGCGACAAGGCGTTCAAAAACCACGAATGACCTGCTTTACTTTTTTGCCTCATACAATAATTTGGCTATTCTTTATGCCCAAATCATTAGTTATCGTAACCCCGGTATTTATGATAAGCATTGTTTTTCTCGTCGATTATCATTGATGAAGTGAATGCTTTTAATGGTGAATAGAATTCGAACAAATGTATTAGTTTCATCCCAATCAATTATAAATATATTTGATGAGGTGAACACCGAAGTAGCTTTTCTTCAGTTCTTAAAGACAAGCTCCACTTTTCAGAACATTGTTGTGGCCGGGTAGAAATTGCGTGAAGCTGTACTTGCTGGCAATGTATCCCGGCCAGAAGATTGTAATTTCCAAACATCTCTATGTTTGGAAACCCTCTCTGTATGAGGGTAAGCCGTAAAAAACGATGTTTCTTCTTTCGGATCTTCCCGGTTTGTTCCATGGGAGGGCCCGGCCAGGTTAATCAGACAAGGCAAGTCTGGTCAGGGCCGGACACAAAGTAGGGAATGCCCGGTATGCTCCGTATACACCGACAAAAAGTCAGTATATGCGGAACATAAGATAAAAAAAATAACTGAGGTAAATTATCAAAAACTGTTGACCAGGTACACTGAGAAAAAAAATCATTGATCCAATATCATTGGTGTTATTGAATAAAATTTCGTTGATTCAATTGTAAAATTGTTGGTGTAAATAAACGGATTTATTAGTTCAAACAAAACGCAATTAACTATAATAACATGATACAATTGAAAGTTTTTTTTATTCAATAGATATTTTGTAGCCGAGCACAATATATTATTGAAACTATCTAAAAAATTATCGCGAACAAACTATATAGTTTTGAATGCATTTTCTGCAACGAACAAAAAAAAACGTTTTAATTCATAACATGAATATTGTTGATTCGAGTACACAAGAAAAATTGAATTTCGCTCGTTTGATTCAGATAAAATTTCTATTGAGTAAATATGTTATTTTATTTTTTTCACTATTTCCGACATTGATTATCGAGTACATTATTCGTTAAAATATTAATATTTTATTTTGATCGAAAAATATTAAGCAAATGTCTGAATTGGTTAAAAAATTATGCAAAAATAAAATTTGTTTCTCGCGCATTTGGTTGATAAAATTCCACCAAATCATGGCCGAGTGCCACCGAAATTATAGGTGCGAGGAAACCCGTAGTTCTCGGAGTAACCGCTAGAAGCCGCACGCGCGCTCGTTTCTCGTAAGCGTAGCGCGAACCGAAAATCTACTTTAACGCCGGAGAAACTCTAAAGAGTATCGCTTCGTGGCCTGTGGCTAAGATCAAAGTGTATTATCTGTTCTTATCAGTTGAATATCTGATATTCTCTCCATGGATATTCCATTGGATATCCGATATTCTCTCCACTATTATCGTGGATGATCATTCTAATGCTCACTTTTTATTTAAGATTTAAAACAAATTGAAAAACTTACGTCTCATGGCATATTCGTTTCGATGTAGTAAAGAAATAATTAATTCTATGGATTATATTTTTGTACGAAATACAAAATGTTGCAGCAACCGCTTAATTATTTCATCCATACATCTACGGATTGTATATAGAATGATTTTAATAAAATATAATTTTATTTGCAGGATAATGTAGATATTCACCGAACAGAAGAGATTTTCAAATAAAATAATATGTTATTTGAATCAATCACATTTCCCAATATTTTACAGTATTGTAACAATCTCATATATCGGTGGCACTCCGCGATCAGACATTTATTTGAATCAACCAATATATTTTTTTTATTCAATTGGTTGTTTTTCTCAGTGTAGTCAGAATAACTGCCACGGGCTAGTCTAATAAGATAATACGGGCGATGAAAATACATTGGAGAAGAAAGATTACAAATTTCCGTGGACGAGGTCCATATCCAGCAGGTTTATCCATCTACGTCATGTCATCCACTCGACGAGTGTAGGTGCTCCTCTTTCCGTTCGTCCTTATCGTCAATCGTCGAGAGTAACACGAAGCGCCATGTATTGATACCAAGTTTTCTCGCTTCCGGGATACACAAGGGTGTACAAGAACCGTAAAAAGGGCTCCCCCATGTACGCGAAGACAGCGAAAAGAGCGAATATAACGTTCTCGTTACAAATTTCAATAGGACTTTCCAACAGTGTGTTACAACAATACTCGAGCGGAAGGAAGTTCAAAGAGCGTTCGTTCAAAGGAAAAAAAAGGCCCTTAACAACCGGGTTTGCAGTCGAGCTCTCGACGTTCCTCATTTTTTACCCTCGGAGTAACGAACGCGAGAAAGGTGAAACAAAAAAAATCAAAGAAATAAATAAATAGAAGATCGAAAGAAGGAATGCCGAAGTATGCATTTTACCTGCACGTACGGCTCATTGTTTCAGCATTTATGCGCTTTGCATATACGCTCGTTCAAAGCGTTCGCGAACGGGACGAGAGAGAGAGGGAGAGAGAGAGAGAGAGAGAGAGAGAGAGAGAGAGAGAGAGAGAGAGAGAGAGAGAGGATCTTGCGTTTATGCAGGATGACTGTTAAGCCGAGGCGGTGTACTCTCGTATTTTCTATACTTTTTTTCCGTTCCGCGCGCTCTTTGAATAACCCCCGCGATAAAAAAGTGCTTTTCTGGCTCGATATCGCACCATAGACGAACGAGAGAGAGAGAGAGAGAGAGAGAGAGAGAGAGAGAGGCAGGTTACCTGCAGGATGTTAAGGGACCGTGCAAACGTCGAAACTGCACGTGGCACGCGATCCAAATTCCCGGAGCATTTCCAAGCGAATGAAGAAGAAGAAGAGGGAAAGTAAAAAATTGGCCGCGGAGTTCTGGACTTGGATAAAAAAAAAAACAAAAATGCAAAAACGTTCTGCCGTTTCGTTGTAGGCTTAGGCAAGAACAGAGGCCCTGGGAACGTCTTGTGCCAATGCAAAAATGCAATTATACGCACTGCCAAAAATAAATTCAATTTAAATAGGATCCATTTAAGCCCTTAGACCACAGTAACGGTATAAAATCATGTGCGAATTTAACCATTTTTTTTCGCATGAGAAAGTGATTCATTCATAAAATTAATTACAAATCTATTTAGTATGAATATCAAGCTCGTAGAATTTTTGTTTTCGGTGTACAACATGGCCGGCTACTAATATTTTCTTTTGTTATCTTTTTTTCGGCTCTCCGCGGTGTGACTTTCACCACAATTTTTGACCTGGAACGAAAAACAAAAATGTTCGTCAATCTACATGAGAATACCTGGAGAAGCACGTTCGGAATTTAAAAAATATTGTTTTATTCGAAAGTTGCAGGTATTTGAACTTAAAAAATGAATTTTCAGTGAAAAATTACGTTAAAACTGCTCATTAACTGCTCATTAAATGAAAAGTTTTCGATCAATCAAAAATTCGTACGTACTTCTCTGCGAAATGCAATTATGAACATAACTTTTAAATTTGAAATCGAGTGAAAATCGTTGAAGTTATTTGTCACGTCAATTGGAAAAAAACTGTTTCGAGAAGTTTCGAGTAGCCGGCGATTTTGTACATCGAAAAAAAAATTCTAACAGCTTGATATTCATACTAAATAGATGTGTAATTGATTTTATGGGTGAATCACTTCTTCATACGAACAAAAATTGTTAAATTCGCACATGCATTTATACCCGTTACTGTGGCCTTAGACCTTAAATCAAATAGGTTTTTTCCTTGTCTTACGGCTACTATCCTATTGACTTCAATTATATATTTTTTATTTGCTCCGGCTATTATTGTTAAATTTGTTTTATATATATCAAATTAAATAAATAAGGATTCGATACGAATAAATGGTTATTTGCTTACAATATACACTGCAAATCCAAGTGTACTGTATGCATAGAATATTTCATAAATGCAAAATAGAATGAAATACTTTATGTAGAGTTCTATCACGATGATTTTGTATCGTAATTCGTCATTGCCTGGATTTCTGAAATGATTTTTTGTCGGAGATAATGTAGACGGACCATCAATTCACATGAAATAGAAAAATGTTTGACTGTACGAAAATTCTATTTAATTGATTTTTTAAAATGAATATATACATTTAATGGATTCAACTAAGAGGTTTTTTGAGCACATGGAACCGAATTACAGATTTATTATGAGTAAATAAAATATTTAGTTATTAGACAATATTAAATAGTAGAGACAATATTAGACAATATTAAATATTAAATATTGGAATAAATAAATATATATATAATGAGTAATTCCAATATTGGAATGGAATAGGAAAAAATCGATCTCACAAAAAATTTAGTCAACACAAAACTTTAAAAAACCAAATAGACGCATCTAGTTAATATTAATAGAATTTTGCCGTCAGTGCGAGGGCGATGATGCTTACGAGCCAGAGATATCGTTCACAACATTGATAAACACGTATGCAGGAAAAGAGACGGAGAGAAAGGACCCCGGCGGTAAAAGGGGTGGGGATTTACGATGCAAATAAATTGAAAAAATTCTACGATTTTTTTTTACAGTCGTCTCTTAAATATAATTTTTTTTGTTTCGGTAAATAATTCGCTATCCAAAAGAAGATCATAAGCATTCTTCATTTTCTGTTTTTGTCAATGTCAAGGAATAAACGACATATATTTACGAAGAGGTATAAAGCGAGAGTAGAAACACATAAAGCCACGTAATAAAATAGTTAGACGTTCGTCGATCGTCTCTTCTCGAGTTCATATCCAATCGCCACCCCCTCGTCTGCACGCTCCACGCACATACACATATGACTTTCGACAGATGCGCCTGCTGTTCGACGGCCACGAGGCAATTTTTTACACTTTTCTTTTTTCGCCTTATTTCGACACGCCACGCGCAGCAGACGACGAAAACGATTGTGAGGCTGTTTTTCGATCGATATATGGCTCCGGGAATAAACTCCTAAAAGAAAATGGCAACCCCTCGGTGAAATAATCCAGCGTGCATAAAAAGTCTCTTAGATTCTACTTGTGAAAGATTTTACTCGTTTCCATATATATATATATATATATATATATATATATATATATATATATATATATATATAAGAAAGAAAGAGCGATTTGCATCTTACTTTGGTTTCGCGGTCCTACCGAATCTCGAGAGAATGATTAATCGTGTTTTCTAGACTCTTTTCAAATCTGCATATATATATAACACACACATACATGTGTGTGTGTAAATTTAATGATTATTCGCCGGTGATTAATGATGGATCAAATGACGAACTCGGTAGATATGTTAAGTAATTACTCGCTGGATTGACAGAAAAACCATTATCTACTCTCATTTGTTGAATTATTTAAATTCAACCACTGTCGTGCGTCATCCAGATGTAGACTATGCATATATTTGGCATTCACGTGTGTGAGTATATACACACATACACACGTGTATATATATATATATATATATATATATATATATACATATACATATATATGTGTGTGTGTATGTATGTATGTATATATATATATATACGCATACACACTTTCATTTGATGTAGAATTCATTCGAACAGTGAATAGACGTACAGTCATGTGCAAAAACGATGTTACATTCTTGCAAAGCATTTTTATTCATCGTAACAGCTGTAACGGTGAAGTTATTTTATTCATATTTTCTTTTCCTGCCACAAAAAATTTTCCATTCAATTTCAATTACTCAAATATTTCATTACGTCGGTAATGAAATATGAAATGAATAAAAGTAAATAAAAATGCATAGAAATGAATATACACGAAGAGAAACGAATAAAACTGAATAAACATGAATAAAAGTGAACGAGAAAGGATAAAAATGAATACAAATTAATAGAAATTTAATACGGAATGCACTGCGATGTTGATAATAGTTGATTTTCGAGAGAGAATTGCCGTACCAACAAACCCCAACAGAACAAAACGACCTCAGTTGAAGAATAATGAAACGATTCCCACACGAGATGTTTTTTTCTCGTATGATTTTTCCCGTAGGTATCATAGCTATCGTTTACTTTCGCCACAGCGAAGAATTTCGCGTCTCGTTGTTGAGCATTCAATTAGGCGAAAAAATCCAGTGTCGCCACCGTATCTCGAACTCGAAAGGATGCAATGGAGAAGAACATTAGACATTCTGATTATTCTGATGCGACTGTACGTTCGTTGGGTCCTTGGTGGACGAACCGATAGCAATGGTGCACCGAGTTGGTGTATGTGTGTGTGTGAGTGTGTGCAGATGTTGAAAGCGCAGAGAGCAGGGCAAGTTACAGGAAAATCCCATTGCAGTGAGATCGCCACCGCAGGCCTTCGATTCCGTTGAGAATTAACAGCGGATGGGGAACGAGGATTTCGATTTTCATTGGTTCGTGCGCGGGGAGGGTCGTGAAACGTTAACGCAAAGCCACAGCAAAAATTCTGTCACTGTATATATACAGGGTGGCCTGTTATGAATTATTTTGGGTTTTATGTTATTTTGTAAAAATCATCTGCTTTTGATTTTTCGCATGTCATTTCTACGAATAATATGAATCGACAATAACTAAGCAACTTTTTAAAGTAATTTTTTTTGTATGAAAATTCTGCGTAAGATCTTTTTTCATAAAGTTTCCTTAACATTTAAGGTTAAGAAGAGTTTTCAAGATTCTGTTTTTCCAGATTCTAGATATATATTAACTATATACATAATAAGTATTATTATGATTATTATTATTATTTCTCCATATAAATTTATATCCACCTGGCTGACGGTGCAACGACGTCTCAAGCCCAACCCGGTAAACACTCGTCCTCGAAGATCGAAGAATTCGTGCAAAATACTCGAAGTGGATTAAGGCGTTACCCCCACTTGTAGCGCAAAAAAGGCCTTTTTCATGAATTTTTTAAAAGAAAACTTTTGAAATCGATTAATATACCATCTTAAAGAACACATCTTGAAGAACTTTCAGTAATTTTTTTATTGAAAAATATTACATTGTTTAGTGGCAAATGGCCGTCAATGAAATAATGTTTTTATATACACGGTTTGCGGTGACCAACATTGTGGCGAAGTGGATCATCTGAAAACAAAAATGCGGATGGATTTAGTCAAATATAAGTATAAACTAGTCTTTAATCGAAGGATTTTAAAAAATATTCATTTTTCACAAAATGGCGGACAGTCAAAGTTAATGGTTCGATTTTAACGAACAAAATCGGCCGTTTTTTGCTATAAAACGGTCATTTTTTTCGAAAAAAAAATCGAACGATTAAAAACTACATTTTTATGTATTAAATAAGCCTGCAAAATTTCAAGAAGATCGGTTCATTAGTGTTCGAGTAATCTTGGTCACCGACTTCAGAAATGCCATTTTGAGAAAAACGCGTTTAAAGTTTCTCTTTCAACGCTCAGATCTCAGTCAATTTTGTTCAGATCGACTTGAAATTTTCAGGACATATTCTCAGATACTTATACTTCAAAAACATGCAATAAAAAAAATCGATTTTCTCAAAATCGCAAGTGAGGGTAACCCCTTAATCGCATCCCCCATGCGCAAACTCTTATGCAGAGTGGGGAGAAAGCGTATAAATAAACCTCGCCAATATTTCACCGATGCAGGCCTCGTAGGTTGCGTAAATGTTCGTTGAAAGTTAAGGGTGGAGAAAATGCGAGCGCATATATTTCTCATCTTCGTCCTCTCCCTCTCTCTCTCTCTCTCTCTCTCTCCCTCTCCCTCTCTCTTTCTCACCCTGTTCCTCTGGATTCTTGTCTTGACTGGTGTTGATCAAATTCCAGGCACTTTGCATAAATACGCCGCCCGATAGCTCGACAATCTTCGAGGATAATGCAAAGGCATATTATGCGTAACACTATCGCATGTTGCTTGTAAGGAGCGCTGTGAAACGCAATAATACACATTCCTCGGCTTTGTATACTGGGCGTATGTATGTGCGTAAATATACGTACGAACAAAGGTAGCATAACAAAAAGACCTAATGTAGACGACGCATTTAAGGTGGGATACCACGGTGACGGGTACAAAACGATTTTTTTTCTTATTATATTCTTAATATATCTAGATATATTCTCAAAGATTTCTCGCTACCCATTCAAGAATATGCGAACAAAATTCAAGTGAAAATATTGAAAATTGACCAACCGACAGACGATTTAGAGAGAACAAGTAGCTCAGCGATTTACATATACTGAAACTTTCAATCGCGTTTTTCTCAAAACGACTTTTCTCGACCTGGCCGTAATCATAACTCGAGCTGTAATTGTCTGGTTTGCAATTTAATAGGACCAAGATGTAGGTCATTGCAGTAGATATCGTTGTACGTAGCTGAGTTCTTTTTAATTTAGTATTTTTTAAGCCCCCTGATATGAGTCAAAATTTCACTAGTATTACAGTTTTTTTTAGCATCCATCATTTTTGTGAATGTTCTGTTTTCCAAAAACGGCTACGTAGAACGGGAACTGCATTTATGTAGATTTGAAAACTTTTTTATTTATATTTTTCAGACCAACCACAGTCAGGTTTTGGATTTGGCCGTTGAACCACATTTTTTATACAGAGGCTTTATTATACGTCAATAAAGTTTTTTTTCACAAAAATTTACACGAAATAAGTTCAACGTATGCTAATATTAAGTATGCTTAATAACATAATTTTATTCTAAATTTCAAATAAAGAATCTAGTAGACAAAAAATTCGGAAAACAGAACTTTTTTTGGCTTGTCACAATGGTGTCCTCCTTAAAAGTTCCGTGAGGTGGAGCCTTTTTTACCTAGACACATATATATATATATATATATATATATGTTTGCATGTATAGAAGACGTGCGCGAGGAACGTGGATCGATTCGATAAGTTCGTCGGGTAGTTATATATGACTGGCAGGGGAGTATAAGGGGAGCACAGAGAGCAAGTAAGAGAAATTATATACACAGACTCCCCCACAGTGCCGGAACAACAATATTCTATGCTAATGTCGCTGTCGCGGTTCTCAGTTACAATCTTGCTACGGAAAAGGGATGAAAGCCCAAGTTTCTCGCCCTATCCTACAAGAATATGTATGTATATACAGGGTGTCCTGTTTTGAATGGATAATCTTGCAACTGCCGATGGGTCAGATCATATCCTACTGTATGCCAAAATTTCTGTTTAGCAAAAGTCGCACGGTTTTCGAAAGTTTGAGATTGATGTTATTGTTTTTTGAATAATTTACTTTTGGTTATCCTCATGCCATTTCTACAAGTAATATGAATCGACAATAACTAAGCAACTTTCTTAAGCAATTGGCACGATATGGGCAGGCTGTCAAAGTCAGATGTTCGAATTGGTTTGTATGAAATGAAATGATGTATAATCAAGAGTATTTTTTCAAAAACCGTGTCAAAAAAGTTATCATTTATAGAAATGGCATGCGAAAAACCGAAAGCAGATGGTTTTTATCTCGAAAACCGTGGCACTTTGACTAAACTGAAATTCGGATTATCCATTCATAACAGGACACTCTGTATATACACGCACATGTACATAAGCAACTCACGAGTGACTCGTCGTGTCCCCTGCATACCCGAGGGTAAGGAAGTGGCATATTTCTGGAATTGAATATCAAGTTGGCCAGTATATTTATTCTTGAATATATATATATATATATATATATATATATATATATATATATATATATATATATATATATATATATTGTGGATAAGACTGTAGTATAAAAGAAAGATGGGCCCCGAGTTTGTTTGGGCTCCGTTGGAATTAAATCATTTATTTTCCCGGGCGTTTGATAAAGTGCACTGATCATGTCCGATGAAATGCAAAATCGTCTCGCATACGAGAGGTTCGGGAAAAAAGCTTCAGGCATTTTCACACCGATTTCGATCAAACTAACAAACAAACGAAATTTCCAAATTTGATACATATCAGCTTAATTTCCTGAGAAAAATGAATATAATGACGATGTAGGGTGGGTTTGGTTACGAGAAGTCGACTTACGCGCACCTCGCGGGAGTCATCGTACTCCAATTTCTTCCATTTTCCTCGCGACGCGGTCTTCACCGCGGAAATGTGCTTTCCCCAAGCTCCCCCCCCCCCCCACTAGCTACTTTTTTATTTGCTCTCTTACTTTACCGTGCAACGAGATAGGTGGAACGTTCTGATGGTGCTGCGCGCGCACACACACATACAAACACACACACACACACACACCTTATCCTCATCCAAACGCGCGCCACAAAGGACTACTTCCTTTCTGGTGTGTGAGCTTCATCGTGTACGTGTTACGTAGCGTGGACTTTATTGCCGCGATGAATTTGGTATAAGCTCCGCGGGAAATTTCAGTTTGATGAGCTTCCCGCACAGCGAGGTATACTCGCCGGGCGCGCCCCCTGCCGGTTTAGTTCTCCGCGGCGCGGAAGCGCTGTAACTCCCGGGACGCGAGCACGAGCGCGCGTCTTATCCTCTTGACGAAATGGCGGAGCGAAACGTTTCTGCAAACTATCCCGCAACGTCCCACAGTATTATCTTTCCTTGCGAGCATTCAGAACTCGGATAAGGGATGACGCGACCTGGACTTCACTTCAGTTACGCCCTTACACTTTAGCTCGAGTCCCTTCGTGGAAATTATATTTTAATTCACTCTTACCCTGTGTGTGTGCGCGCGCTTTACGGAACTTTTTTCACAGTCTTTATTTAAGGGTCAGGCTTCTGTGACTCGAGAACCAGGGTTATTAAAAAAAATCAATTTTGACTGAATAAGTAAAATGTTGGAACAATCGTTTGGACATTTATTTCTACATCAAAGGGTAACACCACTGTACAATTTTTGAAAAATGGATGTTTTTTATTGGCTGACGGGGTGCTTTGAACCATCTAGAACAGGGGATCCTAAACTGTTTTATAACGCCCCTTTTCTGCGAAAAAGGAGATGACCGCGCCCCCTTGTCACATCTTTATCGATATTAGGGTAATAAAACGCGCCCCCCTGTATATCGTAACGCCCCCCACTTGGAAAATCAATTATGTAGAATAAGGGGGAACACGTTTGGTACCTGTAAAGAAAGGCCCGCAGGCCCGTGGGGGTATATCGTTATAATCATAAGTTTACCTTGAATTTGCGATTCCAGCACCACATGTTGGACCTTCCTCTCCAATTTGACTTAGGTCGTGGATTCGTGCAGATATTCTTATCAGTCGTCGAACTTTGACTCGTCCGATGTATACACGAGGATGTAATTTATTTTCCGGAGATCGATACATTTAAGTACAAACCATGTTTCAAGTGATCGTATTGATAAAAATCACCTATGTCAAAGTGGGTTTCTGACCATATTTTGGCAACCCTGTCTTATCCGCCCCCTTACTGTACAAACAAAAGCAAAAGCGGAACAGTTGGATACCAACCCAAGTGTAGCCAAACCAAGGGAGCGGTACAAGTGTAATTGATAAAAATGATCGTTTACATACTTATGTTAGTTGCCAACTTCACATGGTGGGAAAGTGCTATCTTGAGAATGGTCCTCTTTTGACTCATCGTTTATTTTGGGAATAGGATGATCCTTCAAGTGACGTATCAATATGCTTACCGTTATGTAAAGGTCGTCTTGGAGACAATGGGGTTTGCATGACATTGAATACGAGGACAATTGGCTAGTGGGAGGAGGGTCCTCGAAGTCAAATGTCTCGAAACCATCTTTCCCCACATATACATGTATATCTACATAGTATGTGCGGAGAGAATTGGACGTACGTACATTCAACCGTACATATAATTCACCAGAACTTGCCGAAGCAAGATTTATACGACGATCCAAACGAACAGATCTGAAATTCTCCGCTCCCTCGTATATTCACCTTACCCGTGATCGTCGAACATCCGACTGCAGTTCTTGGAGCTTGGATCCTGAATCCAAGGTTGGCCGCAGTTTTCTCCTTCACCATCCGGTCCGCCGACCAACCAATCCTCGTCCTTTCTGTTCTTCTTCCTCTCTACATCTCACTCTTTACGTCTCGTTCCCTGTCTCTCTCGTCCTTTCTCTCGCACACCCGTAACTAGGCGACCAGTCATTATTTCCAATCAATGGCATACTGCCACTCGTGCTATATCTCATCCCTCGGTCTAACCCCTTGCTCTCGCATTTTTATTCGTGCTCGGAAAAAGAGTCTTTCAAACGCGCGGAAGCGGGATGGGGCTTGGATTTGGGAACTTGGTGAATTCGGGGCTGAAGGGATCCATACACCCCTTCTCTTACATCCCTCCGGTACGTATGTGGCCGCGTCTTTTTTCCTCGCCGGTTCTATATAAGCCTACGTATCTCTATAGCAAGGGAGAGAGAGAGAGAGAGGGAGAGAGAGAGAGGTGGGACTTTTGCACAGGTCATCCCAAAACAACTCACCCACCCAATTTTCCCACAATTTTCGTGGACTCTTTGAAAACCCAAAACCGTGAAAAAGCAGGCACCTTGCGGGAACTTAAAGCATCTTTTTATACAGCGGAGCTGTGGGCTTGAAAGACCTGCATGAATTTATCGTAGGCACTTTGAGCAAGCGCTGAAACAAATGTGGCATAATGGGCTGCTTGAGGTGTGGAATACCTTGTACATTTACTTGCGCTCGTAGACATGGAGACTCTTTGCAGCGGCCCTAAAGAGCAGGAGGCAACTTTTTCGCTACTTCGCGGCAATCTCATTCCTCTTGGGCACAAAAGGCCCGGGCGAAGGGCGTGAAAAGTGAAAGAAGATTCCGGCTGTATGGAAGGGTAAACGAGTGGGAGAAAGCTACCCTGTGGTATGAAGCTCTACCAAATGACAAAATAGACGTTCTAGGATCTGCATATATATATATATATATATATACACATGTGTGTGTGTGTGTGTGTGTGTGTGTTCGTGTATTTTCGCTCGTTCTCTTCCCGCTACTGCTGACCTTCTGCACCTCCGCATCCGCGGTAGTACACACTTGTTTTCGCTCACTTTCAATCTCCCTTACTCTCCAGAGGCAGCAAACCTCCGCACTTGTCTCGAGGATTCATAAACACGAAAATCCTCCGAGAACTCTTCGGAGTCAAAATTGTTGACTGTTCGCGTTTGTATATTTGCACGACGGCAAGCGAGACTTGTTTCGCGACTGCGCGTCAAGCTTTATAATTAGGCGAGACTGCTGGAAGGGCAAAGTAGCTTTTCTCAGGCTACTCAAACATCACAAGATCCGTACTTGTATCCGTATCAATTCCAAAAGTTGGCGATACATGCAAGTAACCGGGCAGATGCCACCTGGCAAAGTGTATTCTCACACTTTTTGGATCGAAAAGATTTTCGGCGTGCTGTGAATTTTGGAATGGTGGAAGGGAAATTAGAGAATTAGACATTTACAATCGGAAAATTAGAATTAGAAAATTAGCATGAGACTTAGAAAATTAGAACTAGAATTAGTGAATTAGAATGAGAATTAGGAAATCAGATCAAGAATTAGATAATCAGAACGAGAATTAGAATTAGAAAATTAACATTTGAATTACAAAATTAGCATAATAATGAGAGAATTAGAATTACCATAAGAACATTATAATTAGAATTGCATAAATAGTATATTAACTCTCGTTATTTTGAGAAACAGAAAGTGGGTGAGAGAGAAGAAGAGAGAGTGAGAGAGGGACGGGGGGTGTTTACGAATTAAATGAGTGCTACAAATGCAGATAATCTTGATTATCAAGGCAAACAATTTAACCGCACAGGGTAGCGAAAGGCTTAGAGATTCTTAAGCTTTTCTTATTCGGGGACGAACTTGGTGAACGTATCAGATCCGCTAAACTTTGGAGTATGTACAGTGGAATATGAGGAACCTGCGAAGATGCTACCGGGACCGTATAAAGTCCAGAGTCTAACAGGAGGGCGGAAGGAAGGCTAACAAAGTTTCCGGCAACTTCAGCTCGATCCTCCGTTTGTCTTTGCACCTACTCTTTCGCTGCTTTACGGCTTAACTTTTTAATTACAGCCCTGACTCGTGTTTATCGTCACATTATTTCCCCCTTGATGCTTTTCCTGTTTCTCTCTCACTCACTCTTTCCCTCTCTCTCTCTCTCTCTCTCTCTCTCTCTCTCTCTCTCTCTCTCTCTCTCTCTCTCTCTCTCTCGGGTTGTGTCACGCAGTAACGCAAAATTCTCACCCCCTCTCTCTTGCTCTCTGCCCCTTCGTTGAACTCACACCAGCTCACGCTAACGAGCCTCGAATCGGAATGTGTATATCCTGCACGGAAAAGACGAGGGAGTGTATATGTGGGTGTATTGTATACCCGAGGAGAGAAAAGCTTCCGCGAGAGCGAGAACAAGCCCCAAAGAACACCCCTCTGCCCTCGTAAATTTATTACCAACAGGGCCCAGAGAGCTCCTCGCGAGATGCTGTGAAACACATAGGGAAGAGGCACCGTGTACAGGATACTTTTGTTTGAAATTGAAAAAATAGTTGAAAATTACTGGCCTCTTCAAATTTTACGATTTTATTATCTACATGTCATATACAACAAGATGCTAATCATTATTCTACACATTGCATTCGAATATTTTGAGTTATATTATATTTTACAAAAACGACAAATATCCCGGTTTTCAAAAGGGTTGCCTATAATCGGATAACCGAAATAAGGGCTGAAACTCCATTTTTCTTATATCTGATATTAGGAGACTCTTTTTATATGAAATAAAACAAAAAGTGTATTGTTTCAACTTTGTAGTGATTATCAAACAATCAGTCTTTATGAGTTAATCTTTGATTAGGTAGGAGCATTTTGGCACAAACGGATATCCAATATTAGGCTCGATTAAGTACCCGATATTAAGATTTGATATGGCCGAATATAAACAGTAATATTTTTGTACATATTGCTATTTTTGCGAACACTATATATTTTTTAAGTAAAATAAATTCTATAATTCATAAAAAATAACAAAAAAATAATTATTTGGACTTACCTCTATGAAAACTACATTTTTTAACACAAAAAATATGTTTTCACCCTGGTGAAAAGTAACATCGATCTACTGTTCCGCCATCTTTGTTGCTAGGTAACCAAAAGTTTTGCAATGGCGACATCTTACCACTAGTTGTCAGTGTATAAAATAAAAAGAGATGTCGCTATAGGAGACTCGGGATAGTCCACCATCCGATATTAAGAATCTATCCAATATAAGGTGCTTCTCCCCTACAGTACACGGTAGACATTCCAGTTTTCCAGAATATCCGAGACATTCCAATTTGACTCGACAAAAGTCTCATTGTGATCAATATCGATCTGATCGAATATATTTGATTTACAGTCATTTTTTTTTCGAACCGAAGTCATTTTCATTCAGGCTTAAACATAAAATAATAAATAACTAATATCAATAGAAAAAATACTGTTCCTTTGAATTTTCGACTCGTCAATTCTTGACACGTAAGGCACTTACTTACATCGATGTATGTATGTTTGGTATGGCCGATAATATTTTGTTTAACTATTTTTAACGATTTTAATTTAAATACTTTATTTATTATTTTTTTATATCAGTAAATTTAATACTTTATTTATTGTTTATTTTTCTTACTTTATTAATTTTAAGGCGGGACACCACTGTGACCGTTGAAAAATCGATTTTTTTGTGTGTTTCTCAAAGTATACATATTCAAGTATATGTGAAAACAATGGCAAGTTAAAATATTAAAAATTGACCAAGTTACAGACTATTCAGTGAGAGCAGGTAGCGCAACGGGTTACGTATACTAAAAATTTCAATCGCGTTTTTCTCGAAACGATCCTTCTTGACCTGGTCGGAATTATAACTGCAGTTATTATGATCTGATTTTCAATTTGAAAAACCAACATTTCCGTAATCGGAGTAGCTATTATAGAATATAAGAATATAGGTAAATTATAGAATATAAGTAAAATATTATAGAATATAAGTAAAAATTTCGCCAAAAATTACACTTTTTTTTAACACTCGCCATTTTCTAATTTTTTTCGATAAACGGCTCCGTACAACGTGAACTACATTCACATAGATTATTTTCAAAAAAATATTTTTATTTTTCAGCCCTTTCGTTACAAAAGTATTGATCCCACTGTTCGACCACATTTTTTATACAGAGGCTCTATTATCCCTGAACAACGTTGTTCATTTTTTTTTTTTTCCATCAAAATTCTAACTTATGTCTAACAATGTACCTTTTTTCCGAATCCCAAATAAACAATCTAGTAGACGAAAAAAATCGAAGAAAACTACCCTTTTTCGGCCCGTCCCAGTCGTGTCCTCCCTTAATACTTTATGCAGAGAGAAAACGAAACCAAACAGCACAGAAAAAATTTTTGTTTAGTAAAAAAATATTGTTTCATGGACGAGAGGATGTCTATTAGTGTCGTACGTCATTTTTGTTCCGGCGCGAAGCTTTCGCGTACGCAATAATGTTAAAAACTGATTTTCAACAGCCACCAATGTACACATGCCGATAGGAAAGTGCATAACGGGTTGCGAGGGAGGATGGAGAAGAAACATTTTCCCATTCGTATGAATTCCGAGTGAGAGCATTGTTTATGAGAGTAGTAAAATTCCCAAGTGCCACGTGACAGTCGTTGAACGTACATGCATGACGCGCGCGGAGACTGGCGATCGTTCGCGCTGGTAACAATGGTCACTTTGATTCGTATACGCGAATATATATATATTCCAATTCGCTTTGTTACAGTCCCTATCAGAGTGGATGCTTCATTACTGGGGAATAAAAGATTGCAAGATTCTCGTCACCTTGTTATTTCGTGAAAAAAATCTAGGGCAGTTTGAAAAGTCACGTCAGTATGCTTTCAGAGCGAGCACTAGGTGCAGCTATTTTGTATCGGAAAAAATAAAAATTGACATTGTTTTTGGCTCTTTTTTGTCTACATAACGAGAAATAATTTCGATGATGCTTATGAATTTTTAAAAATCACCTTTGAACTCATCATATCAGTTTTTGGAACCCTTCCTTGACACACTGGGTCATTTTGACCCGGACGAATTTGAAATGAAATGCTCACTTGCCCAAAATTGAAAGTTTTCAATAATTTGTATCAATTCAATTTTACATTTTCCGAATTTTAATTATGCAGACATGTTAAGAAATTACAGATCAAGAAATTAAAGTATATCCCGGATTTTTTTCAATAGAAACCGATCGGAGGGTTGTTAAGGGCAGGTGGATGAAGGACTATTCGGGTCAAATTGACCCAGTGTGTCAAAGCCGTTGCCAAATATACGTGTGTCAAGTAAGGGTTAAGAGCTACGACGAGTTGAAATGTTGTAGATATCGATTTTTGTTTTCCGAATGATTCTCAAAGTATAACATATTTAAAAAGTATACTCCGACAACTTCAAGTCGATTCGATTAAAATTGAGGAAATGATAGGCGTTTCTAGGTAGGTCCCGCGAGCTACTGAACTTGTGACGCATTTTTCGTAAAAATACTTGTTAAAAATCGATGACTATGACGTCTCAGAAATCACTGCACCGACCAGCTTTAATTTTTACAAGCTTCTTTTACACCTCAAAAAGCAATGCATAAACGAAGGAATTTTCTTTTCGATGCATAGTTTTTTTTATCAACGAAAATAGAGCGTTTTTCACCGAAAATACTTTCACTATGGACTGCGGTCATTTTTTCAAAAATCAATATTTTATTATATTCTTCCCCCAAGCACTAGACAATTTCATGCAAAAACTAAATGCGTTGGATTTTTTTTCCGGATGTTTTGTTTCCGTAAACTAGTCACCGTGCATGACGTTTTTCTCACAACGGTCTGCAAACAAACCATGGTATCTGCCACATTAATAAATATTTTTCCATATAAAAATTGCAAAAGATACTTAAAACCATGCCCTTTAACATGAACAAAAAATTTGAACCCCGGCACACGTGACCCCAGAAAAGAAAATCACAAACGCATTCCCTCTTTTCCGGCCACGAGCTAGGTGTAACGCCTTAAGGCCATGTGCCACACCGACCGAGCGGCTACCAGTGCGAGAGAGATAGCTGTATTACTGATTCCCAGTGTTCTCCTGAACGGTTGATTTTTTGGAAAAAAAGAAAAGAGTCCCCTTCCACTCTGTTGAACGATGAACGTATTTCTCTTCCTTTGCCCTAAATGTGGTCCGTCTGAGAGAGGACTTGGCAGTAGGATTTTTACCGACTGGCCGTATGAGATAGTCCCAGGACCAAGGGACTATCAGTGAGGATTCTTCTACTGATAATTCTGTAGTAGGTACAGCCAACATTTGAGTAACGCAAATGGACAGTTCCAGTCGGATGCACGAGCGGGAAAAAGGTGCATTGTAAATCTTGCGTATCAGGATCACTCGGTGCAGTGCGAAGAGAAGAATGTGTCGCGTGGAGAATTGAAAAATTCAAATCGAACAGAGAGTGTGGCTGCGAGAGAAGCAGACGTCAACGTTTTGGCAATTTCTACTGCAAGCAAATGCCTAGATCTTTTCATATCTCTCTCTCTCTCTCTCTCTCTCTCTCTCTCTCTCTCTCTCTCTCTCTCTCTCTCTCTCCCTTCCTCTCGTTCGATCGTGAATAGAATTGTACTACACTCGATGACGCGGAGAGTGCATGGCCGTCAGAATTGATGGACGCTGGTGACGTCGAGAGAATGAGAGAAACCAGAGCGGCAGAAAAAATATTGAAGGGATGAGTATGAAATCGAGGGATACACTCGCAGGCACACAACAGTTGCCTATATACAGCATGACATATTCTGCCGCTTTTTCGATCTGCATTCTCTGCAGTGTCGCTTTTCTCACCCTCTCTCTCTCTCTCTCTCTCTCTCTCTCTCTCTTGCTCCCGCCTAAGAAGTAAATCACGAGGAAAAAAATTGAAATTCACGGTTATCGGATTGAAATCAATATTGAATGCAGATTGAATTTGGATCCCAACGGGGGAATGGCGGATAAAAGGCGCGGACTGACGGGTTCCATTAGGAGATTGTGACTTATTGTATCGGCCGACAGGAAAAGGCACTTCGCAACGCGCGCCCGTTCGCATGCGGAAGAAGCACACGACGGCTTAGTCTCCCACAAGCGTGCTCTTATGCGAAGTGCCTAAATCCTGATACCTTATTTCCTCCTACCCCATCACTTTATCCGTGCTGCATAGTAAAGTGGGCGCGTTATTACAGATACCTAGCGTACTCTTTATAACTATCCGAGAGTCGTAAATTTCTCGAGCTCCTACTTGACGTCGATCTTTATCAAAATTTACAATCTTTTTTCCTCGCGTTTCTATCGCACTGGATAAAACGAGCCCGGATGAGATAATCAATAACGGAGATATATGTATCGAGAAATTGGATAATCCGGCGCGACTTTAGGACTTTGTACCTTCGGTGGCGAGGACGCTTTAGGAGGTGCGAAGAATGAATGGGAGGCTGAACCCACAATCGTGGAAAAGGTTGCGACTCGCTTACGAAAACTCTGGAGTGTGCACGTACAGTCATCCTGGGTGAAGGGCACTGCAAATATATATATATATATATATATATATATATATATGTATATATATATATATGTGTGTGTGTGTGTGCGTGTGTGTGTATGGGAGTGGAGTGAATGGGGATGTTAATGTTTAATGAGATAAAAAGGGCAGCGGTGGCGCACGAGGCTTCGTGAATTTTTTAAACGATTGCTTGGCGCGAGACGCACAGAACGTGTATACATATAGGGTGAGTAAGCATGGCGAATGTACTCGACATTTGGGGGCCCCAACAGTGGTCCAAGCCTGGAGTTTCGGGAGGTTTAGTTGAGTGTCAAGACCCCTGGGAGGCCGGCAGTTTTTATCCCTCAATATTTTATGATGGTAAATTGTACGATCCGCAGACATCGATCTCGTCGTTCCACGATATATATATATATATATATATATATATATATATATTCGTGACCAGAGCTTTTCGCATTTCTCCCTTTTCCATCTTCGCCAAATGACTATCCGCCGCCACATACTTCACCGAGACCAATTTCAGTCGGGTCCAGCCAATTTGTAACCATTGCAGGAGTCTGCTTTCTGCGATTACACAGCGAAAAAAAGAAAAGTCCCTTACTAATTTATGAATAGAGAAGGAAAAAAAGCGCCAAGATGAATGTTGAGCCGTCAAATTATACGGATTAACACTTCTCTCTTGGTTGGCGTAATTGCCCGTCCCACGAACTTTGAATGAAATTAGGAAGGATTTTTTCTTGCTAATTAGAAGCGAATTAAAACGAGTGATGACTATTACGCGGTCCTGTGGTGCTTCCCTTCTACAGCAACGATGTTGAAGTGACGTGCGTCCAACGTCGCCGCGTACGCGTACAAGATCGAATCTCATTGGTACAATAACGTTAAAAGTACGGCGATAATTTTACAATCGATGGCATCTATAAAATTTAACGGCGAATCTAGCCGTGTCGACCGAATAAAGCCCGTAGCTGACGAAGTTATCGAATTCCACTTGTTCCTCGAGTAGAATGGCAATGTGACGTTTACGGGGTGCGCGAGAGCCTCGTTACACTCTCCCAGAAAGGAGGCGATCGTCGATCGACGGGTAGTTTCCCATTGGCACACTTGACGGAGATCTGTCGGATAAACCAGTGAGATCTCCTGTCCCGATCAAGTTTCGATCTTCGATTCCGGTCACGAATCGTTGGAGCGAAATTATTCGAACGACCGCAATAACGGCCAAGGAGCGCGCACCAGTTGAGTATATATGCCCATGTATGTGTAGCGTAATATGCCGAGATGTTCGAATTGATCCCCTTTGCCGCTTCACCTACCTGTCTTTTTATGGGCCTCTTTTGTCCAAACTAAAGATCATCGCCCAAGAGGAAAGTCCTACAAGTTATGGAATACCACTGCGGATGATCCTAATGTCACATGTGATATCATATGACAAAAGGCAATTGCTACACGGTCGCTCAGGGGGGCCGTACACACCTGGTCTACTTCACATAACGATGGAATCGGTCTTCGACGAATGACAATCAAATGATGCAGCAATTAGCAGGTAGCACATGGTGGCTTACCGATCCGAGTGGTACACACAGCTGTCACGAAAGTTCGGCCTGTACGAAGCGAAATGGCGTTTCTTATTGCAAACTGTGCCAACAAGAGTAAAGAACTTGTCGAAATGCGGGACAGAGAAGCAGCACGGCATGTATCGCGCAAGCAGGTCTCGCGGGCGGCTTCCTAATGATCACGTTGAATTACATCGGACAACCCGATACAGCGGGTTCTCTCGCTATACATATATATGTATTCACATACCTAGCTTTTGCTCTCTCACTAATTAAAGCAGCGCGCGCCCCAGCAAGAGGGATTCGGTAGCAAAGTTTCTTCCTGCAGGAACTAGAAACTTGGGTACAGAGGTGCATCTGGGTGTGAGATTTTAGGTCGGTATTTCCTTTGCGACTGGTGTTCCACCATCGTCCGATCGGGATGCTGGTTCCTTGCCTCGACCAACCTGCTTCTCCTGCTCTTATAGCCCTGTACAAGCCCGATCCGCTTATTCCTTCTGCCTGCCTGATGACTTGGTCCATGAGTTTGAAATCTTCCTCGAATTTCTCTCTCTCCACCGTACCGCCCCTATCCTACCCGTCAGGATGTTGTATCGCACACCGCAATACTGGGCGCAGATGAGTTTGTACTTCCGATATCGTAGTCATTGAATCGAGAGACCAGGAGCGACAATTTGCGGAAGTTCTCGCCTAATCGATACAAGCAAATTGCAACTCGACATGCTACTCGAAACACATCACTCTGTGGGTCCTTTGGTGTACGTCCTGGTCTTGATATTCACCATTCAAATTTGTTAGCATGTTGTGATGGGCGGTGAATCTTTGACCAACATCGCATCTGCAGCCGAGCTGCACTTCTAGTCAATACGTCTTGCCAAGTACATCAATGGGATTCCATTTTCAAACGTGAGGCAGCCTCAATGAGCCTTTTTATCCTCATTGGGTGAGAGGTTATCAGGTACCAAATGAAAATCGAAATGCCAGATGTATTTTGGTAAAGCCGATACCATTAGGCGCGATACGGGGAGCATTAGGAGTCGTGCATTTGCCGTTTGTATACCAGCATCGACTTTATGACACCGGTGTGCCGCGTTGCATGCAAACGTTTCTGCTTTCATTACCGACACGCTGCACTGACTATTAAACAGGAACAACCCAATCCTTTCGATAGCTCTCTCTTTCCCGCCCTTTTGCTTTGCCTCTTCCAGTCTCTGGCTCTTTCTCTCTTACCTCTGCTTTTTCGCGGCCATCGCAATCCCTTGGAATTTGCTTGTCGGGCGAACTCGTTGCTTAAACTTGGAAACGCCGCTGCACACGGAGTGCGAGTTGAACGAGGCTGCGAAAATGTGGGTCTTCGAAGGAGCTACTATCGCGGACACCACACCACCGAGTTTTCCTATTGCGATTCCGTCTCGTCGTTGCTACTGCAGGCCATGTATCGCGCTCTCTCCTTCTCGTGGAGGAGAATTTCATCTCACCGTTCTTCCTCGTTCACCGACTGGGAACGAAGGAAAACAGGGTGCTTGGTTTTCGGTTCCGCGCCACATCCTCTCCGTTTTCACCCTTCTTCCCCGTTCTCATAGCCACGACGATGCGGATGAAGCGAAATAACCAAAGCCTTCGAGCGATCGTGTGCGCTTCTGGTGCAACTCCTGGTGTGCAACGGAGAATCCTGCAAGCGCTCTACGACCAGCCTTTACCGCCTTTCTACGACTGTACGAGAGCAACACGAGCCCCGAACTCCCGTAAAGTCTAACGAGAGAGATTAGTGTTTGGGCGTGTATTTCGGGGGATGAGGGAGAGGAAAGAGGCGAGTTTTACCCTTGCTCCGAACCACAGAACCTAGCAGCGTACGTACGTGTACAAGAGACGAAGATTTTCCAGCAAGCGCAACCTCCGCGTCGCTTTACACGAGAGAGGTTGCGGGGATCGCTTGAGAAATGGAACAATACACGAGTTTCGTAGTCGAAAATAGTTACACCTAACGATGGAGCTTCACGGTGGATGATTGCGTACTCGCGGTCGCTAGTCCAAAGTGCAAACTGGAAAAAAGCCGCGACATCAAAGTGCCCAACTCTGTGTTGGTCACCCTTCCGTTTGGACGTCATTCCTCGTAGAGGCTCCTGTAATGTCTTCGAAACCTTGATGGTCTTGCTCTCTTTCACTCTCCAACTCGGAGGTTACGTGTGTCATCACGGAGTCCACGTGTAATCAGCGCAAGAGCAGCCCTGCTGGCTCCCTCATTTTCACGTCTTCACCGGATGCCCCGTGTTGCAATCACGTCGTCTTGGTAGCAATACGTCGCTCCTTTTCTCGGTAGCACATTTACATAGACAGGTGCATCGGGTGCCTTCAACGCGATTCTCTGCATGTCGGATGATTCGCAGCGCCCGACTACGCAAAAGGTGTTCATCTTCTGGAGGTCTATTCAAGTATTTCCTCTATGCGAGGCTCAAGACTTTTCGCGAATATCGCCCGAGCGAACGGGGCCTTGATTAAGCTTTTGGTTAGGCAGAGGCGATGATGACGATGCAGCGAGAAGTACCAGAACATTTCTCGTTTTCATCGGGCTTACCTTTCTCCGTCGACCCCTTGCTCATCGTTTTCTATTTCTCTCTCTTGCCGCGACCACGTCGGGTCGCGACCTCGCTGCTTTTCCTTTAATCACTCCTTCTACCCTAGCTGATGCTGTCATCCACACGAATCTTCCGCGGAGCTGCCGTACGTGCAGTTTTGCAGGCATATACCCAGTAACATAGGACGGATGTAATTCCGCATGCTGGAGCCCTGTCAGGAAACAACTTTTCGTCGCCGATTGTTACGACTCTTTTTGCTCTCCCACGTCCGCATTCGGCTATCGCACGGGCGAAAAAAGTCGCTGTTTTCCATTGGGAGGTGTTTTAAGCTCTCGTGGCCATCGAAGAGTTCTCTCAGAAGTGCCGATGGAAAAGTGGAATGACATCGGGTATGCCAAAACGAAAAAATGTCCGGACTTTATCCAGTCGAGCGTTTGATCGTATTGGTTTTGCGGCTGCAATGTGCACATCGAAGCGTCGCGTATGAATATGAAGTAGGTAGCAAGTAGAGGCTTGGTGCGACGTGTCAGTGAAAGAGGGAAAAGCAAGGGTGCATGTCGGCGTGTTGGCTGACTCGTCCAGCTAGTGGGTCGGTGGGCTGGAAATTCTAATCATACATGGCGGATAGCACCGTTCTCTGTCCCTCTCTTTCCATTTCGTTCTTTCCCTTCATCCCTCCCTATCACCCTTTTTCTCTCTTTCGCTCGTTGCATTCACTGCTACTTTCTAGTGTGCACTCGACCTCTATGGTAAGTACCGGCGCAGTACTGGCCTACGCTCCACCCTATACACTCTACACATGCCTGGCTAGTGCTGCATCGATCTTAATTATCGCGTGAAGGGACTGGTGAGAACCGACGGGAAAGGTGACGAAAAGAGAGAAACACTCGCTGATCGTTCGAAACGGCAAACGAGGAATTGGTCGTTCGGTTAGCACGTATGCAAAAACCGAACAATTGTACCATTATGGTTGCCATAAGCCCAATACGTCAATGAGACATCAATCTGATTGCAAATGTAAGAAAACGAAGCTGCACCAAGCATCTGTTAATGTTCCGCTCCCACATTACAAATAACATGATTAGCCAACATCCACATGCCTATCAACAACACATCATCCAATGAACCAACAATACCTAGGTGTAATCAACGCGAGTCATCTCCGTTTACAATCCTCCACGTTTAGGGACAACACGCGTTTGAAAGACTAGTGGAAAACTTGAGTAACGACTTTGCCAGTGACGAAAAGTCGTGCCAACTCGTCGCTCCTCGAGTGCTCGGGAAGTCGAAATGAGAAAAAGGAAAAAGAAATGTACGACTTTTTTCGAGAAGGGGATGATGAAAGAGAAGCAAACGAGCGCGTAGCCTGCAAAAAAGGGGTTTGCAAGGTAGAAATACTATAAGTACCGCAATAGAGAGTCAGAAAGAGGGTCTCACTCTTAATACGCCTTCTTTCGAAACAGTCTCACAAGCATGTCACTTCATATTTCTCCTCTCGAGCATATATGGATTTCGACCTCATTTCCCTTAACGCGTTTGCAGCTTCCACCGGCCCTTTGAAACGAAACTGTTGTCACAACTGCGTCCGCATATAGCCTTGTGCTCTGTATATGAACATGTGAATCTTTTTTGAACCTGCACCAAATAGAACGATGAGCAGACGGTTCATTTGTTTCTCGGAAGATCTAGCACACGCAATTTTAATCACGCTCACACATGCCTGATGTACAATGTTGTGGGTTTCTCGTTAAGCCAATGGATAAAAGTATGACGATAGACAAAGCGATGGAACGATCCGTGCAGAAATTTATATTGCAGGTTCCATTAGGAGGTTGTTTTTGGATAATAATTTTTAAGTGTGGAGTCTTATCGTGGAGGTCGTACAATTTTTGTTGTTGTTGTTGAGCGTTTGCTAATCCCTGCAATTGGATTCCCATACTCGTATCCAACTTTTCGATAGGGATCCAATGGGTCATCTCATTCGACCTCTATACTAAAACGTGACGCTCGTACATTGGATTCTAACCGGGATTCCCCGTTGAAATTCGATGCACGAATCCAATTTGAATCCTAAAAGATTCTCGCATTATCAAGTATGGCATCCAATTGGATTCCCATACTTGTCCCTGCAAGTATGGTATCCAATTGGATTCCCTTGCTTGTTCCTACCTTCTGCTAAGGATCCAATAGGTCACCGCATTGGACATAGACCCGATACTAAAACGTCACGCTCGTACATTGGATTCTAATTGGGATTCCCCATTGAAATCCAATTCGAATCCTAAAGGATTCCCAAATTGTCGCTCAGAATCCAATACGATTCTTGATGGATCCCATCGCATTCTGTGCATTTAATTTTCTGAACAAAATATATAGATATGCAAAATGATTCGATCTTAAAAAACTATAAATCTTATCTTTAGAAAAATATAAATCGCTTAAGAAGGTATATCTTGAAAATCGATTTGAATCACATCACGAAAAATCCACTATAATTACCGTTTATTTAACTCACTGCACTTCGACATAATATCAGCACACACGTATACGCTTACGAAGCCTGCAGGTTATGTTTCAACACGCCGAATTTTTTCTGATGACTTTTCACATATTTTGGATTCGAACGTGGTCAAAATTCTCAAACGTAGTTCATCGGGGAACAGTGCAGAATCCAATTGAATCCCTATGAGGCATATGTCCGGTGTCCCGAGCAAATCACAGATGTGGGTGCATCTTGGGACTTTCCAACAAATTTGTGAACGGGATTACGGAACAATATTTTTTGGGAAATTCAACTAATTCGAGTTGAGAATTAAAAAAAAGGTCTCAAACGACGTCAATCGGGAAATAGCGTGAAATCCACTTGGATTCCAATGTGGACTCGCTACGTGCGGCCTCCCTATAAAATCCTTATAGGGATGTGGTAGAATCTGGAAGCTTCTCAACAAATGTCTGCACGTGGAAGGAAGGAGTTCTAGCACGGTTCATTGTTTTCCCCAGTAGCCATACAATCAATACTATTGATTCAGCAATCCACTGCATTTAATCCAATTGGATTATACACATTTTAATATTTTCCACACACACACACACACTCATCGTTACGTCGTACATACTGCACATGCCAAATTTACGATTGAGTTAATCCGAATAAAATTTCGATTCAACTGGCAGGAATTAATGAACGATAAAAGGGCGGATGATTCATACATTTAGCGTGCAAATAAACATTTATATTTCAGATATCGTAATTGTACGTCGATATTAATGCTTCCATCGTTTTTCTTCTCGTTTCAGAGAGACGCCCTCAATCTCGAGCCGAGTAACGTGGCCAACTGCGTCTCCAAAGGGAAATCCGAGGTGAGTTTAACACCCCGTTGATTTAGTTTTTTTTTTCTTTCAATGAGTTCTCCAGATCGACCCTCCGCAACGATATATTTTCCCATGGCGAAACTTGCTCAAAAAGACGTTTTGTTTGATCATTGTGCATCCGCGTGAGAGTGAAAACGTTTGGTTCTCAACATTTTCATTCTCGCGAATATTGCCGCGTTTAATTGAAGCATAAAGTGCCCTTTCCTCGTGGAACGTCGATTCTGTCGATGTCTCGTCGACAAAGCCAATTCCACTTTTTTCTCCCCCAGCATTTTCCTTGTTCCTTTTTTTTCTGCTGTACCTCCGTGTGTACATCGCGGTCACATCGTTGCCGAGCGCCTCCCCTGGCGTGGCACCCTTCTCGCCCGGGAAAAAAAAAGATTCCCTCGATGGAGAGGCCGTAACGATGAACATTTTGGCAGAGCAAACGCGTTTGCGAGTCTCGAACGTTTTCCAACATTTCGAACGAAAAAATGTCCGCTGGAGCGGCAAGCCGCAGTCGATATATCGATAACGAGTACCGTGTACGTGAAAATTGTATTTCTCGTTTCTCTTTCCTTTCTTTTGTTTTTTTTTTTTCGTTGGTTTCCCCGCGTCGTTCGATTTTTGCGCGACTTTTTTTTTCTGCCGTCGCGTACGACCCAACGGAGGGTGCTTTTTCTATTTTGCTCGTTCGACCACCAAACGGTCAAATATTATGACGAGCTTTTGGTAACAGCTTGTATTTGGGCCTATCTGCGTGACAAGAAAAACCTACGAATAAAGCGAACGCTTTGGAGAGAGCGGAAAATGTGTTGCGTTCGTTAGAATCCAGACGGTTTTTTTTTACGTTTGTTCGCAGCACTTTGACTGTCGCAATCATATCAGAGTCATCCAACCGATGGGCGATGGCAATCGTCTTTATATGTGTGGCACCAACGCTCACTCCCCCAAAGACTGGGTCATCTACGTGAGTATACCATTTATCCAAATCCGTTGTATTATTCGCGGTGGAGCTTTTTTGTCCGTGAATCTCGTTTCAGGGGTGAGATGCCTTTAGGCGGGATATACATTTGGACGAGAAAAAATAAGTACTATTGAGGGATTTTTTCAACTAAGGAATAATTATTTTACAATTATCAAACTTTAGGTATATTTGAATGGTATATTTAAGTATACGAAACAATTTTTTTAAATTAATTTATCATCAAAATGACGGCGCTGTGATAGGGTGTTACAGCGTTGAAACTTTGGGAAAATATTCTACATATATAGTTCTCTCGTTTAAAGAAAAAAAAATGCAATCGATTTTTTTATCGTTGTAAACGTATATCCCGCCTTTAGGCAGCCGAAAATAAGCGGATTTTCAAGACTTTTTTCATCTTGAAACGATTTATTCTACATAACTGAAATTTAATTTATTATTTAATTTAATTTATTCTTATTAAGTATTACTAATTAAGAAAATAAGTACCAATAATATTCGTTGTTAATTATCCTGACCGAGTAGTTCGAGGTTCCCGGGCATAATTATCGAATACCGATAAGATAGGTAGCATTCGTGCCGTCTACGACGTTGTCATGATTGCATAGTCTAATATTTTGTGTGCTTTATTTTATCACAAATTCGCTATCAACAAAATTAATAATTTTATAACGGTACTGTGGATCCCCATTTTCACGGTAGCAAGGTCCAATAATTAGTCGAACCGTATCTATTTCTTCAGCTCCGTGGTAACATTCACTTAGCAGATATTCATAATGTACTGAAAAAAGATCGGTAGTTTTCCATAAGCGTAATGCTCGTAAGCGTAATTAGCACACGAAATACGTCGAGGTGCCGATTTTTTTTCTTAAAAAACGGTACTGTGGATCGTATTCAAACTGCACAGGATGATTAGCAAAGAGGTTATAAAAGTCCAGAAAAAATTTCAACCTAGTGGTAACATGTTAACTTCACCCTACACAACCTTAAAAGTTTCAAGAATAGAAAATGTTGTTACTAAATAATCTACCTGAAGTAGTCCCTCAGCTTCATAGTGGAGTTTATTTTCGGCCATAAGCCGCTACGATACAAAGGGATTTTCCCCCTAAAAAGAACCGCAAATAAGCTCGGTTTGCACTTCAGTGATTAGAAAGAAATAACAGTACTTAACTCGCTGTACCGAGAACGTTTGCATTGCGGGAATAAAAAGATTTCAAGTCAAAATGAACTCTGCTAGAATTATGAGACTAAAGTGGTTGGCCTACATGCCTTGTGCACCCTCTGAATTTGCTTATTTTCAACTCCAAGTTTGTTTTCGCGCAGCATCGAGGGCAATTAAAATCGAAGTAGGTCGAACGAGACGAATTCGTCATTGCCTTCTGCGCACGGGCTTGCGAAAAAAAAACGATTTAAATTCGAAGATAATTATTACGCTCTCCTGAGCGTATATTTCAGCCCCAGAAAATCTTGATGGCATCTTTTGTCGCTCGATAAGATTCGATGCAAATGCTATTTAAAGTAGACAAATTTTCATTGAAAAAAAAAACTTTGCCGGCATTACAAATAATTAACGTAGGCCAATCGGTATCACGAGCCCGAACAATGTAGTGCAATTCGTGCATACCGGAAGTCCAACCCCCGTGTATAACAATCGCGGCTCAACTACCCGTGTAACGACGCCGCTTGGAGCCCACAACGGAAAATGTATCGCTCTCGTGATGTCGAACATCACACAAGTCCCCGGTGCGTTGTATAATCGCCGATCCGCGAAACGACCGGTACTCCGCTCTTTTGTCTCATCTCGCGTTCTCCAAATCTAAATAGTCCCTTGATTTTTTGTTTGCTCGAACCCAATCTATCAAATCCTCCAATATCGCATAATTTCCGAAAAATGTCAACGGGTCACACCTTGCTCGGGGCCGGAAAAAAGAGGAATCCTCGTGATTTTTTTCTGGGAAAAGGTGTGCAGATTATCAATTTTTTTTTACATTAAAGATTATGGTTTTAAGCATCTTTTACAATTTTGGCATTGAAACATATTTATAAATGGGGTAATTACAATGGTTTGTGCAGATCGCTGTTTGAAAAACGTCTTTCGCGGTGACTGCTGGTGCTCGAAAACAAATCACCCGAAATGAAAGGAGTCAAACGCATTTAGTTTTTGTATGAAATTATCTAGTGCGTGGACGAAGGATTTAAGAGGCCGCTAACAACTAAAAACTTTAGACGCTAAAAAAAGGCTATTTTCATGATTTTTTAAATAGGTTTACATTATAGATGTTGATATAAAAGTTTTAAACTTGATAAATACACTTTCGAAATACATTTTTTTTAAATGTATGTATTTATGTAACCCAAACAAACTTTAAACGTTTTTCCACGGCATGTTGATAAAATCTTCGAAACTACTGAACCGATCCTTATGAAATTTTAACCACACCTTCTTTACAACTATAGCTATAGCGCATATGAAGGATTTTAAAAAATTTTGATATTTACTTTTTTGCCAAAAACGGTGAAGAAACACGTTTTTTTTTCGAAAAATGTCCGCCGTTTTGTTATTTTTGCATATATCAGAAATCGAATGATATGTGCTATAGTCATTAACATACAGAATCTAAAACCGTTTGATTGTTTTGTTTCGGATCATCCATCTCTGAGAATTCATCAACAGCACAGACCTACCATTTTTTAGGACATTTTCTTAACTACTATTTTCGTCTGTAAATAGTGACTTAAATAAAATAATTTTTTAAAATGTTTTCCGAAAGTGTATTTGTTACGTGTCACAACTTTTCTATCAACATCTATAATATAAACGTATCAGAAAAAAATCATGAAAATAGCCTTTTTAGCGTCTAAAGTAAAAGACCCATTAATAAAATATAGATTTTGGAAAAAATTGCCGCACTCCAAAATGAAAGTATCGATTTTCAGTGAAAACGACGCTTTATTTTCGTTGATAAAAAATCACTAAGCACCGAAAAAAAACCTTCGTTTAAGCACTGCTTTTTCGATCTGTAAAAGAAGCGTGTAAAATTTGATGTTGATAAGTATAGCGATTTTTTCGCTATCGTGGTCACCGATTTTGAAAGAGCCATTTTGAGAAAAACGCCTTTGAAGTCTTGTTCGCGTAACCTACCTATAAGCGGCGATAACTCCCTTCGATTTCAACGGGTTGACTTGAAATTTCAAGAGAATATTTTTGAAATGTTATATTTTGCGAATCAGTCGAAAACCGAAAATGGATATTTTCAGAAAAAATCATAACAAGATGTAACCCCTTAAAGCCGTGTTTTCCATTGTTGAAATGATTCTCGAAAACAGAGCAATCTGACGCACTTGCCGAGGAACGAGTTCGTGCCAGGAGTCGGTATGGGCATAGCCAAGTGTCCTTACGATCCTGCTGACAATTCAACTGCTGTCTGGGTCGAGAAGGGCAATCCTGGCGATTTGCCGGCACTTTATTCTGGCACAAATGCCGAATTCACGAAAGCGGATACAGTCATATTTCGCACGGATCTTTACAATCTGACCATCGGACGGAAAGAGTACAGCTTCAAGAGAACCCTCAAGTACGACTCCAAGTGGCTGGACAGTAAGTACCATCAGACCCCTCCGCAAAACAATATCGGAATCTCACTCTCTCTCTCTCTCTCTCTCTCTCTCTCTCTCTCTCTCTCTCTCTCTCTCTCTCTCTTTCGAAAACGAGCAGAAGAGAAAACATTTGTTTCCCCGTGACCGATTACTGTTTACTCGTGCAATCGAGTGGACCATTGTAAGATGAGAAAATCGGCCCTTTCGGAGCCCTGAAGAAAGTACACTCGGCAAAAATTAACCCCGGGGACAATTTTGCTGACGAACAATGAGCAGCCATTAAGCGTGCGAAAAGTTTTGATAGAACGACGACCCCCTCTTCCGCCACTACTCCATAGTTACTCGAGAGTTAAGGACCCTGAAGAAGCATCGATGCGTTGAAGGCTTCCGCTCCACCTCTTTTCATCCCTCTCTCTTTCTCTTCCTCCCTCCTGCTCTTTCCTCATTATTGATCCTCTTATAAAACGGTACGTTACTTTGAAGTGTCATTTAAGATATTTTACGCTTCGAAAACTCACGATGAGTTTCATAAAGACCGTGAGTATGAATATGTGCATTTGAGCCATCTCTCTTGAGGCCACGCCACGAGCTTCTTTTTAGGACAAAGGTACACCCAAATTGGCGACAGAGGCCTGATTATTCCGCAGACTCTTCGCTACAGCTTCCCATGCAGAAACGATGCGGACTTATCTAATCGAATAATGGAACCCTCCACAAAAGGGAGACGCGCAGAAATTCATCGTTGAACGCTCAGGGTTAACGGCACCGTCGCGAAAATGCGCCGCAATGAGAATTCTCGTGTGGCACTCCGTTCTCATCCCCGAGATAACGCGAACCTTCGATCTTATTAGAAAGAGCAGAATGCTTGTACACGCACACCAAGGAGCAAGGGAGAGGAACATTGACGTTTACAAGCCGTGTTTCCTTCGAGGCGTTTTCATTTGTATGAACTATCCACACGCCGGAAGTAAGCGTGAAAAACGGTTGGCAGCATTGTCGAGGGAATGTGGGATGGCCACCATCCGCTTGGTGAAACGCATTAACGTTAACGGTTGTGGATATAACGATAGGTCGTGCTTCGCAGGACGAGTGATATCCCGGAGCACGGGTAATAAAGTAACGCCCCCTACATCCGGTAACTTTCACAGCCGCCTGGTGAGGGCGTCTCGAACTGAAAGACCCTTGCCGAGGGCTGTACTGAGGGACGAAACTACAAGGAAAACATCTTTTTCCTAAGTTCCACCTAAGGTACCTGCGGGTAATAAGGCCTAACTAAGCGAGATGTGCGATAAAATGAAAAATATTTAAATTAATCGAGGGGTTTTCAATTGTAATCGAACTTTTGTATTGATTATTATAAAATGTAAATAAAAATGGCAACTTCGACCATAAGCAAAAACAAAATGAAATGTTTTTAAAAACTTCGCCAATAGGCCTTATTTTACTATGATAGGGTAATAAGACCTACGGCTTTAACATACTTCAATAATTAATCTGGATGTGACACAGTTGCAGTTACATCAGGGCACTTAAAGTCAGCGGTATCTTCAAGCGACAAACCGATGCATTCTTCATGGTACCACTTTCCGCATTTTGTGCACTGTATCATGTCAGCTGTCCTGTCCTCTTTCCAGCCATGACAGTACCAACTTGCTTGCTTCTGTGAACCACGGTTGCCTATGGTTGTGGAGGTCTTTTTATTTTTTTTTCTTATCTTCTCTATTTTTTCTTGAACAGAGCTTTCAAGACCGGAGTTCTTCTGTAATTTATGGCTTTTCCCCTAAGCGTAGGTTTTTTCTGTAACTTTTACTGGTGAGGGCATAAGTAGACGAAATGCCGCTCTGAGCCGAGTGAGCGACACATTGTCTTCATCGTCGTCCGAACTCGAACTACCGTGAACCATACGGTAAAAGCTTCAACCAAATTCACACCTTATTGACATTTATTGCATCTTAAAAGTAATGACAGATCCATTAAAAAAAACAACCAACCTTGTTGGAAGAAGAGAGAGGATAATAAGGCCTATGGTGAAATTTGCTAGGCCTTAATACCCGTCGACTACGTCTGTAGAAAAATCGAAATGAAAAATATTCAGACCACGATAGCTCATTCAAATATTTAAGATCATAGAAACATGAAATAATAGAGAAATGGACGGCAAATTTATGTAGCTGAGTGTAATATTCCAAGAAATACTTACGATCGATCCGGAACGATTTTTAATATTCGCGCCGCGCGGTGGTCCCACACAATGTATGATGCAACACTGGCGGCGGGGAGCGGGTTAAGGGGTTAGGCCACTCCAGAGGCCGAAAAAATAGGCTTTTTCGGGATTTTCTTTCAGAAAAACTACAAAATAAATCGAGATTACAAAAAAGGGTGTTCATCATACATATCAGTGACTGTTTACAATATTTTTTTTGAAGCGATTACAGGGTCCTCGGCCGGACAAACAGCTCCTGTAATTTTCTAATTATAATGAGCCAATGCATTTTTTTCGATATATTGATTTTTGTCCAAATGGCGCACTTCTAAAGTGGATAGTCAAAAATTAGCCTAAAAAATCGTCAGATAATTGTTGGTAACAAATGAACTATGCAATATAAAAAAAATCCTACGTACTTCTATAGACAATGTATTTTTGAAGATATATTCAACCTTTCAAGTAAATCGGTTGAAAATTGTCTGAGTTATATTTCCGGCCAATTTGAAAAATGCATTTTTTAGATAAACGCTGCACAGCCGCCATCGCGAAATTAATTGCTTTAAAAAAATTATTGTATACAGTTACTGATATGTATGATAAACACCCCTTTTGTAATCTCAATTTAATATGTACTTTTTATGAAGAAAAAAATCCCCAATATGCCTATTTTTCGGCCTGTAGAGTGGCCTAAGGCCTGAACGCGCATGCGCCAGCTTGTGGCGACATCTTCGTGCGTTACGCGCCTGCGTGCGTAGTCTTGGGCGAAAGCGCTGATTCGAAATCCGATTTTCGTTCGATAGACATTATTAGCCGACAGGCCTTGTTACCCGCAGGTATCGTAGTTTTTCTCGTTCATCGGCAATTTGCCAAAATGGAAAGCCATTAAAATAAGTCAGCATCTGCCCGTCGCAAGTACAGATGCAATTTGGCTTGGTGGCGTTGAAGATGATTTGTTCGAAATTCCAAAATGAATGAACGTGGTATGACTTGCGTGAAGCAGTCAATAATTTACCGGCAAGACACTTCGCGGCCGTTTCGAAACTCGCGAACGAATATTCCAATGCCGAATTCAGAGGGATGAGGTTTCTATTAGGAGTCTGACGGAGGTTAGTTACGCGAAGCACGAAGTATACCTTGGTCGAAGACGAATATGCAAACCTGGAGCTGGAGGAAGGAGAGCTACATCGATCGCGAAGATGAACGGGGGCGTTTGTGGGAACTTTGGCAATGGAACAAGAACGGAAAGTTCGTTAAAGCTTGATGGAGCGAAGCTTGATATCTAACCCCTCGAATATTCTTTGGCTCGCGAGGAAGAGCATCTCGGCGTATATCCGAAAAATCTCGCAGCCTTTTAGCTCGAGGCGCATATACTCTCTGTCTCGTTTCACGCTCTTTGGTATCCCCGGGATGCATGATTAGCCATTTGTTTCGTCGTTTAATTCGCACCAGCCGGCGACGCGGAGACGCCCTCCGGGAACGCTGCTCTGCCATCAAGCGCCCATTCTTTCCATTCAGATTGTCTATTAGCCGAGGCGTTGATTAAATATCCTCGGGAGAGGAAACGAGAGATGGAACTCGAGAGACAGATCGCCTCACGTGCCGCACCGTGTCAGAGTTTAAACGCAGTCACAGTGAGGACCAACAAAACTTGGATGTAGTTCCGGACGTGGGGGGATACCGAAAAGCTGAGACGAATTATCCTCGCTTAACAAGATTTAAATAAACCGAAAAATGTTATTACCGAATATGATGCTATTAGTCTTGAAGGGGAGCTCCGCAGGGAAAATTAGTCAAATTCCATTCCCTCAATTACGGAGCGAGAGATGTTCGGAGAATTACGGACAAGCTATTGATAGTCGGGAGATTTAATGATGTACATCAGTTGGATAAGCGGAGCATCTTCCTTCTTGATTGCTCTAACGGAATCGTGTCACCAACTATTTTCGTACCCTTGCCTTTAAGTTCATATCATTTTTTTAATCGTTTTCGTCATACCAGAGAATTTTGCGGATTGATGATCGTTTCCATTTTCCAAGTTTCCTGTTGGCTGATACGAAAGGAAGGCTTTTTTTGGTCGTCCATTCGGGTTCGGAATTATTAACGCTTTTATCGTCGTTACTCTGAACAGCGCGAAGGCCGAGGGCGGTGAGAAAGCAGTTAAACTCTTTTACGGTAGCTCCAAGTCGTAAACCCGACAAGTGGATGATCATTGAACTTGCGTGGAATTCAAGGTAGTCCGTGACCACGGAAGGAGAGCTAAGGTTCTCTTCCGAAAGCGTCACCTCGGCTGATCGGTCGCTCAATGAAAGCTACAAAAGTCGTTGAAGCCTTCAACGAACCCTCGAAGCTTTTCAGCGTTTATCGGCCGGCTCCGTACACACTCCCTCGCGAAATGCCGGTTTTACAGTTTTCTCACAGATCCTAGGTGGTGGGAAAAACGCTTTGGGGGAGTTGTATGAAAGCATCGGGTGGTGAAAAACTTGGAGCTCCCGGATCGTATAACTTCCAATCGGGTATCCAATTTCGATCGTTATTCGGCGCGCAGAGGCGCTGAGACGTCATTTAAACAACCACGTTTCTATCCCAGCACAAAAGAAATTCTCCTCACTTGGTGAAGCAACATCGTTGATTTCTTCTTTCCACTCGTACATCTCATCTTTTCCGATTCTTCCTAACTCGCCGTTTCTGCCTAGGCCATCCATTCTCCATTTTTCCCTCATGGTTTTCTTTATCCTCGTGTAGAACCCAACTTTGTTGGATCCTTCGACATCGGTGCCCACGTGTTCTTCTTCTTCCGTGAGACCGCCGTCGAGTACATAAATTGCGGCAAGAGCGTGTACTCCCGAGTGGCAAGGGTCTGCAAGAAAGACACCGGTGGAAAGAACATCCTGTCGCAAAATTGGGCTACGTATCTGAAGGCGCGGTTGAACTGCTCGATACCTGGCGAGTTTCCGTTCTACTTCAACGAGATACGTGAGTATATTCGCCATCGACCGTTCCCATCGATGATGTTGCGTCAAAGAGTTATTCGTCACTTTTCCACTTTCGTCATTCCAACCGGAATGATTTTTGTACGACTGTCGACTTCACTGTCCGGCGCTGATGTTGTCGAAGCTCGAGCAGCTGACGAATAACACACTGGACACATCCCATCGATGACAACTCCTACACGTTCACTGTCACTCACACGCTCGTTTTGCGATACTTGCAGAGAGCATTTACAAGGTACCAGGTGACGACACCCATTTCTACGGTACGTTCACGACATCGACGAACGGTCTGATGGGCTCGGCCATTTGCTCGTTCCACATCAACGCGATACAGGAGGCCTTCCGTGGCAAATTCAAGGAGCAGGCGACGAGCAGCAGCGCATGGCTTCCGGTATTGTCGAACAAAGTACCGGAGCCAAGGCCGGGACAGTGCGTAAACGACACGGAAACCCTTCCAGACACCGTACTCAACTTTATAAGGTCCCATCCGCTGATGGACTCTGCCATATCCCATGAAAACGAGAAACCAGTGTTCTACAAACGGGACATCATGCTAACCAGACTAGTCGTGGACAAGCTCCGCATAGACTTTGTCGGAATGGACCTCGACTATACGGTGTATTACGCCGGATCGAGTGAGTATTGATCTTTCATCGGGTTTCCATGACTCCAAAAAATACTTTTCCGAATCGTCCTCCAGTCGGTACCTGACGTGATAGACGTCTATCTTACTTCCTGAATTAGACGTTTTGTGGATCTTGAGAAGGGGCTTGCGCAAGTTCCATTGTCCGTAACGACGCTTGGTCGTTTCGATTCGTATTACAGGTGACGGCAGAGTGCACAAGGTGGTTCAATGGATGGACAACAACGGCGAGTCCCAGTCTATTCTGCTGGACGTGTTCGACGTGACACCCGGTGAACCGATACAGGCAATGGAGATATCCAAGGAACACAAGGAACTCTACGTCGCTTCGGATCATCGAATTAAGCAGATCGATCTCGTTATGTGCTCCAGACGATACGACAATTGTCTCCGATGCGTCCACGATCCGTACTGCGGATGGGACAAAGACACCAATACCTGCAAACCTTACGCTCCTGGGTAAGTCGAATCGATGCCTTCTTTTCGTTCTTTTTTCGGTCGTTTCCCCACCCCCGCAACGTTTTTCCACCGTTCACACGATTAGTACAGTCATGCTGTATATTGGAATCGGAAAAAATGAGAAGAAGGCTCATTTTTTGACAGGTGATTTTGTAGGTGCCGCGGGTGCTAAGTCCAAGTTTGCCTAAACATCGGGGTATAGGGTTTTTTTAGGGGATGAAAGGGGATGGGAGTGGATTAATGCCAAACTACAACCCCCTCGGAGTCGACGCCGGGAGACAAAATGTTCCGAAAAGTCCGGGCTTTATTTTTGTCCACAGCGCCAAAGTCGTGGAAGTTCATTTTTGGGGTGAAAATGTGGGGTGAAATTTTGAAAAATCAGTTTTCATTCGATAACTCTTTAGGAAAAATTCATACAACTTTTGTTCAAATGGGAACGTTGTAGCCCTTGAAAAGACGCGTCGATCGGGTATTTGATCAACCCTCTCCATTAATATTTTCACCCCCAAAAGAATTATTGAAGTATAAACAAAAAATTGTTTATTGAATAACTCAAAAACAATCGATTTTTCGGGGATGATTTAAATGTACGAAGTGTAGAGAATCATTTTCTCTATATTTTCATTCCTATGGACCACCCTCGAATTTTGCTTTTTCGAACCCCTCTCAGGGGTTGAAAATTCAAAATAAAATTCCGGGATAACTATTGACGAAGGGTGGTCCATAGTAACGAAAATATAGAGAAAATCATTCTCTACATTTCGTACATATGAACCATACCCGGAAAATCTATTGTTTTTGAGTTATTCAATGAACAATTTTTTGTTCTATTTTAAACATTTTTCGGGGCGTGAAGATATTATCGGAGAGTGATGATAAAATACTTGATCGACGCGTCGTTTCAAGGGCTACAACGTTTTGATTTGAACAAAAAGTGTACGATTTTTTTCTAAAGAGTTATTGATTGAAAACTGAATTTCAAAATTTCACCCCATTTTTCACTCCCAATATGAACTTCCACGACTTCGGCGCTGTGGACAAAACTGAAGCCTGGATTTTTCTGCACATTTCGTCTCACGGCACCAACCTCGTAGGGGTTGTAGTTTCGCATTAATCCACCCCATCCCCTTTCATCCCCTAAAAAAACACCTTACACCCCGATTTTTAGGCAAACTTCGATTCAGCAGCCGCAGCACCTACAAACTCAGCTGCCAAAAAAGTAGCCTTCTTCTAATTTTTCCGATTACATGGTTTTTCAGCGACAGCACGACAGTACTAGATGAGGAAGGTAAATCGAATTATTGAGAATCAGGAAAATTATACTGTCTGAGGAATAATCGGAGCCTGGTTTGAGATTGTCAAGCTTGGTGCCTGTGCAAAGAGTGCGAGATTTCAAATGTGACGGACTTCTCAAATGTAGGCAAAATTCATCAATCACTACGATACACAAAGTTTCGCCAGCTCCGTTATCTGCAGTTAATCCGGTGAGGGGGGGGGGGGGGGGGGGGGGGCAAAAATTGATCGAGGACCAAAACGGGGCAGCGGTAATCGCTCGGGGAGTTTACAAGTTATCTCAACTTTCCGTAGCCTTCTCCAGGCCTTCAGGACGAACGAGGAAGTACCTTATCGGATTAAAGAAGACCGTTCGAAACGTTAACCGGGCAAAAGCTTCGATAATGAATCGAGTTGATTCTTGTGTAAACCTTGCTCCATTTTTCCTTCGGTTCTACCTTTTCACCCTTCCCATCCCGACGGAATTCCCTTTCGTGCAATCCAGGTCGGGTCTTTTCTCCTCCAACCTCTCCCACCCTATTTTTCTCGAATCCTCGAACGAGATTCTGGATTTATTTGATTTCGCGTCGCGTTTACGAGAAGCCGATACATTTTTTTGTACTTTTTTATCGTCCGAGCCAGGCAGCTTCGCGTTTCCGGTCTCGTTGGCCCGCGCTCGTTACCCGTGCGAGGAAATACTTTTGATTGTGAAATGTTGTCGGTCGTTTTGCAGCCTCCTGCAGGACGTATCGAACAGCACGGCTGATGTTTGCGACAGCAGCGTGGGCAAACGGAAGCTCGTAGTGACGTGGGGCCAGTCGGTTCATCTAGGTTGTTTCGTCAAAATGCCCGAGGTCCTCGCCAATCAGGAGGTCAGATGGTACCATTACAGCAAGGAGAAAGGAAGGTATCAGATAGCGTACAGATACGGCGCCGGGGGCGACAAGTTCATCGAAACGTCGGAAAAGGGTCTCGTGATCGTCGGCGTAAACGAACAAGACGCCGGCAGATACGACTGTTGGCTCGGTGGTGCACTATTGTGCTCTTACAACATAACCGTCGATGCTCACAGGTGCTCCGCACCCGCCAAATCCAAAGACTATCAGAAAATCTACTCGGACTGGTGTCACGAGTTCGAGAAATACAAGTCCGCTATGAAGAGCTGGGAACGAAAACAAGCGGTAAACCATCGAACTTCTTTCATTCTCGCATGATCCTATTTTTCGAGCTTCCATAATTTAAGGGGCTTATACCAGTGTGAACGCTGGGAATTTGAGTGATTTTCGGGAATTTTTTGGAAGCAAAGTACGCAATTAAATGTTTCGGAAAATTAAGAATATATTTGGCTATATTTGACCTATATTACATAATTTTTTCGTAGAAAAATATTGAGATCCAAGCGACTTATGCGCTGCCTTTGGAGGCGCAAAAAAAAAGTTCCTCCACTGCTGACATGATTCCTGCCGATTGAGTAGCTGAAGCCGGAAAAGGAAAAAATGTCGTTAAACTGAAAGGTATTTCCTGTATAATGACGTAGGATTTTCGAAAAATATCAAAATCTAACAAAATGGTGTATTTATGAAAAAAGTCTGTTTCCTTGCCTATAAAATGGTGATTTTTTTTCAATCTTAAATCGTCAATTCTCATCCAATGAATAAGATCCTACGTCATTGTAGAGCAAATATATTCAAGAGTACTCAGTTCACATTTCAAGTCAATCGGATAATTGCTCTTTGAGTTACAATGTCAGCAAATTTGAACAATCTCATTTCGAGAAAAAGTGGTTTAAAGATTTAACTATCGATATTTGCAAGGTAAAATGATATTGATATAAATGATATAAATGATAATGATATTCTTGAAAGTATAATCTGTCGAAAAGGGCAAAAAAATCGTTTTTTTTTTAAGTGTCACACTGGTATAGCCCCTTGAGGTAGTAGTGTCGCCGTAGTTACGTTGAAGAGTTTATTCTCCGCTAAATCGATGAAAGTTTCGAAATATTGCGAAATATCTTTATAACGTAGGTTGTACATCTTATCAGGATGTAAAAACTTATAAAGTAATGAAGAAAACGCCTAATGTGATGTTTAGAGTTCTAAAAACAACAACGTTCCCTCCATCACCTAACCCTCACTTTTGTATCAGACTATCCGTTTCGGCTACTGATACGTAGACACTCTGCGTGTACGGACATGCATACACTACTGTAGTCTAGCGAGCGCGGAGGTCGTGGCAACGTCGCAAGCCCGGAGAATTTTTGTCGTGATATTTAGTATAAACGGAAATGCAATATTTAAGCTGTGGCCGGAATAACGGAACGAGTGCGACATAAAGGCAAATTCGCCAAACGAAAAACGATCGCCAAAAATAGAAAAGCGGTCGAAATTATGACCCGTGCAAAGAGAGAAAACGAAAAGTAGAACCATGTAGAGGTTATGAACAACGAAAATGTGGGACATCGTATCGTGAATCGCTGAATCCACGAATTTCACTTCGAAGAAGAGATAATGAAAGTTTTTTTTATTGTTTCAACGAATTTTTTATTTTATTCTATATATATTATATATATATATATGCATGGAATATACATATAGAATATATACAGGGTGTCCCTCTTATCTCTGCCACCCGAAATAATTCGGTAATTATCGACGTCACAAAAAAATGTTCCAAACAAAAGTTGTACGGTGTGAAGGGGGCCATCAAATGCGACCATTTTTTTATTTCGGTGGAGGCACTGACGCACAGTGCAGGTCACCTGTACTTTTTAAAATGAAATGGTACATTTTTTTTGACCATCTTGTGGAGCACCTCAAGCCGCATAAAAAACGAAAGCGGGTCAAAGTCGTTCGAGATATTTAGATTTTTATCATCGATACTGACCTTGAATGACCTTGAACGACTTTGACCCCCCAATGTGTTTTATGCGGCTTGAAGTGCCCCATAAAATGGTTGAAAGAAAAATGTACCATTCCATTTTAAAAAGTGAAGGTGACCTTCACTGTCAGTCAACGCCTCCAACGAAAAAAAAAAAATTGGTCGCATTTGATGGCCTTCTTCATACTGTACAACTTTTGTCTGATACATTTTTTTGTGACGTCGATCATTACCGAGTTATTTCGGGGCGCAGAGATAAGAGGGACACCCTATATATATATGTGCTGCAAGCGTGTATATATATATATATATATACACACGCTTGCAGCGCTGCCAGATCACCGGTTCTAGTCAGCTCCAGTCGCTTCGTGGCGCTAGCGTCGCTGGACATTACCTCATTTAAATCGCTATATCTCTGAAACTAGACGGTCAAAATTCATAATTTTTTTTACCCACTTCGTCATATGTTCCTCTGTAATTGAGATTTTTAAAGAAAAATCTGTAGAAAAGTTTTGACGTTACTGCATGAAATGTGAAATTTTCCACCGTTCCCCATAAGAACACGTGTAAAACCGTGCATTTTTTTATTGCCAATCTCTCGAATACAGAACGGTGAATCCTTTTAAAATTTTGCAGGTAATCACTTAATAGTGTCTAAAATGTGGCCTGAAAATAAAAAAAATCTATAGAAAAAGGCCTTGGCGAGACTATTACCTTAAAGTTCACGCAGAGAGGAAAAATTTCGCTGCCTGAACGAAAACGCACAGGCTAAAGAATGGAAACTCATCATTTTCAAAATGGCAATTTGAAGTTTCAATCAAAACATCGAATATAAATTCTGCATGTATCTCATGGAAATAGCTAGCTTGATTTTCGACTGTCCAGTTCTTGAATGACACGTTTTAACATCTTGATGCTCGCGGGCTTTTACGAATTTTCATCGTAAATTAATTTGAAACCCAATTCCATCGTAATTGGCACTCGCCTAGGAAGTATGCTATTTACGAATACAACGGAAACAAGTACGTCATAACTGACAATGAGTAAACTGTTTAATTCCATTAAATTTATTATTAAATTACTGGTCGGTGTCTGGCGGGCGATAATTGGCACATTCACTGCTCAGACCGCTCCGGTAAGTCGTCAGTCGATAATGCACATAATTTATCGTGCTAGGTCCGCTAATCCATCCTATATAGACCTGTAAGCATCGGAATATCTTCCTAGGTAGCGCGTGTTATCGCTAAAAATGGAAAATGACGAGATCTTCCTCGAAAAGCACAACGGCTGAACGCCGCCGCGGAATTCATTGGAAAAAAAAAATATTTTAAAATATTCTCCGATAAATTCTGGTGAATTAAGAGGAACCGCGTGCAGCGTGCTTGCCCATTTACAGATTCGTACAATATCGGAGAACGGACGTGGGCGCAAAGTTGAATGTGCCATATTTGGTGGCACATCCAAGTTTTCAATAAATAAGTTAATTTCCTAATGATAAATTTTTCATTTCTGAATAATAAGTTAATTCAATAATAAAGTTTCAAAAGCACTTTCGAACCCTCTGACACGTCATTACAAATGTGCGTGTAACTTCGAGAATATTCGCCGGATTGACAAGAAATTTTCTGTGTGTGTACCTAAAAATATGTACATTACGATTTTTTTAAATTGATTTTTCGAAAATTTTGTATAAAACCCCTTAACGGGTTACACATAACTAGTGGCCCAAAAAAGAGGAATTTTCGTGATTTGTTTGCTGGCAAAACGTGTGCAGGTTTTCAATTGTCTGTTTTACATTAACCCTTCGACTGCATATTTCCGACAGAACCTCCGACTGCATATGGGGTCAGTCTGACCCCAGACGTTTTTCAGATCGTTGTATTTCAGTAAATATGCATTTTTTTTTAAAGACTTTCTTGTAGTCAATGATCCTTACTTTATGACTCACAATTTATCTTTTAAGAAAAATAAAAATTAAGCGCCCAAACATACGTTCGAAGTGGGAGATGTGTTGAAAAATACGTACTTGAACGTAAAAGATCATAATTTTTTTTTTCAAAATATAAAAAAGTCCTTTGAGGTTTTTAAAGAGGAAGGTTTGTAGATACGAAAAAAAATGTGTCGACCGTCTTTCCAAAAAGTATATTTATTCGGAGGTTTGAATTTGAGCATTTTCAGGATAGTGAGCAATGAAAAAAATCGACTCCTTCGGCAGATTAATTATCGAAAACGTATATTTTCCGCATTTCTTTACTCCAATTAATTGTTATTATTCACATTTACCGCAATCAAGGCATCAGTACGTTCGGTGCTCGTTGCACATAGCTCTTCTGCATAACGGACACTTGCTTGTGGTTTTATGACCGGGATTCTAAATACATCATTTGCTGTAGTAGCGCAAAATAAAAAAATATCTATGAGCATTTTCTATCGTAACTAAGGTACATGTAGTGATAAAACACCAAATTTCACAAAAAAAAAATGTTTTCGCTTCCACCGCACTATTGTATAACCGGGGTCGAATCGACCCCAGGTTCTTTTTCGACAGCTGTCTTCAGTACACGGGCAGGATGTAGGATGGGCGTCGAGTGTCCACTTATAGAGTAGGAGTGGGGGAACATTCGAGCGCCGCACTGCGGCCGAATTTGAAATACAAGCAGTTTGAAAAATGGGGTCAAAATGACCCAGTGTGCAGTCAAAGGGTTAAAGAGTACGATTTCAAGTATCTTTCCAATTTTGGTACTGAAAAATATTTATTGCCTGGAACAAATCATCCAAAAGAAAAGATTCAAACGCATTTAGTTTTTGCTTGAAATTATCTGATGCTTCGACGCAGGATCCAATGAAATATTGATTAATTAAAAAATGGCTGTAGTCCAAAGTGAATGTATCGATTTCCGGTGAAAAAAAAACCCTCTATTTTGGTTGATAAAAAAAACTGAGCATCGAAAAAAAATTCTTCGTTTAAGGGGAGATATACACCTAGGAGCCGGAAAAAAGGTCATTTTTGGGAGTTTTTTCAAGGAAAACTATTTAAAATATCGGATTGGGGTTTTAATTATCTAAAAGTATATACATTCAAAAATATGTTTAATTTTCTTTATTTAAAAATATAAAAAATATACAAGGATATTGTACGATCCTTGGAGCGTCGTAAAAAAAATCTGCGTATACGGTACCCACTGGCGTTTCTTCAAAAATCATCTAAAAAAACCAAAAAGATTATTAAATTAAATTAATAAGATAATACTATCTTATCTAATGGAAAATATCGATTTATGACAAAATGGCGGACGTTTGAACATAAATAGTGATTTTTGGGCAAAAAATTAGTTATCCTATATTAGTTATTATATAAAATTAGTTATTAAAAAAATCTTATGACAAGTACTAGATAATGGTGCATAGAATAACCACAAAAAACCTCAAGGCAATCGGTTCATTGGTTTTTCAGAAATTTTGGGTACCGATTTGAAATACGTGGTTTTGAGAAAAACGCGTTTGAAAATTTGGGAATGAATAAATCATGAAATTTGTCAACTTCCATGAAATCATCGATACCAGGCCCATAGCGTAGGTCTTCTACGGTCGACGAAATGTTCATAGCTTCTAAATCCTCGACCTCGACCATCTAGATGTATATCTCTCCTTAAGCACTGCTTTTTGATTCGTAAAGAAAGCTTGTAATATTCGAAGTTGATCGGTGCAGTGATTTTTTAAACATCGTTGCCACCGATTTTCAAAAAGTAATTTTGAGAAAAGCGCGTTTAAAATTAACCAACCCGCCTGACCTTACCAGTAAACGCCCACAACTCACTCAATCTCCAACGCATCGACTTGAACCTTTCAGAGAATACTTTTGAAATGTTATATTTTGAGAATCCATCGAAAACGAAAAATCGACATTTTCAAAATCTTCAACTACCCCTCAATATCTGTTTGGACAAATATCAAGTCTAATAGCCGAATAATCCATTTCATCAAAATCCTTATGACAGTTTTCATGACCATATTTCCAAACGACCAACTATGCAGCATTTCTCTCGTACAACAGTCTGAAATAAGATAACGAACATTCCACGATACGACTTTTTCCAAATCCTGCCACAAAAAAAAAACAACCCCCGGCTTTATTTCGTTGCAGCAATGCGCCTCGAGGCAAAACGACAGTAACCAGAACGTCCACACGAACGAGGTGTACGGGACGCCGTTGGTGTGATGGAGTCGCGCCCTGGATCCTTCGTCGAGCAGAGATTACGACACGATGATCCGTATAAGCGTTCTACCGAGTAACGAGTCGCCCCCACGTGGAATCTCCACCGGCCTCTGGATCATCGTTTCACTCCTCTCAACGAGCCACTACCTCCTCCATCAAGACTGGATTGCTTCGTCCATCGAGTGAACGTGAAATCGTTTTATCGCGTGCGATCGAAAAAAAATTAAAAAACAAAAAAACAAAAAACTAATTCGAAATAGAGGAAAAAAGACTAATATTCCTCGTGCAGGGGGGGGGGGGTTAAAAAAAACAGCAGTGCCACCGTGACTCTCCCCCTCATTCACCCTCCGTGTCCCTTCGTGCGAGTTTCTACCAGCGTAATGGCGAAGTTTGTGTGCCCGGGGGACTCGTTCCGCACACGTGAAAAAAAAAAGTGAAGCAGAACGAAAGGGGACTAAAAGCAGCGACACCATCACAGTTGTTCGTGGCATTTACGTTTTCTCCCCCCATCATTATTATTACCGAAACCCTGTTTACGGTGGAACAGATCGCGCGAACCTTCATACCTTCGCCAGGTGCCGGACAACCCTTTTCCCACCGATCTACGAGAAATCGAAATTAGCGAATGAAAATCACTCCCTATTCAAATATTATTCGATTCAAACGTCGTACCGATATATACATATGTACATATATATCCGAAAGCCCATCATGACCAGCAAAATCGACAACACGAATGGTTCACCCCCACCCAGGGGGCCAGAGGGTGGGGGGTGCAAAAAAGACACCGAGGAAAAAAATAAGGAAATGAGTGTCTGTACAATCGTCGAGGTAAAAAGGGCGTCGAAGAGGTCTCTCTGTTTTCCTCAGACCTGTGATATGGATGAGAGGGGGAGCGAACGGCGGCGGGCTCTCGGTGGCTCGAAACGACTTGAGGTGGATTTTGCAGACCGGCTCGCGATCACGTCCCACCGGAACTGAGTGTATTCCCAGACCGGAAATTGAACGCGAGCGGTCTCCGCTGCCCAGCCTCCGCCAGTTCCTCCTCCCAAAGGCAGAAAACAATCACGAGAATTTTTGGGGCAAAGAGAGGGGAATTTATATAGGATGGGGTCGAGGCGTCTGTGGAAAAAAAAAACAGCGCCCTCTTGGTATTTTCGTCAAATGATCCGAGAGGCGATCATTTGGAAAATAGACGAGGGACGAGCGAGTCTAAGGTGCAAACTGTCGAGATTCATGCGACGAAGTGCATATGGTATGTATATGCATATAGAAAAGTGCTTTTTCCTCCGAATATATATATATATATATATAAACCGATCTCACTGAGTGTGAGCTCCGTAAGTTACATCATGAGATTATTCGATGACTCTGCCGTGCATGTGGCCGTATGTGTATGACGCGAGAATACCGCTAGGAAGTATTCAATCGAGGAAACAATTTTTCTACCGATACTCTTACACCGGAAGTCTTGACAGCTATTTTTGATGATTTTTGTGGTCCGCTGATTTTTCAGTTTTTTTTTCCGCCTACAATTATCTTCGATGGAATTTTTCCGGCAATTTTTCCTTTTTCAATCGCATAAGTCATGAGAGTGCTTGCCTCGTTAGGTTCTGGGGTTACGTGTACATTCGTTCGCCTTTTTGTGGGTTCATTGTGTAACAAAAAAATGGCTGAAGTGTCTGAAGGATTAAAAATGCAATTTTTCCTAAAATGAAATTCGAAATAAAATGCCTCCGCGAATGAACTTTCGAAGCTTTGAGGATTTTGCCGAGCTGTCTAGTGTACGTTCACCACGCTTGCGGTTCCCCAGGTATTGGACGTACGAAACTTTAAAAATCGAACACGTGTACGTGGTACTCTTCGCAACCCCTTTTAATGTTTCCGTTGCACTTTTCGTTTGCCAAGGCACACGCACACAGACAGTTCGCGCCATTGGATTGAGAGAGATCCCACTGTAAATACCGAGTCCGAAAAATTGTGAAACTTGACGTTTGATATTTAACGTAGAGAAATTTCGAGTTCCCTTTTTAGAAAATGTCGATTTTTCCTCTCTCATTTTTGCCACACGTTTAATTTAAAATCGAAAAGCCGTGTCAGGATCGCTCGAAGATTAATCGACGTCTGTCTTAATCCATTACGAACTAGTAGAAAAGACCCGAGAAATTATCGAAAAACGGGACAACCGTCGATCGCTCGCTGAATTTGTCACCTTGCGCAATTAGGATCACCTAAATTCGCGAAGAATTAACGAGCGAGGAAACTGCAAGGTGATTGAATGAATTTTACATACATATACACGTATATATATATATATATATATATATATATATATATATATATATATATATATATATATATATATATATGTATGTATATAATAACGAAAGATTAAAAAATTGATCCCTCTGCATTGCGCAGAAACAAAAAAAATACAGCAAGGCAGAAGAAGCAAAAAAGGGCAAAACAAGATATTTTTCAATCGATGTCCCGGATGCTTGAAGGACTCTCATCGAATCGAGGGGACAGTATCATTTATAAAATTTTTTATATCGATCTACAATTAAACTTTTCTCAAAATCATAAAACCATAAATGTGTGTTTATATATATATATATATATATATATATATATAAACACACATGTACAGAAATGCGTGTGCATTTAAAAATAAGGAGGTCATGACACCTTTATGTGTACGAATTTACGTGCCCCGAAGAGACAAAAAAAATAGAAGAAAAAAGAAAAAGAACGTGAGAACATAAATGTCTTTGCGATTTGTAAATAACACATATTCTACGCTACCCCTACGGCTATTATTATCAAGTATTATCCTTTTGATTCCTCTTTTGCGTCATGACTTTTCTATTTTTATTCGACTTTTTTTTCGAATTTTTGAGTAGTTAGGTAGAGACTTCGATGTGGCGAGTTCCCACCGACTCCTCGGTGCGCGAATGAAGGGTAATAATCCTCTCCAATGCATTACGAATAAATGATAAGAGAAAGGAGGCGTGAAAGGAAAATGCGTAATTATTAAGCTCTGTACAAAAGATTTGAAAAAGAGGAGGGGGAAAGTAAAAATCGCTCATGACCCACGGGGAAATTTAGGAGACGAAAAAAAAAAGAAAAAAAAAGAAAACAAGCACAGGTGGACCTGGTGGAGGAGAGAACGGTTAGACGATTTAATTTTTTACCACTTTCCACGTTGAGAAAACCTGGTCAGCATGATTTTTTTAAAAACACCTCGCTCTCTCTTTCTCTCTCGCGCTCTCTCTGCCCTATGCGAGAAATTGCCCTGCGAGAGAAGTTCCATCGAAAAGCAGAAAATAAATAGAGACTCAAAAAATACGAGGGTAAAAACGACTAGAGGTAAGAGGAAAAAAAAACTAGCGAGAAGAAAATCTTTGAGTAAAATGTACTTGCTATGAGCTTCGACAAGTATTGAATTAGTATTATATGAATTTAAATCATAAGATTGAATATACGAGGACGCTCCTATTATATATATATATATATATATATATAGGGACGTCGTCTCAAAGCACGAACGCGACGAATAAATGAAATCACAATCCAACTTTTCACATTCTTCGCGAACTCGAATGTTTACTTTCCCCTATACATACATATATATTTTTTGTTGTGATTTCCGTCGTCGCCTCTCGGGTCTTCACGGATTCGTCGGTGAACTATGACTGTGTGTGTAGCTTCATTGGTGAATGGAAAAATAAAAATGTTCATTATCGACGCGGAAAATCCAAAATAAGAAACGATAGGACGAAAGAAGTTGGAAAATTCAGCACTGACCGTCACGAAGAAAATGTTATTTTCTCATTTTTCCGTTCTCCTTACTCCGAAAATTCATGTATCCGACGAAGGTAATCGATCAATGAGAAAGTACAATTTTTTTCGGGCGTTGGGTTTGAGCGAAAGATTTGCCCATTCCTGAAGAAATGACGAAAATCTGTGGAGACTCGAATGCAGCGAAAGTCTCTCGTCGACTATCGACACGTATGGAAAGATAAAAATCATTAGACGAAACTTCGAGACTTTTGTACGAAACGACGAAGATCGCGTATGTGAAGAAATAGATGAAGATTAAGGAGAGAGTAAAAAAGAATCACACATAACTATACCTATGACTACAGAACGCTATATATATATATATATATATAAACATACTTATGTATGTTTGAATTATATATAAAATATTAGAGGGAGGCTGGTAGGATGGATCGATCGTGTAGAGTTAAGAGTAAGAAATAGTAAGGTGTATATGATCCTTTGTCAGAGATCGCGAGGCGAAAATCGACTTTGCATTAAGTAAAAGAATAATTGAGAATAAGGAAACGAGGAATTAAATCTGTTCGGTTTTATATTCGATTTTCGCCTGAGCGCACTCTGAAAAGTCGGCGGTGATTACGGAAAGCAATCTAAGACGAAACTAATGTTATTAGAAACATTATTTGTAAGATTATCATGTAATGTATATGTTAAATACGATCTTTCATTATTTTTCATATTTTTCCCCGTTAGTATTTTTTTTTTTTTGCGAATAAGGTTGACACGGCGAAACTCTCTTCGGATGCTGTCGCAATATTAAAAGAGACGACTGGAAAAGAAAAAAAAACATATTAAAATTGAATATCTCGTGGTGTCGTTAATTTCTTCGCTCCATATAAAACACTTCGATTTGATACTTGTTGATGCGAGATTGATTTTTCACCTTTTTTATTTTGCCATTTTACGAGCTGCTTTTTGCAAGTTTGATTTTTTTTCGCGTGACGATTGAGCGCTTTTTTCTTTTCACTCTCGCTCGCGAGTCTACGAGTTTGCGAGGGATGAATGTTCTCTCGGCACAGGAGGCTGAGCGTAGAAGTTGTCGAACGCGACAGTGAGCTTTCGTCGGGTCAACCGGAGAGGCAGAGGTAAGAGTATTACGTGTGTAAGCGATGCATTATTTTATCGACGAATTTTTATCGGAGATTACAGAAATAATGCGATTAATTATTACCATGATTATCGATTCATTATGAATTAATTTTTATTATTATCATTGTCATTGCGTTTATTATTATTACTATTATCACTATAATTGCTAGTATTATTATTATTTCTATTTTGGCGACAGTTAAAAGTGTAATGGGACGAGATAAAGACTCATTCAATATCAGTAAGAAAATAATAGCCAACTATCACTACCCTCGTATTATTTTGTCGGTTTATCATTGAGACACCACTGTGACAGGCCAAAAAGGTCGTTTTTTAAAAGATTTTTTTTTGTCTACTCGATTATTTATTTGGGATGCGGAAAAAGGCATGTTATTGAGCAGACATTGAATTTATTTCGAGTGCATTTTAATTTTTTTTTTTCATGAAAAATTATTGAGCATTAATAGTCTCTATAAAAAATGTGGTCCAACGGCCGGATCGATAACTTTACAATGGTTAGTCTGATCAATGGAAATAAAAAAGTTTTACAATCTATGCTAATGCAGTTGTACGTAGCCGTTTTGCAAAAGAAAATCACAAAATAGCGGGTGTTAAAAAAAGTGTAACCGGCGACATTTTTACTTATATTCGGGAGCTTGAAAAAATACTGGACTAAAAAAAACGGCTATGTACGATAGCCGCTAAAATTCCGGAAAATTTGGTTTTTTTAAATGAAAATCGGACAGTTATAGCTAGAGTTATGATTGCGGCCAGGTCGAGAAAATTCGTCTGTAACTTGGTCAATTTACAATATTTTTCCACATAATCTTAGATATGTACATTTTTTACATATTCGATTTTTTTCCCCGTCACAGTGGTATCCTGCCTTAATGTTTTTGTTCGCTCTCTCTCTCTCTCTCTCTCCCTCTCTCTGTCTATTTCTTTTCCACCTGTTATTTCTCATTTTCTGTCCTTCCGAGGTTTTCCGTCATTAACTCCACGTTTTCGTCTTCGTTTTATTCATTCGTTCCAAATTATGATTCAACTTCTAGGGCGAGAACAAGGAGCGAGTGTCTTTATTACGATTCGCCCCATTAATGTTTTTTTTCCATATTGTTTCTTTTTGTTCTCTCTGCGCGAGATGCTTTCTTCTCTTTTCAATCCAACCGTGCACCTCGTGACACAGATACGAGATAAGCGAGTCCGCCCCCGCGACTAATAATCCGTTCATACTATAGAACTCATTTCTTTTCCGTTTGTCACGAGTTTGTCGGTTTGGTTTTTCTTTCTTTTTATCCTCCCCTTCGTCTCTTTAGCCTCGGTGCGTTTTTCAATCTCGCGACTCCGGTCACATAATCTTCGTATGGAGCATTTCGTTGTTTGTAGAAAGTATAAAGTACTTGTTACTCATCCGTGCGATGATTTTTTTCGTTGTTTTTCTCATTGCCTGGCTTTTTCTAGTGATGTCGCAGCCTCTCTCTCTCTCTCTCTCTCTCTCTCTCTCTCTCTCTGGCAATTTATTATTTTCTCAGTACGTAACGCTCCGAGAATCTTCGTGCACGAGACAAACGAGCGATCCGATTTCACATGAAACGAGAACAAAGCTCTCATCTTTTTTTGCCAATTTAAAAAATATGAAACGTGTCTTTGTTGAATTATGACAAATAAATCATCTACTTGCCTAAAAGAGAGCATAAGATCCGGCGAGATGCAGAGAGAACGGAAACGCGACGAAATTAAATACGTCACCATACTTAGAAATCCGGAATAATAATCAAGAAACGCCTCAGAACATGGCGAGAAAAAGACGAAAACAACAGACGAATTATTATCGATACTTTTCGGTTGCTTTTATTTTCCGAATATTTTTAAAACTTCTTTTTTCCGTATTATTTTACTCGAAATTGTAACTCCATTCGGAGCCCACGCGTGACGACAGTCAATTGTACGATAATTCACATTATTATTTAGTTTTAATCATACCGCCCCGATCCCCTTGACAATTCGCATAAAACTGTATTCGCGAGGTCACCGGCGCTTAATTATCGCAAAACCCATGATCGTCGTAGACGCGAGACGAGTTGAAAGAGTATAAGAAGGACCCTTTCATCTAGGATAATTCAACCTAACTACATCACCCCCGATCATCCCTAATCGCTATTTTCATCGAGATGAAAAGGGAAGCATAGAGAAAAAAAACAGTAAGAGACGAGGAATAGCGTGTAAAAGAAGAAACGAAAAACTCTTTAACGGTTATCCATTGTTCACTATTGCTATAATAAAGTTTTGCTTTGATAAAACGACTTCCGACGCTCATTTCAATAAACGAGAACGACGAATTTCCCGATACACGCCCAATAATCGTTCACGCTATTCGCAAATAGTGTCGCCATCTGTTCGAAAAAAGCCGCGCGAGTGTCACTCAAAAGCAGTGACGAAGATCGAAGTAATCGATCCAGGAATTTTTTTTCACATGTGAGGTAAGTATCAATTCGATTTCAATTTTTTCCCAGAGATTATCACTAGAGAAAATCGCTCGATCGATTTTCGATAAAAATATTACAGATAGTCATTGATTCTTGAGAAATTTTTAAACGGCCGATAAAAAGCGAGGGTGGAAAGCGAAGGCTCGCAATGTCGCGATCCGCTGCGACCCCAGCGTCGTTCGAAACTTCCTAGACGATCGGGCGTCTATCGACGCGAGTGCAACGTCACTCGGATCTATTAGAAGCTCATACGTGTCGTTCTGTGACGTCATCGATGGTAAAGAGTTCCAAGCAAAGAGGCCGACGAGTTGTACCTGTGTACAGGTCGAGACTTTTTTTTTCTTTCTTTTTCTCTGCCATACGTCATTGCTGCAATAAAGACTATATTCCGTATGCCAGTGGGACGTTGCACTCTTGCAACGTCACACCATGCTCTATGACGCTCTCCCACCCCCGCTGCGAATCTAGTGCTATAGACCGTTGGACTGAGGTCTCCCTCTTCATCAAAAGGTTAAAAGGCTATTCTGCCATGACGGGATGAAAAAATCGAATTTTAATTTTTTGCATTTTTCAACTCTATTCCATCGTAGAATTGATATCCAATTGCTGGGAAAGTCGATTTTCACTTTGTCGACTCAGTACAGCGCTTTATGACCTTAGGCCACAGTAACGGGTAGAGAATCATGTGCGAATTTAACATTTTTTTTCGTATGAAAAAGTGATTCACTCATAAAATTAATTGCACATATATTTAGTATGAATATCAAGCTGTTAGAAACTATATATATATATATTTTTTTTTCGATGTACAAAATGGCCGACTACTAATATTTTCTTTTGTTATCTTTGTTTAGACGCTCCGCGGCGTGACATTTAGCATCCACAATTTTTTACCTAGATCAAAAAAACAAAAATTCGCGTCAATCTGCATTAGAATACGTAGAGAAGTACGTACGGAATTTAAAAAATATTGTTTTATTCAATAGTTGTAGGTACTTAAACTTAAGAAATGAATTTTCAGTGAAAAATTTCGTTATAACTGCTCATAAAATGAAAAGTTTTCGATTAATCAGAAATTCCGTACGTACTCCTCTGCGAAATGCAATTAGGAACATAACTTTTAAATTTGAAGGACATCGAGTGAAAATTGTTGAAGTTATTTGTCACACCAATTGGACAAAAGCTGTTTCGAGAAGTTTCGAGTAGTCGGCCATTTTGTACATCGAAAAAAAAAATTCTAACAGCTTTATATTCATACTAAATAGATGTGTAGTTAATTTTATGAGTGAATCACTTTTTCATACGAAAAAAAAATTGTTAAATTCGCACATGATTTTATACCCGTTACTGTGGCCTAAGGCCTTACAGTAGAAACACTCGGTGCGCGCGCTCTAGTACGATTACCCGCTCCGCGTTCCTGACAACTGTTGTGAACAGTTGTTTTTAAGGAATCATCACAGTGTGACCGCCCGTAAAATAGCCGATTATCGCGATTTTTTAGGTGGATAGGATATGCTAATCGATCTATTTTTTTTTACAAATTGAAGCACCGAGAAAGAGAAAAATGATTGTCAAAAAATGTCTTAATTTATTGTTTAACATTGTTTTTATTTGCCCAAAATTGCGTGGATAAAAATGGTGTCCCATGGTGGCCAGGATTGCGGCCGCAAATTTTATCACAAACGAAAATTTCAAAATGATTATTAATCTGTAAGAAAGCCGCTTTGTTCCTAAGAGGTTTTTTTAGTTAAACTTGAAAAAAAGGCGGCGGTTTGAACAAAAAGTATCAAATTTAGCCTTTTTTCGACAGTTTTTCGTAAAAAAATTGGAAGACTTCAAAAAAAGCCTCCATAGCAACATAATGACGTGACGAATGTTCTGGTAAAATTTCAAACGGATAGCTTGAAAACTCTCTCATTGAGAGTGGCCACCGTTTTGAAAAACACCATTCCGAGAAAAACGCGTTCAAAGTTCTAGAAAAGGCTTTACTTTTTCTAAGAAAGGCTGTAGCGACCGAAATAATTCGAATTTCGATCTAAAAATTGGACAGAACGTTTATAACCGTGTATACTATCGGATAATGCAAAAAAATCGATTTTTTGCTAATGTTACACTGTGATGATTCCTTAATTTGTACCTCAGTATATAGATATATATGCATGGCTATCGCCCGAACTAGGGTTATAAAAAAATATTAATTTTAACTTTTACTTTCGCTCGAATTATGACGAAAAAACGTGTTTTTTCGAATACTTTTGCAAAAATCGACGCCATTTTGTTACATTGCAATATAAAATAATCATCTTAGTTCGGGCGATAGCGACACTCATGCAGATAAAAAATCTCTTTGAATTTTTTGTTACCGACTACCTGGAGAGTGCAAGTCGTCAACGCCAGCAACAGACGTTTTTTTCATGTCTTTACACCATTATAAATTGTTAAATAAATATACATTTATATGCGAGAAAAGAAAACTGTTTTCTATTCTGTAAGAGTGTACCTTTGAGCGAAAAAAGGTTTGTACCGATACATGCAACAGTTTTCAAAAAAAGAATGATTAAAAAGAGCTTCTTTTTTAGCCGTCACAGGAGAATGGCCCCTTAAGGGGTGAGGTACCTTTAGGCGCGGAAAGAATTGCTGATTCCCATGATTATTTTTAAAGGTAAGACTGGTTCAACTTTTTGAGACTTCGGGTATGTTTTATTACTAATTTGGCCGTTACATGATATTTTTTTATCAATCTTTAAAAATGACGACGTCAGCGTCGGCGGCATTAATCTGAAAAAAAGCAACGAAGATTTTTCTTTCATCAACACTCATACGCAGAATATGAACCAAAAAAAAGTGAGCAATGTTGAAAATCGATGAAACGGTACGATTTGAAACAAAAAGATTGAATTTTCCGAAAAAAATGGCTCCATTTTGCAATCGGCAAATACTTTTTTCTTCATTTCCAAAAATATTTAGGGTCGTATTTTAGACAATAAGGTTAGAAATATTTATACCAAATTCTAACAGAATCGGTCGATTAGTTTTTTTACCTATACGTCACACCAGTTTTAAAAATGGAGTTTAGATGACCGTGTCATACGTCCGCTATTTTTGAATATTAATTAAAAAAATACCATATAACTGACAAAAGTAGCAATGAAAGATACCGTGTGTCTCAAAAATTGGAAAGAAATCTTTTATTAGAAAAAAAAATTATGAAAATCAGTATTTTTTGTCTCGCCTAACACTTTTTTTCCTCGTCCCCTTAATGAAACGCGACTACATGGCGGACAAGTTTAAATCAGTGAGCAAAAAATAGCATCGTTTTATACGTCAATATTCCACCAACTGGCAAATCCAACTGGCGCGATCCAAATCTCTGTATCACGTCAAAAGTGTCAATTATATTGATAATTTATCGAGAAAAAAATTGCCTCGACTGGTGTATCAAATACCAAAAATCCCGAGGGATTTTTTCAAGCCCCCGGAGACTCCAGTCGAGTGTCGGGAGAACGTATGAAAGATGGATCTCGATCCACATCCGGGAATTAATTCATTTATTTTTCACTCCGAATCGTCTGCCATTTCAATATACTCGAGGTTATTCCGAATGCACGAAGAGTGAATCGGAAAAACGTCAAATACTTGGATAACACTTGGGCAATTAATTCGGCTGGCGACCAAACGAGAGCCGCGAGAGACGAGCCAGACGATCGGCGCCAAAAATAAATTTTTAAAAGCCTCGGGAAGTGGCGCGGAAGGGTCGCATCCGACGGTCAGATGCAAGCTGCAGATGTTTATTTATATTGGAAAAAAAAATGTCACGGCTATGTTACTCAATTCGCGTATGAGTGACAAACTTTTCCTTCGTTGGATTCTGTTGAAATTGTCGGAATATGCTCATCATTTGAACGCATTTTAACACCTCTCTCGAGTGGACTGTTTGTATGGCTGTAGTTGATATGACGAACGAGGATAATGGCAAGTTTTCATATTCATATGAGAATCAAGAATGCGCATTGACTAGCCGAAAGACGTCGGGGCGGTCTCGCAGTTTTATCAGGTTAATTGACGTTTCAAATTTAAACGCAAAATACGCCCACGCTTATATATCCATATTAATCGGGAGGGAAAAAGGTTCCAACGGAGATTAGCCGTTCATCGTTTCGCAATGCTCTCTCGACGTCCTCCTATTGATTATTTATTTATTTATGGTGACAAATAAATGGTCCGTGCTGATTCTGAAGCTACGATCGACTTGGAAGATTTGTGTACGGAACTTTGAGGCCTTAGGCACAGTAACGGGTGTAAAGTCATGTGCGAATTTAACAATTCTTTTCGTATGCAAAAGTGATTCACTCATAAAATTAATTACACATTTATTTAGTATAAATATCAAGCTGTTAGAAAAAATTTATATATTTTTTTTCGATGTGCAAAATGGCCGACTACTAATATATTCTTTTATCTTTTTTTAAGCGCTCCGCGGCTTGACATGTAGCATCCACAATTTTCCACCTAGAACAAAAAACAAAAATTCTCATCAATCTACATTAGAATACCTAGAGAAGTACGTACGAAATTTAAAAAATATTGTTTTATTCAAAAGTTATAGGTATTTGAACTTGAGAAATGAATTTTCAGTGAAAAATTTCGTTATCACTGCTCATAAAATGAAAAGTTTTCGATTAATCAGAAATTCCGTGCGCACTTCTCTGCGAAATGCAATTAGGAACATAACTTTCAAATTTGAAGTAAACCGAGTGAAAATTGTTGAAGTTATTTGTCACGCCAATTGGAAAAAAGCTGTTTCGAGAAGTTTCGAGTAGTCGGCCATTTTGTAAATCGAAAAAAAAAACATTTCTAACAGCTTGATATTCATAGTAAATAGATGTGTAATTAATTTTATGAGTGAATCACTTTTTCATACGAAAAATATGGTTAAATTCGCACATGATTTTATACCCGTTACTGTGGCCGAAGGCCTTGAGGACGTAACATGATGTTCCTGCATTTCATTTTTTTAATTCGTTCTATTAGAGCCATTTGCAGCAATCGTTTCTAATTGGGATTATTAGAATTTAAATTCATATTGTCATAAAATTCGCATAATTAGGATTCAAATTCACATTAAGAAATTCGCATTATCAGAATTCTACAATTTTATTAACATTTCTTATCTTCGACTGTATTAACGGGTTACACCTACCTCTAGGTGGAAAAAAGAAGGATTTTTACGTGAACTTTTTCTGGGAAAACGTGTGCAAGTTTTCAAATATTTTTTTTTACATGAGAAAGTATGGTTTTGAGTATCTTCTAGAATTTTTGTATTGCAAAATATTTATAAATGTAGTAAATACAATTGTTTGTGCCGGCCGCTGTTTGAAAAACGTCCTTCGCGGTAACCACTGCTGCTCGGGAACAAATCATCCGTAATAAAAAAAATCAAACGCATTCCGTTCTCTGCATGAAATTATCTAGTTCTTAGACGACGGATTTAATGAAATCTTGTTTAAAAAAAATGCCCACTTTCCAAAGTGAATGCATCGATTTGCGGTGAAGAAAACGCTCTATTTTCGTTGATAGAAAAAACGATGGATCGAAAAATAATTCGTTAGTTTAAGCACTGCTTTTTAATATGTAAAAGAAAACGCGTTTAAAGCTCGCCGGTTCGCAGAATCTACCTATAAACGCTCATAACTCCTCCATTTTTTAACGGTTCGACTTGAAATTCTCAGAGAATATTTTCGAAATATTAGATTATAAGAATTTGTCGAGAAACAAAAACTAATATGTTCAAAAATGTCAACTAGCTGTAAGCCCTTAACATTTCTAATCGTCGACTTCGTATCAATCAAAACTAGTTCTAATTGAAATATGGTTCAAATATGGTATTCAAAACTGGTTCAAATTCAAATGTGGTATTCAAAACTGGTTCAAATTCAAATATGGTACTCAAAACTGGTTCAAATTCAAATATTGTTTAAATACGGTATTCAAAACTGGTTCAATTTCAAATATTGTTCAAATATGGTATTTAAAACTGGTTCTAATTGAAATATGGTTCAAATATGGTATTCAAAACTGGTTCAAATTCAAATGTGGTATTCAAACCTGTTCCAAATTCAAATATGGTACTCAAAACTGGTTCAAATTCAAATATTGTTCAAATATGGTATTCAAAACTGGTTCAATTTCAAATATTGTTCAAATATGGTATTCAAAACTGGTTCTAATTGAATTATGGTTCAAATATGATATTCAAAACTGGGTCAAATTCAAATGTGGTACTCAAAACTGGTTCAAAATCAAATATGGTATTCAAAACTGGTTCAAATTCAAATATGGTATTCAAAACTGGTTCAAATTCAAAGATTGTTCAAATATGGTATTCAAAACTGGTTGAAATTGAATTATGGTTCAAATATGGTATTCATAACTGGTCCAAATTCGAATATGGTATGCACAACCGGTTCAAATTCAAATATGGTCCAAATATGGTATTCAAAACTGGTTCAAAGTCAAATATTGTTCAAATATGGTATTCAAAACTGCTTCAAATTCAAATATTCTTCAAATGCGGTATTGGAAACTGATTCAAATTCAAATATTGTTCAAATGTGGTATTCAAAACTGGTTTAAATTAAATATCAGAATTTCGGCTATTTTGGCTTTTTCGCTGGTGGTATCACGACCAGAGCTTCTATCCCGTTTGACGCATATCGCAGGCGAAGATTGTCAAGCGTAAGATGAGAAGTGAGGGGAGGTGGAGTAAAGCTCGTTAAGGCAAGCTCGTGAAGATGTTCGTTAATCGCAGGCGTGTTTCGCGTCCATGCCTTTGTCCATGTCTGTCCTGCTTTTCCGTCCTTCTACTTTCGTTCTTGTTGCAGAGTTTAAAAAGTGTTTGGTGCCGTGCGGTGACGAATTTTCGCGCGATAAAATAGGAACAAGGTCCGAGGCGTGTGTGTCTCGCTAATTACACTTCCGCACTCGCAGCCCCTCGCCTTCGTCGACTTTCGCCCCGGACAATACGAACGCGCATTTTTCTTCTCCCGCTCGTCATAAAAACGCGTCTGCCAAATGACAGCACGTTTTGAAGGATTGCGTTGAAACGTTGCTTTTCCGAGGTCTCTTCACTGCAAAAAAAATGTGTTGTTTCTACACAATTTAGGTGTGTAAATGACTGTAGACACTTTTTATACGTTTTAAGGGGCAATATCAGTGTGACACTTTCAAAAAATCGATTTTTTTCCTTTTTCGACAGTTACACTTTCAAGAACATCCTGTAAAAATGATAGTTTAATCTTGAAACGCGTTTTTCTCGAACTGACATTTTTCAAATTTGCTGACATTGTAACTCAAAGAGCAATTATCCGATTGACTTGAAATTTGAACTGAGTACTCTTGAATATATTTACTCTACAATAACGTGGGATATTTTTGATTGGATGAAAATTGACAATTTGGCATTGAAAAAAACGACTATTTTGTAGGCAAGAAAACAGACTTTTTTTATAACTACGCCATTTTGTTAGATTTTGATATTTTTCGAAAATCCTACGTCATTGTACAGGAAATACTTCAGAGTTTAACGACATTTTTTCCTTTTCGGTTTCAGATACGCAATCGGCCGGAGTCGCTTGAATCGCATAAGTCGCTTGGATCTCAAATTTTTCTATGACAAAATTATGTAATATAGGTCAAATATAGCCAAATATATTATTAATTTTCCAAAACATTAAATTGAGTACATTTCTTCCAAAAAATCCCGAAAATCACCCAAATTTCCAGCGTTCACACTGGTATAGCAACTTAACGCGTGTGGAACATAACGGTGTAAAAATAACACGCATGCGTTTAAACAACACACTTACGTGCGTAATTTTCTTACACAGGTTAAAACGTGTAAAAAGTGACTACAGCCATTTACACACTCGAAGTGTGTGAAAACAACACACTTATTTTTGCAGTACTATATATACATGGAATGCGTTGGAATAATAAATTGAATGGTAAAAGGTTTTTATCGTCACGATATATGTATTTATTGAACTCAACTCAACAGTACTTATATATTACTCTGTAGTATGTGTGAGAGATGTAATTGTTTTTCTTGTCTTCGCATCGGTGAGGTTTTCATACAGCTTCACGATGACGGGAGCTTTTTGCTTGTCGGTGATGGCCTCGAAACAAAAATACGTCGCTAAACATTCAATGCAGCTATCGAGGTTTTGAAAAATAGATTCCAATTTCAGGTTCTTCCACGTGACAAACTCAAAAATGATCCATGAATGAAACGAAAAGTTAAGACCAAATTTACCGGTTAATCAATCGATGTCAAATCAACTGATGAGTTTCACGTGAGGCCGTAACCAAGGTAATTTTTAGAACATATGATCAGTCACTCGCAATTAACATGATTAAGGCCTTAGGCCACTCGAGAGGCCGAAAAAATGGGCTCTTCGGAGATTTTTTTTCAGAAAAACTACAAAATAAATCGAGATTACAAAAAAGGGTGTTTATCATACATATCAGTGACTGTATACAATAATTTTTTTGAAGCTACTGATTTCAAAATGGCGTCTGTGCAGCGTTTATCTCAAAACTGCATCTTTTAAGTTGGCCGGAAACATAACTCAGACAATTTTCAACCGATTCACTTGAAATGTTGAATATATCTTGAAAAATACATTGTCTATGGAAGAACGTAGGATTTTTTTATTACATTGCATCGTTTTTTTGTTATTAACAATTATCTGACGTTTTTTTAGGCAATTTTTTGGAAAGTGAAAATATTGCCTAAAAAGTCGTCAGATAATTGTTAATAACAAATTAACCATGCAATATAAAGAAAAAATCCTACGTTCTTCCAAAGACAATGTATTTTTCAAGATATATTCAACATTTCCAATGAATCGGTTGAACATTGTCCGAGTTATGTTTCCAGCCAACTTGAAAAATGCAGTTTTGAGATAAACGCTGCACAGCCACCATTTTCAAATTAATCGCTTCAAAAAAATTATTGTATACAGTCGCTGATATGTATGATAAGCACCCTTTTTTGTGATCTCGATTTATTATGTAGTTTTTCTGAAAAAAAAATCTCCGAAAAGCCTATTTTTTCGGCCTCTAGAGTGGCCTAAGGCCTTAAGTGTGTTGATTTTGTCCGTGTTATTTTTGCTCGTGTGTTGTTTAGTCCACTGTGTGTAAATATGCGTCTTGTATGTCGGTTCTACACGCTTTATGTGTGTTCGATTAAGGGGTTACCCCCACTTGCGATTTTGAAAATATCGATTTTTTTTATTGCATTTTTTTTGAAGTATAAGTATCTGAGAATATGTCCTGAAAATTTCAAGTCGATCCGAACAAAATTGACTGAGATATGAGCGTTGAAAGATAAGAATCCGCGTTGAAAGAGCGTTGAAAGAGAAACTTTAAACGCGTTTTTCTCAAAATGGCATTTCTGAAGTCGGTGACCAAGATTACTCGAACACTAATGAACCGATCTTCTTGAAATTTTGCAGGCTTATTTAATACCTAAAAATGTAGTCTTTAATCGTTCGATTTTTTTTTTCGAAAAAAAAATGGCCGTTTTATAGCCAAAAAACGGCCGCTTTTTTCGTTAAAATCGAACCATTAACTTGGACTGTCCGCCATTTTGTGAAAAATGAATATTTTTTAAAATCCTTCGATTAAAGACTAGTTTATACTTATATTTGACTAAATCCATCCGCATTTTTTTTTCAGATGATCCACTTCGCCGCAATGTTGGTCACCGCAAACCGTGTATATAAAAACATTGTTTCATTGACGGCCATTTGCCACTAAACAATGTAATATTTTTCAATAAAAAAATTACTGAAAGTTCTTCAAGATGTGTTCTTTAAGATGGTATATTGATCGATTAAGAAAGTGTTGTAGTTTTCTTTAAAAAAATTCATGAAAAAGGCCTTTTTTTGCGCTACAAGTGGGGGTAACGCCTTAAGCGGGTTACTGATGGGGATAGCTACGAAGGTGTGTAATAATTCAATGCGTCAAAATTGCACACTCACTGTGTAATTTGAACACATTACGTGTTACCAAATGCACAAGTGTGTAGAATCAAGATTCCAACGCGTGTTTAGCCTTATGTTGTGTTACTTCCACATACTTCGAACGCACGTCAAACACGCCTAGTTTTTGCAGTGTTTTCGTGATATATCGCGTGGACGACGTAGACGAACTGTTTTCGAAAGTTCGCCTAGACCTCATGATTATTCAATCGCAAAGGGGAAAAGGCGGAAGGGTGAGAGGGTTGCTGAAACGGAATTAAATAAATTTTGATCGCATCATCCGCGGTTTCGCTGCATTTCTCATGACTGGAGAATCCCGGACCGGCTGGCCTCCGTCAAACACGCCTTCAATGCACGTGGAAAATCCACATAGAGGTATAACCGAATGCGGCGAACGTATCGTGCAAATATGTTGGGTCGAGATGCTATGGGAAACGCAGCAACGGAGTCTCGACATTTTGTTGCTCGTCTATTCGTCTCGCGGAACTAGATGCAACACATATCCCCTTGGTGCGCAGCCTATGAATAAAGGATCGTGTAGAACATGTATATATATTGCTTGCAACGACTTATATTTCCATAAACGTTCACCCGGGAAACTCTCTCGTGCTTCTCGACGTGTAACAACGCCAAAAGCATCTCCCTCACGCTCTCTCTTTCTCTATCCCTGGATACAGATCCCTGGATCCTCTCTCTCTATCTGTCTCTGTGCCGCCCTGCTGAAACCTTCGCCCACCGGAATTCCCACATCCCAAATTAATTTCTAAACGCACGTTCTGATTGGCGAACGAATTGGAAGGGGCGTTATTTTTGTTTTTCGACATTTACGACTTCACAATACGAGTACATACGGTAAATACCCACAGAGTAACAAAGGATTGTCAACAATCAAATAAGAATCATTATTAGAGTAGCAAAGTTTTGGACGCCTAATGCAAAAATGTTTGCAGATTATTCTTATTTTATTGTCGATAATTCTTTGTTACTGTGTCCTCAAATTACAATTAATAAAAAAAGGTTGATTGCATACACCAGTTTTTTTTTATTAATTGAAAAATTTGCCTACCTCTCACTGAAAAAAAATAATGAAAATCATACCTCGAAAATTGCTCACTTTTGCGTAAAGTATTATTGGGTTATTTGATAGCGTAAAACATGTTCTACAACCGTTTCACCGGATCGAGACTAATAACCAGTAGCCCTGTATATATAAATTGGTGGAATTAGTTATGGACACTTGCATTTTTTTGAACATCTCATTTATTGCTTATTTGTACGTTATAGGGGCCGTCTATAAATTACGTCATTTTTAAATGGGGGGGGGGGGGGGGGGTCTGGTCGTTGGATGACGGTAATGATAATTGGATTCTGACGATACGAAGGATAGGATGATTTCGGGGGGGGGGGGGGGGGGGGGGTAATAATCAACAGAAATCGATGACGTAATATATGGACGGTCCCATAATCATTTTTACTTTACATTCTAATGTGTATAATTATATACATATTTATGTTTATATTTTATATTCTGAGTGTTGTGGAAGATAGAATCCATTGTGAGTTCAGCAACACTCCTGGAAAACTTTTCTCGTGTATCCCATCATCGAGAAAAAAAATTATCAATCATTCATTAAAAAGTGGATAAATGGAATTTCATTGAAAAACAAGTTTTTTTTAGAAAGGGTTTCGTATTCGGAAATCAATTGTCTTCATTCTGCCGAACTCAAAATGGAGTTTTGATTTTTTTCCCACAATGCCCAACTCTTTCTGGAAAATACTACTCATCAGAAGAACCCACTATACTTTTTTTTCGAGGACGACTCGAAAAACCAATGAACACCATACTTTGTCGATCGCAAAATCTCCGTGCCAGACCCTTTAAAAACATACGGCCACCTCACAATTGTCAGTAGGTCAACAAGTATTCGCACCCCTCGCTTTCCTAAAAACAAAGTCTCGACGGAATTTTGTTAAATAAAAAAAACTTTACGTTAAAGTTCATACAAACAATTCACGTATATCGAAATCCTCAGCGAACAGACAGGAAAAAATCGCCTCGATTAACATTTCACACACCGAATGTATAAATATAAACATCAACCCCATTCATATAATTTGTGCACCAGCTTCGCGAAGTGAGTCTATAATTGTCGCGTAAAATTAGTTCCGACTCTTTTTCGTCAAGAGTCGGAATGAACAGCGAGAAAATGTGAACCTCGAGTTGTTACGATGGATTTATGGCCGGCAGTTTAATTTAACTATACCAACTTGACATAACTTGGACGTTAATATGTTCTCAACTGTGGAATGGAGGAAAAAGGAACACCGCGGCAGGCATACTCGCCAAGCCAGGGCGCCACAGCGTGTGTTTATCGAGATCAGAATTACCGGCAGTTTTCCCTCTCGCCCTCTCCCGGCTAATATCGTCGCCAAATCGTCCGTGTAATTCACGAAAGAGAAAAGTAACGATGCGGTTATACCGTATAAATATATGAATATATATGTACATGAATGCGCAATACCTAATCTATATATATATATATATATATATATATATATATATATATATACACATACTCATTATATATTCGAACGCGAGCATACTACGGTGCTATATCGCGGCTTATCGGATGATGAGAAGAGCGTTAACGTGAGCACACGTCACGCTTATTCCGCGGTTACCCTACATCCGTAACATATACGTTTGCTTGCATGTATATTTATGTGTATATAGGTAATTATAAAAGCAAAAGTAGGCTGCGACATCGATATCCCTGACTTGTGTCATGCTCGTCCCTGCGCCTACGTACTACCGAGGCAAAATTTCTGCTATGAAAGCGCATACCAATGCATGTGTACCGTGGAGCGTGTTCGAATATTGGCAGTCCACGGAATAAGGGCACTGGAAAGTTATTCGATGTTTTAGCTCCAGCTGAGAAACGGGTGATTTATGCCATGATATATTCAGGGTATCCTGTAATGAATGGATAATCCTGCAACTGTCGATAGGTCAGACTATGTCCTATATGCTGGAATTTCAGTTTAGTAAAAGTCCCACTGTTATCGAGATTTTCGGTTTGTTAATGTTATTTTTTGCAAAAAATCATCTGCTTTTGGTTTTTCGCATGCCATTTCGACGAATGATATGAATCGACAATAACTAAGCAACTTTTTTAAGCAATTGGCACGATATGCGTAGGACATTTTTTTTACACCGCAGGCTATCAAAGTCAGATGTTCGAATTGGTTTGTATGAAAATTCTGTATGAGATGTGTTTCATAAAGTTTCCTTTACATTTAAGGTTAAAAAGGAACCTTTTCTAGATAAAACAAATAACCAAGATGATTTTTTTAAAACCGGGTTAATAAAAGTTATCATTTGTAGAAATGGCATGCGAAAAACCAAAGGCAGATGATTTTTATCTTGAAAGCCGTGGGACTTTTACTAAAGTGAAATTCCATCATATAGTAGGACATGATCTGACTTATCGACAGTTGCAGGATTATCCATTCATAACGGGACACCCTGTATATATATATATATATATATATATATATATATATATATATATATATATATATATGGGTGTGTGTGTGTGTGTGTATGTATATATATTAAGGTGGCACAAATTTGAGCTATATGTTTTTCCTTTTTCTCACCGTCCAAATATGCACTTATAAGAAAAAAAATTGTTGCCAAAGCTGCGAGCGGTCAACAAGTATTTAGACGTCGCTCAAGCCTGCCAAAAATTCAAATTTTTATTAAAAAATCGATTTTTTGTTGTTCACTACTCACTCACGAATTGTACGCTTCATAATTTTTAAATTACGCTCGCGTAAGCTCTAGCCGGCCAATTGATATTTAGTGGTCGCTCAAGAGCTTCGAAATTTCCAATTGTCGCAAATTTGTTTTCTCTGCTCACTCATAAATTGAACGATTTGTAAAATTTTCAAAACAATTAATCCATTTTTCATTTAGAACCGGATTTTTTTATTGACCTTACACTTCTAACCCGATAAAACGGGGGACCTATAATTTAGTTTACGGACAAGAGCTTCAAATAATGATTTTATGAAAACGAACATTATGATTCTTGGGTTAGTGTGAGGTAAATTCAAAAAATCTGTTTCTAAAGAAAAACGATTCATTGTTTTGAAAATTTTACAAAGCGTCAAATTTATGAGTGCGAAGAGTTTAAAAAATTGCCGAAAATTGGAAATTTCGAAGCTCTTGTGCGACTACCAAATATTCATTGACCGGCTAAAGCTTTCGCGAGGTTAATTATAAAATTATAAACCGTAAAATTCATGGGTAAGAAGTGAACGAATAAAAAAAATTGATTTTATATTGAAAATTTGAAATTTTGGCAGGCTTGAGCGTCCTCTAAATATTTTTTGACCGCTCGCAGATTTCGCGACCATTTTTTTTCCTTCAAAGAAGATAATTGGATGGTGAGAAAAGGAAAAAAAAATGAGCTCAAATTTGTGCCACATTTATATATATGTATATATATATATAACATATATATAAATGTGGCACAAATTTGAGCTCAATTTTTTAAATATATGTATTGTATAATTATATATATGTATTATTTTCAATATATGTATATATATACATGTATATATATATATATATATATATATATATATATATATATATATATATATATATATATATATATATATATATATATATATATATATATATATATATATATATATATATATTTGCGTCCGTGTGCGCAGTGTACGAGTAGTCAAATGGACGCATTTGCATTTAAAAACGATCGTTAAAAAGACGTGTCTTATTTTCTTCTGTTTGTTCGAGCTGTCGCGATTGTTCCTTAAGACAGTGTATGCCGTTTGTGCTCAACAAGAATTTTGATGAATTGCGATGTAATCGCGAACATTAGAATGACAATCCACGACTAGCTAACTATTTGGCGAACTTTTGCCGTATATGAGCTCGCTGGAAGCCTGATTTTTTCGCTTATCAATCGGCCATGCTTTGGACACGAACCCCGTTAGCTGTATTTTATTTTTCCGCGCAAACAGCATGCCCTATTGATTTTACGATTAACGATGATTCGATTTATCCACAGATGGGAAAAATATTTTGTTTTCAACCTTAAGAGCGTTTTATTGCGCAAGGGTAAAAGAAAGAGATTTTTTTTATTTACCTTATGGAAATAAGGCTATCCTGTGTGTTCTATCCTACCTACCATAAGAAATCATTTTGCTGACGTCCTGCAAAATCAATTTTTATTGCTCTTGTTCACTACAGCGTTGATCCCTTCGATTGAAGAAATAGTCCTCGATAATTCCTTTCGATGTGAAAACGCGTGCATGTACGTCAATATTTCGTCAAGTGGAAAATTGCAAGAGGCGAGTGGAGAGTCGACGAGCTAGCGGATTTAATATACGAACGAGATCGATCGGATGGAAAAGTTGAATTTCATTTTGTTTTAAACACCCCCAGCTCTGCCGGATTCAGTTCCGTTTGATTCCACTTGTCCTTCTCTTTATCAGCGCGACGGGGGGCAGTAATGTGCCAATAATCTCGCGTCTATCATTTATGTCGATGCATTTCCATCTTTTACGTATACACGTGTATATTGCAAAAACTCGTAAGCGAACGTGTCTATTGTCGAGTATACCATGAATATCCACATTTTACGGTAGGAACGATAAACGAACACGGTACAGGAATTCCGCTACTGGGAAACTGACACTTTTATATTTGGCGAGAATGCGATAATAAAGGAACGAAAAATTGCGGAACAATAACAACGCTAGTATCCGGAATAATTAAAGATCGGATGATTGAACAATAACACGAACGATGATCATAAAGCTGCTCGCGGATTATTAAGGTAACTCGTATATCGATCTATGTATACCGGGTGTCCCATTTTAATGTTACACCTGATTTATTTCGAAAAATATTGTTCCGATGAAGTATTGGATATAGTGAAACTTTTAAGCTTTGAAGGGGGACATTGGAAAAAATCTTCCGCGGTCGAAAATTCGAAATGGCGTCGTTAAGGTGACCAAAATGTTTTTTCAAGTGGGATCATGAATTTTTTTCAGCAAAACAATTATCAGGCCAAAACTAACAACTTTGATGATCCCTTATAATAAAAAAAAAACAGGGCAGCCATTTTAAAGTCGCCATTTAAAATTTTGGACCGAAAAGATTTTTTTAACGTCCCCCTTTGAACGCTAAAAGTTTTACTATACTCAATAGTTGATCGAAGCAGTGTGTTTCGAGATAAATCAGGTGTAAAATAAAAATAAGACACCCGGTATATATAAATATATATACAGGGTGTCTCAAAAGTGAAAACGTTCCCTGAAATCGAGGGTTGGAGGGGAAATTCTGAGTCGATTGATATAAGCATGTATGGGTCTCAGATCAACCCCTGAATTATTATTAATTTTTAAAAGCGAGCGCACCTGATTGGCCCGCTTTTAAAAATTAATAATAATTCAGGGGTTGATCTGAGACCCACACATGCTTATATCAATCGACTCAGAATTTCACCCCCAACCCCCCATTTCAGGGAACGCATTCAGTTCTAGGACACCCAGTATATTTGACAGTCCCGGGCAATATCGAAAATCCCAGACACTCAAGGTAATCGAAGCTTCGATGCATCGACGAATGAATAATACATTATGGAAGTTGATTGAAATACCGTAACGAACACATACACGCGTATGCGCATACGGAAGTATTGCTTCGAGCAATATAAAATAATATCGCATCGCGGATCGTACGTATACGTGGCACGGCTAACCGGCGACTGTGATGGATGCGCTTAACCGTAATCTGTTATTACACTTGGGGAACGCGATAAACAAAGCGGAATAGCTTGCAGCGCTCTTTTGATGGACCTGGAATTACACGGACTCGGAAACCATTTTCGTTATTCACCTCGAGAAGTATCATTTCGAAGATATTAAAAATATAGCGATGAAGTTGGTAGATATCGAATACATTTGTTTCGACGTTTCTGTAACAAATGAACGATTTCATTCAAAATCTAAGTCCTTTTGAAAAAAGGTTCTTGTTCAATTAAGGGAGGACAACACTATGACGGGCCGAAAAAATTTCGTTTTTCCGAATTTTTTGTCCACTAGATTATCTATTTGGGATTTGGAAAAAGGGTATGTTACTAAGCATACATTGAACTCACTTACAAGGAAACGTTGCGGGGCGATCTCTCCGATTTCGACGAAATTTGGAATGCTCGTAGAATGAGTAAAAATAGGTGACACGTATTTTTTGTATCTGCGAAACCCGATTTTTAAGGGGTGAAACGCACCCTCGAAAATAGGGGTGTTTTTCGTTTTTCGTCGATAACGTTATCGTTCCTATCTCCAATGTATAGTACACGAAAAAATGAACCTGGTTGCAATTTGAATTTTTTTCATACCTCGTACCGTTAAAACGTTGTTGACGAAAAACGAAAAACACCCCAAAATTTTTTATTCATGTATAATTAGATCCTCTGTATAAAAAATGTGGTCCAACGGCCGGATCGATAACTTGACAATGGTTAGTCTGAAAAATGAAGAAGTTTTATAATCTATGTAGATGTTTCCGGTGTAAGTAGCCGTTTTTTTTCGAAAAAAAGAATTTACAAAATAGCGGGTGTAAATTTGGCGAAATTTTTATTCGCATTCGGGAGCTTAAAAATTCTTAAAAAAGTAACGGCTACGTACAACGATAGCTACTGCAATCACGGTCATTTTGGATTTTCAGAATTGAAAATCGGACAATTATAGCTAAAGTTATGATTCCGGCCAGGTTGAGAAAAGTCGTTTCGAGGAAAACGCGATTGAAAGTTTTAGCATACGTAAACCGTTGCGTTACAAGCTCTCACTCAAACGTCTATAACTTGATCAATTTTGAATATTCAAATTTGAATTTTTTTCCCATATATTTTTGTATACGTATACATTGGGAAAATGTATACATATACAATCATTTTCGAAAAATATTAAATGCATTTTAAAAACGAAATGATATCAATTTTTTTTTAATTTAATCCATTTGATGACCGCAATGGCCTTTATTTTTTTTAAATCAATCCGTTTTCAAAAAGAAATGATTTTTAAATTTAGTTACATCCATTTTAAAAAAGAAATTTTTTTTTTCAATATCGATGGTAATTACGTAGGTTTTGGGTCTGTCAAAATAAAATATAACAAAATGCATGAAAATGAAGCTGAATCACTGGTCCGTAAATTTATCGCGGAGTATTCTGATATTTATAATGCAAAATGGTAAAATCGGGAGAATAACAAAAAGTTGTTGCATCCCAGCTTGTTATCAGTTTACTATTCGCAACATCATTGTGCGCACACATATATATCTATACGAACATGTACATCGATTTTTGATGATACTCGGGCACCTCATCGAGAAAATCCTTGCGCGTTCATTATACTCGCTTCGGATTCGCGAGCCCTGGGCACAGAACAGCATGGAGAGCGGCGATAAATGCTGCCAAGCGGGTGTGATAGCAATGCACCGAACGGAAGCGTTATCGAAACGCAATTTATCCGCGTAATACACCTGGACGGGATAGAGAGGATCGTATATAAAAGAGCCCCGTGTAATGGAGACTTTTATTAAATTGACCAAATATACGTATGTGCGTGTCCATGTATACGTGTGTGTATATTCGTGAGAAAGTATTTATATATCCGTTCTTTTCACGTTCATGACTTGTTTATTGAAAGTGAAAAATATCATTGGCGCAACAATCCCATCGAGAACATAGATATGAAAAGAAATACACATAAAAAAAGAAAATCTATAGAATTCAATAATAAATATCGGGGATGGTGTAAAGCGGGACTTAATAATAATATATCTCGGATTGGGGCAGAATATAATTATTCCTCGAATTACGAAATTATTATCACTCGATTATTCCTTGAATTATGGAATTCCAGTGAGCACAAGTTATTGAGGCAGTGTCCTTCGTTAGAAGGTCCGAAAAATCATTTATTTTTATTGCTTAAATCGACAGATAAACTATCCAAGAAAATAATAACAAAGTTACAGAGGCCAATGCTAAGTATTTTCGAAGATACGAAGTCGAAAGCAGAGGAGCGTCGGGCACGTGCGTAAGTGGAGCGCTCGATTTTCTACTCCAAATTTTATATCTAAAAAAAGTTGAAGGGTCTTTCGAAACTTGGAGTTCGTAGCAGTATCGTTCTTTGAGGAATCAGAAGTTCTACTATTTGGACCAGGAATAGCTGATTAGCAGTAAGTGACCAAAAATTGATTTTTTTTCCTATTGGAAACTTTGAAGTGCGTTTTCTCCAGTTTTCATATACACGATTTTTCTAAATTGGCGGGCGTGATAGCAAAAAAAACTAAACGACCTATTGCATCGAACCAAAGATTTTTCTCTTCGGCATTAAATTATCTTCTAAGTGAACTAAAAGAATCGTTAAAAAACATTTTCAAATAACTGTTATAGCACCTTGAAGTGGCTAAAAAAAATTTGAAACACATTTGTTTTCAAACCTGAAAACGTTATAATTTCGGGATTTTTTTTGCTTTTTCGTAGTTTACCCAGGTGACAAATATATGGCAATTGATTTTTTGTTTTAGTCAAGAATTACGAGCTGCATCTTTCCCGCCGATTGAAGACTACAGTGGCAAGGCGCTCATGGAATAGGCTGATAATTCTGCGGTAATTTATTGTTTCATGGTGAACAATTTATTAATATACTTTTCTTCGTTTTATACTTTTATATATCTTATATCTTATATATTTTCATACTTCATACTTTTATACTTTTTTAAAATACTTTATACATATTAAAGTTTACTGCAAGGTTCACTGAGCTCACTTGTTTTTTTTCCATCCAAAAAAATTCTCGAAAAAAAGCTTTTATTGGCCCTTATAAAGCAGGGCATTACCTTAAGGCAGTATTTTAGTCTAGAAATTTGAAAAATCGATATCATCATAATTTTCTCAACGTATAGACTTTAAGAATATGTCCTCAAAAGGAAATATCGAAATTCCCATTATTCACATAGTAATAGCGATTTGAAACGAGACCGGAATAAGATCGACCGGTCAGAGCTACGAACTTGAGAAGGTTTTGAGGAAGCTAAAACTGCTCACAGGGGAGAAAGAGCTCCAGAAAATCATCATTTCAAAGTCGAGGAAGGCACACTTTATGAGACAGAAATGGCCGATCAATGTAACGTAAGTAAGCATGCCATCATACCACTTAGATAGTTGCGGTACTCTGAAATTGTACTGAAAACTTTAAACGCGTTTATCTCGAAATCTTTTTTCAACCTGGTTGACGTAAAATCTCATGTTCTATTCAACCGGTGACTCCAAATTTGCTATAGACCTTCAGTATATATCCCTCTATCATCCCTACCTCGGGCATAGCGAATTTATTATTGATACTATTTTTTAAAGCTGCAAATTTTACAAAAGAGGCGAGCAATTAATTTTTGTTCAGACAGTCCACATTAATTTTTGTTTCACTTTATACCTGCCATAATGACATTCTTAATGACCGAGAAAATGGCTTTTATTTCTATTTCAGATGAGTGGAGAGTTTGGAATCTGGTCAACCCCCAAAAGCCTTTTTTTCACGCTCATATTTAGAGCCCCAACAACTTTTCAATTTTTTTTGTACAAAATTTGGTTTGCAAGTTCTTGAAACATCGATAAAAATACTGTAAAAAAAGTATAGTATAGTATATATATATATATATATATATATATATATGTGTGTGTGTGTGTGTGTGTGTGTGCGTGCGTGTGTGTGTGTGTATATTAATAAGCTCGAAATGTATGCATCTAATATAATACCCCGGCAATTCTAAATGTTTGACGAAACGCACACGTACCCTTTTTTGTTATTTTAGTCGGCTAGATGCAACGCACCTCGTTTGTTTTTTCTTTTTTTTTTTGCTCTGGCTATCCAATAATTGTTGTACTTTTCGGGGCGCCGCGAGGGCAGTGGTTCCCTTTATTCATTTACCGTAAATGTATAATACATTAAGCTGGAAAAGAGAGGAAGAGAGTGGAAGGGAAAGTGAGGGTGATATTGCACGCAAGTCTCTCTTGCTCTCCCGCAAGTTTTACGATCTGCGTCCGATCCCTCGTATCTCCTCTGGGACCCGTGCGAAATGTATCAATATTTATATGTATAATATAAAAGGCACCGTGTCGTATACTCTGTCGAAGAGACTTGGGGAATTCGATTCCTACAGTGGTAATAGAGATTGGTACGGTAATTATCATTTTTTACTGTCGACTAAAAGGATTGTCAGTGTTAAAAGCGAACGAATGAACAAAGCAGAGTCGACACTGTGAATATTTATAAGCGCAGTATTGTTCGAATTGTAGAACTTTTTCGTTAATCATTGTTTATTTTATCGTTAATTCGATTGATCATATTCTTCTAATTCTCGTTCTATTTCTAAAAAAGTATGCAAAGAATTTATTACAACGGATAATTGTTTATCATTCAATTAAAAAATGACAATTTTCTGTCAAATTAGGACTGTCGTTCGAGGAAGAAAACCATACGTGTGTCGATTGAAATTTATTTCGTTTTCCTCATGTTGAATAAATGTTTATTGAAACGAATAATTTAAAGATTTCCCTCCCGATAAAAGTGAGAAGAATGTTGAAAGCATTTTTACCGATGCACTATATTTTCAACGTGACTGTACGATCGTGTGGTGGATATATATCGTTAACTTTCGTACCCGTGTCAAATATCCATGAGTCCCGTTCCCGTTTCGGAGACGGCAACGCATTTCATGGTCCTCGCACGCACATTTTTTATCCCATAAATGAATAACGAGGCACGGGGACGTAAGAGAGCCGAGCCATTTCCACCCTACTCACATTTTACACCGCTGGATCGTCAAGGTGGCGGAGAAGAGATCGTTCCGAAGCACATTTCGTACGACGATTCGAGTTGACGTAGGAAACGCCACATTTTTTCTACCTTTTCACAACAAGTGCCCGTACCAATGTTTGGGAAGGCTTGGGTAGAAAAAAATCCACAGGTCCGAAATCTCAACATTTCAGTTCCAAAATTTATTTTCGTTACAACCCCGGAGCGTGCAATTTTTTTTCATTTTCTGCTCCTCCACAACGATATGAGAAAAAAAAACTCGTATCAATTGCATTATGATTCGTTCATTGTAAAAGAAAACAAATGCAGTTGTCATTTCATAAATAACTAATTAATCAGTTATCATTCATTTTATCACTAATACATCATAAATCATAAAATCACAAATAAAATACAGTTATTATAAATCAATGGTAAATGAAATAGTATAATTTTGTACCCTTCGTGAATAAACGTAAATGCACGTAAGAAGAAAATAATTGAAAATGTGCGACAGAGTGCAGAACGATTAGAGTTAGAAAAATGGGGAACAAATAAAAAACGAGTGTCACGAGTCGAGGGTTGTGGATTTGACAATTTGGTTTGAGAGCCCGAAGAAAGTTCTCTACGTGTTTTCGCTTAAGGGGTCTCACTTGAGACACTAAACAACGCTTTTTTCATGAATTTTCTTCATAGGGTATATATATATATATATATATATATATATATATATATATATATATATATATATATATATATATGTGTGTGACTTAAATAAATTAAAGGTAAAAAAAAATGCATTTCGAAAGTGTATTTATTAAGTGTAACTACTTTTATATTGATATAAAATATGTATTTTATAACAATATTATATATATATATATATATATATATATATATATATATATATATAGTTATAAAATACATATTTTATATCAACATAAAAGTAGTTACACTTAATAAATACACTTTCGAAATGAATTTTTTTTAAATTTATTTTATTTAAGTCACTATTTATAAACGAAAATGGTAGTTAAAAAAATGTCCTAAAAAAATTGTACGTCAGCGCTGTTGATGAAATCTCGGAAATGGATCATCCGAAACAAAAAAAAAATATCAAACAGTTTTAGATTCAGTATGTTAATGGCCATAGCGCATATCTTACGATTTTTTATATATGCAAAAATAAGAAAATGGCGGGCATTTTTCGAAAAAAAAAAAAAGAAAACGTGTTTCTTCACCGTTTTTGGCAAAAAAGTAAATATCAACATTTTATAAAATCCTTGATATGCGCTTTAGCTATAGTTGTAAAGAATATGTGGTTAAAATTTCATAAGGATCGGTTCATTAGTTTCGAAGATTTTATCAACAAACCGTCGGAAAACGTTGTTTCGAGAAAAAGGCGTTTAAAGTTTGTGTGGGTTACATGAATACATAAAAAAACGATTTTAAATGTATTTCGAAAGTGTATTTATTAAGTGTACCAACGTTTATATCAATATCTATAATATAAACCAATCAAAAAATTCATGGAAATTGCCTTTTTTCAGCGTCTACAGTGAGAACACCCCTTAAGTAGCGAAAAATTACGAGCACTGCCAAGACGAACACTATCCTGTCCAACGAGCAAGTTATAAATGATATATTCGGAAAGTACAAAATGTTCTACACATCCGACATTAATGAGAAAGAAAGGTCGAGCTCGGAAAGCGCTTGAGATGCAAGTGCGCGTGTCAGCCTAGCGATTAAATTCTTTACGCCTTTTTTTTATGATCCCCGATGTTGCATGGCGGGCATATAATTTTTTCTTCGCTTATATTCGCTTACACGAGCCATGAAAACTCTACTGAATTTCAATTCCGAATCACCGATCAAAATGCAGAATTTGTGCAAAGTGAAAAGTCACAATTGAGAAATATTTCGGAAAAAATGTTCTTTTTTGCATTCACGTTCGATTGGAGAAAAAATTAAGCTGATGTAAAAAGGGGTTGTAAAAATCGATAAAGTTGTCAAAAACTTTTGACGATCTTCAAACATTAATAAAACACACTCAATTGAACGTTTTATCAAATATTTGGCACAATGTCCCAAAGATTTATTCATTGCTCTACAATTTTAATTCGGTTTTTCTTTCATGTAATAAAATGCTGTCTACTTCGCTTGAACATGGTTAAAAATACTTAAAAGAGGACACCACTGTGACGGGCCGAAAGAAGGTCGTTATTTCCGTATCTTTTTTGTCTACGAGATTGTTAATTTCCGATTCGAAAAAATGGTATGTTATTAAGCACATGCTGAACTTATTTAGGGTAAATTTTTATTTGAAAAAATTCTAAATTATTAACGTCATTGAGGTATAATAGAGCCTCTGTATGAAAAATGTGGTCCAACGGCCAAATCTATAACTTGAAAAACCTTGATCTGAAAAATAGAAATAAATTTTTTTTATAATGTATATAAATGTACTTCTCGTCCTAAGTAGCCGTTTTCCGAGATAAAAAATTACAAAATGCCGGTCATTAAAAAAAGTGTGAATTTGGCGAAATTTTTATTTATATACGGAGGCTTGAAAAATACTATTAAAAAAAAGAACGGCTACGTACAACGATAGCTACTGGAATTACGGAAATGTTAGATTTTTTCAATTGAAACTACGACATCTATAGCTATAGTTATGTTTCCGGCCAGGTCGAGAAAAGTCGTCTCGAAAAAAAACGCCATTGAGAGTTTTAGTATACTTCAATCGTTGCGCTACCTGCTCTCACTAACATAAGTCGTCTCTAACTTGGTCAATTTTTAATATTTTACCTTGCAATTTTCTCCACATATTCTTGAACATGTATACTTAAAAAAAATCAACAAAAAAAAACGATTTTTCACTCGTCACTTTTGTCCCTTGAAAATAAAGGACAAATGAGAGAACATTTATTATTATCTGCACATCCGAAGTGATAATGAATTCTCAGATCACTAATCGAAGCAGTAAATACGAGAAAAAATATGTGAACCCGAGCTCGAAGGAATAATAGTACATGCAATAAGCATGAAAGTTAGTACTTTTTAGATATAAATACGCAAAATTCATCTAAGGGTGTCACTGGATGTCACTGGATCACACAAGGGTGTCATTGGATGTCACTGAATCGAATGGTGATAATAATTTTGCAATCAACCCCGAGAAAATGTTTAAAAATGTTTAAAAATGTTTAAAAACCGTTTAATCCGGAACCTAATAATTTTATCGAAAAATGTGTCGACCAAAAGTTGTTTGGGACATAAAAGTACGTAAAAAAGTATTGAATATTTATCTTTGTATCATCAAAAATAAGGGAGGAAAAAATGAAAAACCATTCAATTGGGGAACGAAAGCCTCGACCTTTCAAAAAATAAAAAAATTTGAAATTCGTAAATATTTCAGGTTTTTTTGCTATACATTGCTTTAGAAAGAGTTAATCTAACTTTCTAGAGATTTTTTTATTTTTATTTATTGTACAACTATTCAAAGATGACGACTGAACATGAACAAAATTCCTGTTTGAGGATCACTGTCAGAAAGAGATGCACTATATGGCTATCGCTGTATGCGCATGCGCGCCTTGCGCTCGAACGCGTAACGTGCGTACCGTATCCTCCCAGTGGTGCTTCGGCTGCAAAGCGATCTTGTCTTGCAAACAAATTTTCGTTCGTCTTTTACTCCGTCATTTTTGAAGATTAGAAGACAAACATTCAATTCTTTTTTACGTACTTTTATGTCCTAAACGACTTTTGTTTGACATATTTTGTGATAAAATTATTTGGTTCCGAATTAAACGGTTTTAAAACATTTTTTAACATTTTTTTACATTTTCTCGGGAGTTGATTGCAAAATTATGACCGCCATTTGATTCATCGTCATCCAATTCCCCTTGGATCAATTTTGCGTATTTATATCTAAAAAGTGCTTACTTCCGAAATTTTTACTGCCCTATTAACGCCATTCCAAATAGGGCTGTCCATTAATATCCATAAAAGCGATTATCTCAAAACGAAGAGATCGTCGACAAAAAAAAAACAACTGAGCGAATGGTAATAAACTGTTGTACAGATTGCGTTGACATTTCGGCAATTTGTTGCGAAATGTGTACCAAAGTGCTTCAGCACCGAGAAAACATACTGTCGCGCCATTAGGGGGATGAAAATTCGCAGTGCGAATTATAGCGACGATAAAAAAAGAAGCGGAACGCGAGAAACAGCGAAGGAGCGATACAATACGAAGCTCGAAAGGGGATTCTCGCCGAAGTTCTTATTCTCTCCACCGCGTGCGAGATTTCATTTCCATCCCTGTAAAAAAAATCACGCGATTCTCGAGCGGGTCGTCTCGAACGTGCACAGTTATTGGCCGCCTCCTCCCAAACTATCTGGCAATCTGTTACGAGAATAAAGAAAGAAAGATGTCTCGTCGAGATACAGAGAGTCGACGATCTTTAAAAAAAACAATTATACATAACCCTCTCAGGCGTGCGAACTAAACGAATTATGCGTTTTTCACTTGAGGCTCCGTACAATCTCGACGTTTCTTTCCCCATCCCTTGTTACAATATTGGAGAAGCTGGCCAACAAAACCGGATCTGTCCACATTACGTCAATTTTTTTTTCGTGTTCTTTAGGCACACCTTTATTAGCTCCCAAAATATTTTGCAACAAATCCGGCGAAATTTTGGGGTGTTTAACCTCAAAATTGGTTAAAAACTGCCTTTTCAAGCAGAAACGGTCTCGTCCATGGCTGGCTGGATGAAAAGTTAGTAAGAGATGACCAGGGATGACGATGATGACATTGAATGCGATTGTTGTGAGTCTGACATGGAAGAGTTTGTGAAGGATTATTAAATTCATAATAAAAAAAAACAAATTTATATTTAATTCAAACAATTCGTTTTATTTCACAACCGAATATGTCCAAAAGATTTTTATTCAAAAACCGGACTTGTCCAAAATAAAAATAAACACATGCTAGTTAGTATTTTTTATTAAACTAAAGTCAGGTCCCAGCTTACATTTTGATATAGCCTTCATATAATTCAGCTTCAAAATTCTAACTCATCTCTATTTGGTTATTATGGTTTTTTTCCCTCTCCTGTAAAAAAGTAATTCATGGACAAGTCCGGTTCTGTTCGCCAGCTCCTCATTTCATTCCTCAACTTAGACAAGTCTCAACATTTTCTATAGCCTTATTATTCCAGTAAAAGTTCATTCAAAAGCAGTTGCAAAAATCGTTTTTGCAACAGTTAAAAAATGTTGCACATAATTTATTCGCCTGCCCGCTTAGAAATGAACGATGCAATTTGTTTCTGATGCAATGTCCCTTGTCTCGTTGAAGAATCCGATCCGGCTTTTTGCCGATTTCGACGAAGCTTTTGGCTGCGATAAAAATATATATATGAGGGTGTGGTGGCACATTTGTCGGAAATACCTCTCGTTGTTTCTATCGGTGAGCGAGGAGATGCCAACGTCGGCTGCATTTCGACGCGATTTCGGTTTTGCTTTGTCGAGTCAGCATTTTTCAGTGAACCCGCGTCGGCGATGTCAGAGGCGAGGGGTGGAAGGGGTGGAAGGGGGTGGAAACGACGCATTTCGCGAGGATCGTTATTGCGATATATATATATATATGTGTGTGTGTGTGTGTGTGTGTGTGTGTGTGTGTGTGTGTGTGTGTGTGTGTGTGTGTGTGTGTGTGTGTGTGTGTGTGTGTGTGTAGCTAGTAAAATATACCCAAACACACACACGCACACACACACACACACACACACACGTGTATACGTGTGTATATATATATATATATATATATATATATATATATATATATATATATATATATATTTATGTCGATCATACCTTCGACTGGAGCTGGAATCGTGGCCGACACGCGAGACTCGCCGATTCGTGAGAGCTCACTTTATATCGTGCGAAATATATCGAATATTGCACTATATTTCAATAAAACATTGGGACAGATCAGCCCAGAGCCTCCTCCTCTTATAAGCTGTCAGTTTCGCGCACGTGAATCTCATTTCTACTCTTTCGGCCGACTCCTCTTCACACATTTTTCAAGGGCGGAAAGAGTAGGTTTGAAACGTTTTTTCAAGAGCGACCCTTCCGATAAGGGGCTTTCTAAAATAATAGCCTAGCTTTTGGAAACATGAAAGTCCATTCCAGTGCTGTTCATTCTTGAACGCAGTTTCGGAACAATTCATTTATAAAAGAAACTCAACGAAAAAATACGAATTTGTCGGGAAAGGAACCTGACGCTTCAATTTGTAATTGGGTGTATTTATTCGGATGGGAGTATGGAACAATGTGAAATGGATGGAGACATGACTCGACAAGACACGACTTTCGAATTCGATATATACAGGGTGATTGGTACCTAATGCAACACAGTTCTTGAAAAGGGTTGTACTGGAGGTTTTTTGCAACAAAGTGGGGGAGGAAATTGACATGACCAGCTGAAAAATAGTCGTTTTCTCTGAATATGTTTCGTATGCTAGATTATTTATTTGGGATTTAAAAAGGTATGTTATTATGCATAGTTTAAACTTATTTCGTGTAAATTGTCATTTTCAAAAATTGGAAATTGGTTGGCCTGGAAAATTGAAATGCAAAAGTTTTATAATATACATAAATTTACTTCTCGTGAGACGTAGCCGTATTGTAAAAATATGTTTTTTCCAAAATGACGAGGGTTGAAAAAAAAGTGCAATTTTGGAGACATTTTTACTTATATTCGCGGGCTTAAAAATACTAAGTAGCAAAATAAACGGCTGCGTACAACGATAACTACTGAAGTTTTGGTTTTTCAATTTGAAAATTGGACAGTTGTAGCTAGAGTTATAAGTCCGGCCAGGTTGAGAAAAGTCGTTTCGAGAAAAACGTGATTGGAAGTTTTAATATGCGCAAATCGTGGCGCTACCTGCTCTCACTAAATCGTCTGTACTTTGATCAATTTTCAATAGTTTTCACATATTCTTGAACATATGTATACTCTGAGAAAAGGCAAAAATAATCAATTTTTTAACCGTTACAGTGGTGTCTCGCCTTAACCCTTGCCAACTAGGGGTCGAAAAAGACAACAGAGAGACCGCATCAGGTAGGGCATGCTTATAGGGAATCAGCCACCTGCCCAGTTTAATCAATTTTTTTTGTTCAAAAAACCCGTTTACTGCCTTTTTAGAAAGCTTATGAAATGTGGTACTTGTTTCCATGATTTCTATACCAAGTGTCATACATTTTTCGGGTAATTCTCGACGATTTTCAAAAAATTTACAAGAGAATAATTATTCTTACCAGTGAAAATCTTTTACTCCTGAAAGTATGGGAATTTTGCGCATGCATTTTTTTCGAGTGATCACTCATTTATGAGCTTTCAAAGAAGTATCAGTGTAGTGTCCAGAGTGGAGTAGTTTTTTTTTACAATTATCTGTTTTTGGTAAGTCTGAAAACTTTTTAAAAATCTTAAAACCATTATAACACGGAAAATACTTATTTTCAACCCTTAGTTTACACGAGTTAATTCCTTGCAAATCACGTCCCTATAAATTAAGCCCTCTCTAGGAACAGGCTGAATTACCAATCACCCGGTTTATATATACGCGAGGAAGAATGTACTTGAATTTGATCAACAATCAGATACTTCAGATCGTACCACGTCGTGGGAAATTTCGTTGTCCAATAGAGTCAATCAATTCTCCATAGGACGGATATATATATATATATATATACAAGGTAGGTAAAAAGGCTGGAGTATGTGAACTCGAGACTCTAGCACTGAGTTCTACTCTATAAAGCAAAATTATGGGACCTACTGTTCCGTGCAAGGAATATTTATAGGCGCTCGTTACTCTCTCTCTCTTTTTCTCTCCCTATATTTTTCTTCCTTTGTACCTTTACATATATACAGAGCTTGAACACTTTCCTGCCAGCGTAAAACTAGCGTTTAGCAGATCTCGAAAAAGCCGCTCTTTCGCTTGCATAACTAGTCGATAAATTTGGATTCCGTTAGGCGTTGGGGCGGTATAATATTCAAACTTGGTCCGGAGGCGCTTCCTCTTATACGTGACGGAGAAATAAAATGGGTTAGGGAACAGAAGTGAGAAACGTGGTCGCACATCGCGAAAGTCTTCTCGAACAGGTTCTTTCTCTCTGTCTCTCTCTCTCTCTCTCTCTCTCTCTCTCTCTCTCTCTCTCTCTCTCTCTCTCTCCCTTACTAGAGGGTGGCTCATTTGCAAGGGCCTTTATTACGGATCGTACGGGCGACGTCCTCAGAGCTCGCAAGCTACGGCGGCATAAGCCTGGCATTTCGTGACTAACGGAAAATAGAAATCCCTTCTCCGGGGACTTGCAGCGAGCCAATCGCGAATTTAGAAAAAGCAATTGAGTGCGTGTCGAACTAAGCGCTAATTTACATAACTTAAATATTGAATAAAAAATAAATTACTTTAAAAGAGCTTGCGAATTAGTCGGGCGTTTGCTAAAGAACAGTAATTTGGAAATACCTTGGTTTAGCAAAAAACAGCAATAATTCGTGAAGATGGTCATTTCTATCAAGGAACATCCCACAGGAACATCCCTTCGATTTTGTTGAAATTTGAATATGTTGTAAAGCACCGAAAAGTAAGCGATACGTATTTTTTTAATCGGCGGAAAAACGGTTTTGAGGGGTAAAACGAACCCTCGAAAATAGGGGTGTTTTTCGTTTTTCGTCGATAACGGTATCGTTCTCATCTCTAATGTATAGTGCACAAAAAAATAAACATTGTTGCAATTTGAATTTTTTCAATATCTCGAAACGTTAAAACGTTATCGACGAAAAACGAAAAACATCCCCATTTTTGAGGGTGCGTTTCAGCACTTAAAACCGTTTTTCCGCCGATAAAAAAAGTACGTATCGCTTACTTTTCGGTGCTTTATAACATATCCAAATTTCAACAAAATCGAAGGGTGTCACCTGAGGGATGTTCCTTGTAAGCCGAATTATTGCGCTAAGGGATTATGCCTAGTTGTAAAGTCGAAAAATCACTTTTTTCGACACCAATATGTTTGACAGGACATCATCTTACAAATGTTCCCTGAAAATGTTAAGGCGATCGGATAAAAATTGACAGATTCATAGGCTGTTATCTTGACGCCCGTCGAAACGCTCGAAGCATCAGTCGAAACTTTGCACGTTTTTTTTTTCTTGAAAGAACGTTTTCAAAGTCAGTGAGAAAAAATTCTCAATAACTACTGCATCAATCTGGATGGAATTTTTAGGGCTTTTTTAACATGTAAAAATATAGTTTTTGTTCGAAGGTTTTTTTGTTCCCTCGTATACTTTCGATTTGATGAACGAGGAATGCTCATTTTTTCGAAAAAATCAAGTTTCTCAATTTGAACACGCACCATTTATTTTAAATTTGATATTTCGGAAATTCCTCCGATTAATGCGGGATATACATTTAGACAGGGAAAAAATAAGCAGTATTGAGGGATTTTTTAAACTAAGAAATAATTATTCTAGAATTATCAAACTTTCGGTATACTTTAATAGTATATTTAAGTATACGAAACAATTTTTTTTAAATTAATTCATCATCAAAATGGCGGCGCTGTGGCAGAGTGTTATATCAAGGTCGCCGCGGGAGTTGCGAATCGGCGTGCAGTCTAGCTTCCCGTAGACTTTGATTTGCAAAAAAGTTCAAACATTTTGTCAGTTAGAACATGTATAGTTTCCACGTGACGGTAATGAAAATGAAGAAAATGCAAATTTGAAAAAATGGCACGCATTTACAAAAACATCAACATTTCTGTAAAATGTGGATTAAAAAAGTAGGTTTTGTCCTCTTTTTCTAAAACAATTTTCGTCAAGTAGAAGGTACCAATATTATCGATATTTCCAGGTACCATATTATCAATATTTCCAGGTACCAATATTATCAATATTTACCAGGTTTCAATTCAATCGGCTTAATAGTTTTTGAGTAATCCTGCACGCCAATTTCGATACTGCAGTTTTGAGAAAAACGCGTTTGAAGTTCACGCCCGCTCCGAATGCGAGCGGTGAGGCACAGCGTTGACGGGCTGTAACGCTTGAAGTTTGTCGAAATTCGCTTTGAAACTTTGAGAAAATATTCTACATCTATAGTTCTATCGTTTAAAGACAGAAAAAGAAATCGATTTTTTGACCGTTGTAAATGTATATCCCGCCTTGATCATCGGATAAATTAATATTCTAACGAACTCTGTTTGATTTTTTTTATATTAGATAACCTCTGGTTCAGGAGAGTTTTCGAGAGGTGTTTCCCGGACACCGGCTGTAAATCGATTTTAATTCAATATTTTTACTCAAAAATATTACCGTGGATTGGGGTTACTTTGATAAAAACTTTGTTTTGTTTTCAAAATCAAATTACGAAGTTCCTGAACGCGACCGAAATTTTTTTTTACGGTTGTCAAGCGTGAATGTCTCTTTATGTCATCACTCAGACGCAGCACGAACGAACGGGTTTAAGTGACCGTAAAAATATTTAAAAAACGTAAGTAATGTATTTCAGCTATTCTTTATGCGCGAATAACTTCAAAAATAACAAGTTGAGTGTTGCAAGCCATGTTTTTGGTAATATCCCCTTGTCAGATGCTTATTAAACTACACCATTATGCTTCGTTGTGTGGCATAACCTCAAAAACATATTTTATGGGCGACGGTGGTTTCGTTGGGGTGTCTTTGATGGCTTCGACGGGGTAACATTGATCATTGATCAATTTTACCCCACTCATTATCTTTATCGCTTGTCTCGAAGTATTCTCCAAGATTTTCGTCCTTTGACAACTTTTTTAATTGTAGGTTTCAGTTACCGGTTAAGAAATGTTTTTAATGTATTCATTAGGAACGTTTCTTAACCTACAATTCTGCAAATCTGCACCAAATCTCACTGATTGTAAGACAAAAAATATCAAATTGTTATTGGATAATTTTTTGTATTGTACGTTGTAAATTGTAAGGCAAAAAAAAATCAAACTGGTATTTCATTTTTATATCTTACAGTTAGGGTGGTTTGGTAAGTGACCTAGTTCAACAAGGAACATCACTTTGGTGTCCTGCTCTGATTTTGTTCAAACTTTTTATATGTGGAAGAGTATCAAAATCTAACAGACACGTATTTTTTTCATCGGCGGAAAAACGGGTGTAAGGGGTGAAACGCACCCTAAAAAATGGGATTGTTTTTCGTTTTTCGCCGATAACGTTTTAACGGTACGGAATATTGAAAAATGTTAAATTTCAACAATGTTTATTTTTTTGTGTACTATACATTGGAGATGAGAACGATAACGTTATCGACGAAAAACGAAAAACACCCCTATTTTCGAGGGTGCGTTTTACCCCTACAAATCGTTGTTCCGCCGATTAAAAAAAAAATACGTGTCTCTCACATTACTTTTTGATACTCTTCCACATAGAAAAGTTTCAACGAAATCGAAGGAGGACACCAAAGTGATGTTCCTTGTAAGTGAAACATGTTCCTAAGGAAACCAATGTGATCTCGTATTGTGATTTATATGCCTAGCCCATGTAGAGGTTGCCATGAGTTGCCCAATGTTACGATCAGGCCAATATTGGGACCATCGTATAAGCCAACAAAAGAGAAATAATATTGGCCCATTACTGTTCCGCTCTAAACTGAAAACTGGCACAATATCGGCCCATCCCTAAAGCCTGCCCTGGCCCATCTTTAAAAACTAATAAACAGCCGTGATAGTTAAACTAAATTTGCCAATTTAAAAACTGGGGATACTAAAATACTATCAATTCCATTGGCCCAATATTGTTCCGTTATAAATTGAAAACGGGCACAATATCGGCCCATCGTTTAAAACCAATAAACAGGAGTGATAGGTAACTAAATTTGTCAATCCTGAAGCTGGCAATCCTAAAATACTGGCTCTTACATTGGCTCATTATTGTCTCGTTCTAAATTGAAAACCGACACAATATCGGCCCATAGTTAAGACCTATCATGGCCCATCTTTTAAATTCATTAAACAGTCATGATAGATAAACAATATTTGCCAATTTTTAAACTGGTGATGCTAAAGTACTGCCAATTACATTGGCCCATTATTGTTTCGTTATAAATTGAGAACTGGCACAATATCAGCCCATTACTAAAACCAATCCGGGCCCATCTGTTAAAACCAATAAACAGCCGTGATAGTTCATCGAAATTTGCTAATTTAAAAACTGGCAATGCTAAAATACTGGAAATTACATTTAATTAATCTAAGCCCTTTATTGGCTAAGCGGGTCAGACCATACCTGCTTTTATTTTATTTAAGCCTTGGGTTATTCATTATCTGTATATTGTGCCAGAATAGGCAAATAACTGGCACGTCATATATTAATCGTCTATATTTTGTAGTTCAGTTTTTGTAATCAAGTCTTGGCCTATTATTGGCATTTGTGAATAACCAACATAAGTAAGTAAAATATGCCAATTTTGAAACCTGTCGTATACGCAAATCACAATTTATTTCAAGGTTATTCCATGAAATATGTATCCATAAGGACCAATCTCGGGCCAATCTTGGCCCGATATAGGTTGAATAGTTATCACGCACCCAATCAAACTCGCGGCCCAATATTCTAGATAGACTAACTTCTAGATAGACCAACTGTGAAGGCCCATCATAGAGCCAGTGGTCAATTCTATATAGGCCCTTTAAGAGGGCCCACATAGGGCCAAGTGCAATCACCAACATAGGCGCTACAATGAATTAAATCATTGGCCCAATAATTGTTGGCTCTGTTGGCCGATATCGGGCTGTTCTTATCATTTCTACAAAGGCACTTCATTGGGAAATACTCACGGCCCAATATTCTAGAAAGGCTAACTGTGAAGGCCCGTCCCAGGCCCAACGGTCAATCTCTACATGGGAGGTAGACATAAGTATTACGACTTTTCATCGCTAGTTTTTTCAATGTTTCGAAGTTTAAGGATGTGTTACCGCATAAATAAATATAAAATATCAGTTGTTTATCACTATAGTTAATTTTCAAAAGTAAAAGTGTAATATTTGTTCGATCAAAGTAACCCCAAAACAATAAAAACTGTTGTAACTTTCGATCGCGTCGACTGGTTTTATTCTTTTTTAGGGAAAATTCTCCTCTATGAGGTTACTTCCGAATCTCGTTAAGGAAAAGGGGGGGGGGGGGGTATCGAAGTAACCCGAATCTCAGTATAACTTTAATCACGACTTATTTTTTTTTTCTCATTCGTGTTTAAATATTGTGAATTGTAATTTGGAAGATAAAAAGTCTAATAAAAGGTGATGTTACCATTAAAAGAAAATTGCGATATTATTCGAGAACTATATTGATTTTCATTACAAAATTGATCAAAGTAACCCCAAACCACGGGACAATGTTCTTCAAATGATACTTTTTCAAATACCTAATTTTTGTAGAAATTTATCATCACGATATTCTAAAAGAGATCTCCAACAATGACCTGTTTTCGACTGTTACAACTAGGTATAACCCGTTAATATAAAGTAATTAGATCCGGAGAATAATCAGAAGAACGGTTTTTTATCAACAAGGTCCGATGTGCTATTGACGATTGTTGATGTTTTTTACGTGAAATGTTGGAAATACGGTGCTAGAAGATTGCCAAATTAAAAAACGTTTATTTCAATTTTTTCGGACTCAATTACTTTTCATGAACCATAATAATTCGACTTGAATGTACTCACTGAATAAAATGTTCATGAATTATTTCAGATTTTTAAATCCATGGTTGTAACAATAGAGGAGGACAGGGGGGGGGGGGGGCTTCGTTATGACAGACGGATAGGAAGAATAAAATTTTACGCGCTTTCCTACAGAACTTCTAAAATAAAAAACCAAATGAAAAAAAGGTATATGAAAAACGTACGTAGCAGCTCGAGGTTTTCACACACGGCTTACCGTAGTGAAGTCCAACTTTTTTTTCCTCACCGTGTAATTATGTATTCAATAACTGTGACATTAATATCTGAATCGCTATCCTCTTTGCTTCCAGTTCGTCATTTAGCGTTTTCATAACGTATATACGCACACGCGCGTGGAAATGAAAGAAAAAAAACATACAGAGAGCTGCTCGAGGTCTCAACCTCACTCTCTGTCTTTCTCTCCCTCTCTTGGCGTGCGTCCACATTTTATTACGTTTTCTATCTCTGGTATGTCATCTTTATTACCTTATCGTATGAATGGCCTGTATATATGGCGTGCTTGACATCATTCTACGCGAACGGAACTTTTTCCTACGGTTCTCTCGATTTCCATCATACAAAGGCAATAATTAGCATTTTTACCCCTTTAATTTTAATACCATACCTCCCGAGCGCTAGGATCGACGTAATACGTTGTTTAAAAGGAGGCGAACACGCGTCGAGGTCGCAGGCACATACGAGACTTTTAGCAACGTCCGTGGAGATGCGAAAATTGAATTAAACAAAAATAGTGTATCGCATTTGCACGAGGGCACAGGGAAAGTGTGAAAAACGTGTGCCGATACACACGGCTATATTTTTACTGTTTTACCATTGGGAACTCGGTAAGACTTCGTCCCGCTCGCGAGTCGGCGCACACGGAAGGGCTGAGCGGTCACCCATCCGACTATTGGCCCGGGCCGACGCTACTGAACACGTCCACTACCGGCGGTAAAAAATACAAGAATGGACCGCGATATCCGTGCATATGTCAGCTGCTGTAACTACTCTTTGATAAAATGAAAAAAATAAATAAAAGATACCACATTTTCTGCGACGAGCACATTTTCGCCGCGAGTGGCAGTCGAAGCGACCGCACTCGCAGCGATGAGCAATTATGTATCTCTCGATAGAGAGCACTCGTCGCTAATCGAATCTCATCGACCATATTTTCACTACAAGTGCGGCAATTTTTTTTTTTCATCGCGTGGCAAGGAGAAGCGAAATAACAAAGGCGAACTGCGAAAAAAAAATATCATAGTACAATTTCACTGCTCTCGTCATTGTTTTCTCTAGCCGTTCGTGTGGGTTCAGTTTTTAATTTCAGTTTTTCTCTGAACCACCCCCATGTTCCCGCCCATCGCACCATACCCTCGTGTTTGTCATTTTCACACCTGGTGTACGTCTCGGATGATTCTCATTGTGGAAAAGGGTTTTTTTGTTAACGGGTTACGCCTAGCTTGTTGCCGGAAAAAGAGGAATTTTTATACATTATTTCTGGGAAAACGTGTATAGGTTAAACATTTTTTTGTTGACATTAGAGAGTAGGTTTAAAGTGGGAACAGTGGCAACAGTGAGTACACTGAACCTTTTCTGTTTCTCAAAAGTGGACATGTATATATGTGCGTCTTTTTCACATTAGAACCGCCCTCGGATGCCAATAGGTTTGAACCTGTCCGTGAGTCGCTCCCGCGCAATTCAGTTGTGAGAGGTGATTTTATATTATTTTTTGTGTTAAAAGTTGAAAAACCAGCCGAGTTTGTATGTTTTTTGCTTCTTTACCTGTCGCAGTTATGTTCGAAGTCATTGTTCTCCCGCAATATACAGCTGTATTGCGGTATTTGAGCATTGTGTTAGTTAACCTAACAGAAATAGAAACTTGTCAGTACCCGCTATCGAAAAAAAGAGAGGGTCGGTACACAGTGGCTCAATTTTTCGAAGTAAGCCATAATGTGAATATTATCGCGTTGTGATTTCGATAGGTACTGGTACTACCTCATTAGGTGGGTACTCATTGTTGATTAATATTCAATAAATGATTATGATTGATCTCATAATATGCTATTTTTTTAAATTAATTTTTCAATAGTTTACTGTACAATACTCCCCATTGTATAGAGAAAAGCACTCTAGTACCTACAAGTGTACAATGGATCAGGGTAATTTTCTTCAAATTTGGTTTGATTTTGAAAAAAAAAATTGACTGTGCAATTTCACTATGGTGCATGTTTCACTGTGTTACACCCCTAAGTACACTGTGGATCAAATCCCATTTTTTTTTAAATGGCTATTATCTCAAAATCTATTGGGTTAGGCCATTTAGTGTCTTTTAAGGGGAGGGTAGGGGTTTGCACTGTTGAAAAATCGATTTTTTTTGTCTTTTTTTTATGTTAAACATTTCAAGAATATAATCCCAAAATTTCAAGTCAATCAGAGCAAAACTCTCGAAGTTATTGACTATTTAGTCCTCCTCTAACACTGTAGCTCCGACTTCTCTAAACTTCAAACGCGTTTTTCTCGAAACCACTTTTTCAAAGTCCGTGTTCACTGCCATTTGAAAACTACATGACCGATTAGTTCAAACTTGGTACACACTTTCTACATATAAAATACCTCCCCCCAACGGTTAGTTTGAGATTTTTTTTTACATTGAGGGGGATTTCCACCCCCAAAATGGCGGAATTTTTCGTGAAAAATAGCATTTTTCACTTTACATGACCACGAAAAATTAATAAATGAAAAAAAAATTATCAAAGAGCATTAGGGGGATGATTTGATGATACTTTGACTAAATTTTAATGGCACTTGATTTCAGATAATTTCTAGCTGAGATACAGTGAACACCGCAAATCGTGTGTTTCCAAAGGCGTTCTCGGAAAAGCTTTGTCACCGGCTTGTTTGTGAATATTTTCGCGTACAAATTTCACGGAATGTTCTTGAAATGACACTTAACAATGGACAAAAGGTTTCAATAAATTTACTCTATCCATATAGATGAAAAAAAATCGCAAAAAAGTTTTTTTTTTCACGCTGAAACCCCTACCCTCCCCTTAACAAAATGAAGCCATTGAACACACCTGATGTTTAGTCAAGGTTACATTGAGATTGTGTGAACGGTTAGGCAGCTGCAGACCACTGAAAAAAATGAGCGACCGATCCCACTCTGACTCTATGGTTTTATTCATCTTTGCAGTTTTCGTATTGAAAAACATTTATCCATGTGGTAGATACAATGCAGAGGACTGTTTGAACATCGCAGTGACCACTGCTGCTCGGAAACAAACTAACCGAATGAAAAATCAAACGCTCATTTTATTTATTTAGTTTTCTGAATGAAATTATCTAATGCTTGGACGACGCATTTTACAAAATATCGATTTAAAAAAAATGGCCGCAGTGCGAAGTGAAAATAACGATTTCCAAAGAAAAAAAACGCCATATTTTCGTTGATAAACAAAAACGATGCATAGAGAAAAAGTTCTTTGTTGGAGCAATGCGTTTTGATATTGAAAAAAATCTTGCAAAATTTGAAGTTGATCGGTGCTGTGATTTTTTAAATATCGTGGTCACCGATTTTGAAAAAATTATTTCGCGAAAAAAACGTGTTGGAGGAGGGACATACCATTAGCCGATGAAAAAATTGCTGACTTTCATGATTTTTTTTCTCCTCAAAGGAAATATTTCTTCACCACTTATGAGACTCACAATATGTTGTAACCTCTTACCTTAGCAAACATCGTTAATATGGCAGAACAACATAATTAAACCGTAATTTTTCATTACTTTAGTCTTCACGCCATAGTCGATCAAAAAATACTGCCAAAAATTAGAACTCTACGCCAAACAAGCAAATTTGTTTTATTTTTTAATGTCGTCGATTTTCTCGCGCATCTGCAAGTGAACGCGCGTGTTTTATTTTATTGTTTTGCTATAACATCGCTAGAGCTACCACATAGTACCAACGAAACACGCGACGAGGTGATCCAATTTAAGAAAAAAAATAAAGTATGTTTTTTCCATACAAAAAATAATTGATTACTTTTTTTCTCAAAAACTCCGCATCTCACAGATTTTATTTATAGAATAATAGTTGTCAGGATAGCTGAGACCTATTTTGTAAAAAAAATTCAGATCAAAATTTCGACTTACGACCCTATGTATGTATGATCGAGTCTTGACTCTCTGTTCAGGTTTCAATTTTATTCTCTGTCCTCGAATAACCGAATTATTATTTGAACATGGCTATCTAAGATCTTCCCGTCATTCAGAGGATTTTCACACTCTGAAAACCGTAAAAAATTCCATCTCTCCGAACGCGTTTTCCGGAACATTTGGGATTACGATCCGTTATTGCCGTTCTGCGGTCGCTATCGTTTCTCGGACGATAGAGATAATTGCAAGTGACGAATGGGGAATGCAGTGAAGAAAATAGCTACGTGTGATGCGCGGAAGGATCGGCGGAAAAAAGGAAGCGATAGGGACGGCTATTTTTGTCCTTTGTCGAGCGGGATTATTCGAGACGGTTTCTGGTTCCACCCATTGTTTTGCTCGTTTCGTTTCTTTCGAGTTGACTGAATATTCATAGGGAACACGAGAAATAGACTGCTCGGCAATTTCTTATTCCATGATGAATGGTGCACCGAGGACATAAGCATGTAAGCCAGAGAGAGGGAGAGAGAGAAGCAGAGAGAGAGAGAGAGAGAGAGAGAGAGAGAGAGAGAGAGAGCAAGAGAGGGAAGTAGAGCTTTCGGGTGGATAGAGAAGCTTTCTCCGTAAAAAATTAGTTACGTCTCCCTTTATCTTATTAGGTAGAGGGAAATGTAAGTAATTTTCCACAGTGATAAACTCGATCTCTCTCTCTCTCTCGTTGCAGGCTCTGGACAGAGATTGTCGTCACTCTTTCTGCCATTCAATTTTCATTTGCATTTTCCATTGTTTTCGTCCACACGGAAATAATTATAAAAAAAGCATTATCAATTCCACAAAACGCTATACGAATTAAAGAAAATTACTTCACCGTTGGTTGGGTTATTTCGACGATAGTTTTTGGTTTGTTTGGGTTCAATCGATAAATTTACTCATCAATTTATTTGATAAGTTTGCCCTATCCTTAAATTATTATTTATCAATTCGACAATAGTGGTTCAATTACATCACGCGCGGCTCAAATTTGTTCAGCCACTTCGCCACTTTTTGTCCTCAAGGGGTTATGCCTAGTTGTAAAAGTCGAAAAATCACTTTTTTCAAAATCAATATATTTTGACAGTATATCATCTCATAAATGTTCACTGAAAATTTCAAGGCGATCCGATCAAAATTGACGAATTTATCGGCTGTTATGGTGACGTCCGTCGAAACGTTCGGAAAATGTATACTTTCGATTTGATGAAGGAAAAATCCGCATTTTTTCGCAACAATCAGAACTCACTTTGAACACATGGCATTCTTTTTATTTTGATGTTTCGGAAATTCCCTCAACTAATCATAGGATAAACTAATTACTAAAAAAATCTGTTTGATCTTCTTATATCAGATAACCTGGTTCAGAAGGGCATTGTTTACGGCAAAAGACGTTTTCGAGATGCGCTTCCCGGACATCGGTCGTAAATCGATTATAATCAACCCTTCGAGTGCACACCTCCGCCGCCAATCTATAAGTGCATCTTGGGTGAATCTGACCCAAGGCGTTTTTCAAATCGTTGTATTCGGTAAATATGATTTTTTTGTTTTTTTTTTGTAGAGACGTTTTTTGTAGTAAATTATCCATATTTTATAACCCTAAATTTATTTTTTGACGAAAACGAAAATTAAATGCCTAAACATTCATTCAAAGTGGGGCATACGTTGAAAAATACGTACTTACGAGAAAAAAATCACCGGGTCGGAACGACCCAGTGTGTGAAGGGTTAAATATTTTCACACAAAAAAATTACAGAGTGTCCTTCAGATGATACTTTTTCGAAAACCGAATTTTCGTATAAATTTATCATCGCGATTTTCTATTTTTAAAAATCCCAAAAATGAGCTTTTTTCGACTGTTACAGCTAGGCATAACCCCGCAATGGAGAACCAATTATTTTCATTCGGTAGTACGAGAACCGTATGGTGAAAAGAAAAAAGCGAGTGAAAAAAACTTGGCGCGTGATTCAAGCGGATGTTCAAACCTGAGAGATGGCACTGTCGTCAAATGAATTTCTTTTCTTCTCGCCTCTTCGTTTTGCGCAGTTTTAACGTTCCGACGTTCGCGAAATTAAGAACGGCACTGCTATACATGACGTCACGGAAAATTGGATACAGTGTATGTGCGTCGCGGCTAAAGCGAGCGAGCGGGCAAGAGAGAGAGAGAGAGAGAGAGAGAGAGAGAGAGAGAGAGAGAGAGAGAACGCGTGACTAGCCGAGAAGAGGAATATACGAGGAAAAATGTCGAGCAAATTTTCTTCTTCCTTCTACGGAACTTTGTAAGGAAAATTGAGATTTGCGCGAGTGTAGTACGGGCGAGAGGGCCACGGTGCGGCTTTGAGAAGAATTGTCGAGGTTTTGTCGCGAAGAGGAAGAACCCGGCAGGGGGATGAGATGGTGCACCTATATTGTGTGCCGCCAACTTGCGAGCGAGATATATAAAGACGAATTATAATGTGCAGCCAAGGAAACGACTAAGAGGATGTAGAGCTATACAAAACGCCACCCCCCCCCCCCTCACCGTCTCTCTCTCGCTCTATGTTCATTCTAATTCACTCGCACTCGCACTTGCATTCACGCACACCTGCGTAACTTTTACATAGACGAGTAGTGCACACGTTCGTCTCCTATGTAAGAAATACGCTCGTATGGAAAAGTCTCGAGAGCAAAAGGTCTAGAAAGCTCTCAGATGTAGAGAAAGAGTGAGACGAACGGCGCGGGGGTAAGAGCTTGATCGAAACTCAAGTGTTTCCTAAGTGCGGCAATCTTAGGCCTCTGTGAGGGGATAATTTTGTGCAAATAGTAATATCGTGCAGACCTACTGGCTGCTGCTATTGCTCTCGTAGATGTATATACCTATAATACATAAATATATATGAAAATTGTGCAGAGTCGCGTGTCGACGTATCATTCGCATTACGAGGTACGCGAGGAGCTACGTGCATATATATATATATATATATATATATATATATATATATATATATATATATATATATATATTTGCACGCCCTATATATTTAGGGCCGTGCAACTTGCGCTGCCGCCGCACAAGATAAAACCAATTATAACGGCTATCCACGTCGATATCAGACTACGTGCAAACGCGTATGTCCACGCCATATTAATCAAACCCCACCCCTCTCTCCATGCCCGCCGACGATTTTACTTGCAAAAGTATATACCAGCGATCTCTTCCGGTCGGCGCTCCCTGAGACGCAGTCCCCTTTACGTTGCCCTCGTATTCAATTATTGTAAAATGTTAATCTTATCGAAGATTTTTCGCGACGATTTTAGCCCCACATTTGGCGTACCAATGCAGTGGAAACTGGATTTTCAGATTTGAGGATGAGTCTTGAATATTTAGGAGAGTGTCAGAACTGCGAGACTGTTGGAATCCAATATTTTGGAATTTCCGGTTATCGACTGCTCGTTGATTGTTATTTTAGTGAGTCCATTATTCAATTTATTATAATTCGATGTTATATTTAATTTTCTTATTATTATATCTCATTTCGTTATTATTTTATATGTGATTTCATCATTGTATATGTCTCTATATATCGTTTCATTATTTTTAATTCGATCAACGTAACGAATTTTTGTAATTTCTTTTACCAAATCCGGTTTGAATAAAATGTTTCAGAGTATACGTACGTATATGAAGGAAGTGAGATAACCACGTGATAATTATTACATCGTCGAAGGGGCGAAAAAAAAGTGAATTTTAATCCCTCCGTAAGCAGTGCGGCGGCTCCCGGACAAAGTAGAAAATTGCAGCGCTATTAAGCCTCGTAAATCACGGCAGCGAAATTCCAAAATTTCGAATAGATGATTTATCGCTCGAACTCTCCCCATAGACGCGGAAAATGTTGCTCCCCTGTGATAGGACATATATATATATATATATATATATATATATATATATATATATATATATATATATATATATATATATATATATATATATATCTGTGTGTGTGTGTATTATGTGTGTATATGTATATACACACACACACACACACACACACATACACACACATATAAATATGAATTGGTACTATGATAAAATATACACTATGACCCGATCGCGTGACGTTAATCCATAATTATCAGCGACGAGACAAATTCATCTGCATAGAAAAAAGAAGAAGACAGAACATAGAAAACCTGCTACGAAATTGTGAGACACGAGACGGAGTGCAAACCGACATTTACACTCGAGGAAAGTTCTAGTCGCGGGTGTATCTGTGAGTCAGGAATTCCCGAATGAGAAGTTCACAGGTTTTTTTTTATGATACCGCGCCTCGCATCGAGAATTGAGTGATGGCACGGTATCAAAATAACCGACGTTTGCAGTTCAGCCGAGCTGCATCTATGTGTATAGTTTACCGTCGTTTAAACTGGGAATGCCAGTGGTTTGACATGTTAAAAAAACAAAACAAATTGATCCGACGGCAAGAAAAATGTTTTTATTTTAATATAAAGTATATCTGTATGGATTCGTTCTAGATCAACGTCAATAGGATTTCTTCAGAGCATGAGGGAAACGCAATAAATATTTCGGACGTTTGGGGTGAACGTTGCTTCGAGGGTGTTGGAAGAGAGAAAGAGAGAGAGAGAGAGAGAGAGAGAGAGAGAGAGAGAGACAGAGAAGAGGTGACAGGAAGTGTAAGGCATACGTGTCCAGTGATTGACAGGGAAGAGGAGGAAAAAAAACATTTATATCCATCGAGTACATAGCCGTAGAATGCGAGGATAATCCACTTGTCTCTTGGGGAAAGGGCTACCCGATATCTATGCACACCCCCCCCCCCCCCCCACACACACAAGCACGCACGCACGCACGCACGCACACACACACACACGCACGCACACGCTCACACACACGCGCGCACACAAACACACCCATGAGCCTTCTCATTTTCTTACCTTCTCGTTTTGTGGTCCCAGTCCGGAACGATCGTTACTTTCGCGAAGTGATGGCCAACGCGACTAACCTACCACGTCAGATGGATCAGACGGCGTGGCGGACGACGGAAGGGTAGAGGGTGGATTTCTCTTTAGCGCGCCCGCTGTCAGATTGTATTACGCGGCTGAGCTTTTATTAGCCTCGTCCGTCAAGCGACAGCTTAACCTTTCTCTGCTGACTCCTGATACGAGAAGCGACCACACGCGGTCCATAAGCCGACTGTACATTCGGCCCTCCAAGTCCGTCCAGAGCGCGTATACGATTCAACGACCTCAACGAACTCGAGAAAAATGCAACACGCTTATGTACTTACGCAGCAATTACTGTCCAATTGCTGAAAGGCTCGAGCGCACGAAGGCAAATTTAGCTGGATTTTGTTTCCCATCAGACCTTCGTGCGATTGCTTTTTCGCGCAGTTTCGCGGTTCCCTTGTGCGAATACGATACCACGGTGCGTTAAAAAATGCCGCTGTGGGCAACACTGTGGGAAGGGGGGGGGACAAGTGAGGGGACAAATGAGGGGTTGAAGTTATAGGGATGAAAAAGGTGAAAGCTTAAGAAGGATCTTTTTTATTACTTCGGACCTTCGTGCGAATCGTACGTTTTTTTTTTTGACAAAAAAGGCACAGGCTTTCCGTAGTTTCCCTATGCCCCTCGTGTGAATGCGATACCACAGTGCGTTAGAAAAAATCCGCTGTGGGCAACACTCCAGGGGGGGGGGGGGGGGTGTAAAGATCCAGGAATGGGAAGATGACAAGCGTTGAAGCGATAGAAATGGAAGGTACACGCATACGAAGGATCGTCAAACATTGAACGAAATATAACAAAAAATGAACAATCCTGTGCAGAAATTTGTTCGGGAGTCCTCAGATCCTATCATATCCATATAGGGATTTCTCAACAGGAGTTTGTTCATCAACCAAAAAAAATATCCTTTCCTGATCTCGTCAAGATGCACCCACGTCTCTATAGGGATTCGTTAGGGACACCACTTGTGAGGAGACCTCATTGGGATCCAATTGGATTCTGCACTGTTCCCCGAATTGCCGCTTGAGAATTCTTACCACGTTTGAATCGGGAATATGTGAAAAGTCAGTGATCGTGTGTGTGTGGTGATATTATGTCAAAGTGCAATAAAAAAAAATAATAAAAACAAACGATAATTACAGTGAATTTCCAGTGATCTGATTCATACCGATTTTCGAGATATACTTTTTCAATCGATTTATATTTTTTTATTTAACATAAGATCTATACTTTTTCAAGATTCACTCATTTTGTATACGTATCTATTTTGTTTAGAAAATTCTCTATATATATATTTTGATTAAATAATGTGGAAATCCTTTAGGATTCGAATTGGATTCGTACATTGGATTCCAATGGAAAATCCCGATGAGAATCCAATGTACGAGCGTGACGCTTTAGGATAGGGATACGATGCGATGACCCATTGGATCCCTATCAAGAACTAGGGACCAGTATGGGAATCCATCTGGATTTTTCTCTGGAACGTTTTTTCTCAACTCTACAGTGAACCATTTAGACTGAGAATTGAAATCGGACATTTCCACGTCTGGCCAAAAGAAATAGTACTATCCGTCGGTCAGACAACGAAGGCTAATTACGCGACAAAGTCAAAGAAAGAGAAAAGTACCGCAATAATATTTATACCCGAACAAAATGTTCGGTTTGTCCGTTAGAGCGGACAAAATCTCCATAAAATTCAGCTATATCGCGTTCGGACGCCCGTTCCACGAGGAGGTCAACTTTTATGGCCGACTCGACTGTAACCGTACGGAAAAATCGTGCCCGGATTGAGAATCGTTTTGCGAACACCCGCGAGCAAAAAAAAAGATAAAGTCCGCGTATACATGGGAACCCGTAAACGTGAGTGCGCGCATTCGGCATCGGGAATTCCAGGTATACAGGAATCGGAGATGGGTCTGGGGTGTCACCGTAGTATGGAAGATGCGGCCTTGCGGATGGAGTTGCGGAAGACGTCGCGAAACGTCCGGACGCAGGACGCTCGAGGGGCGAGAAAGGGGGCGGCCGGGGGTAGAAGAGTAGCCGCAAGGAAGTGGGGGGGGGGGGAGAATAGGGATTTGGGGATGTACGATTCTCCGTGACGATGCAACCGAGCGGAGTGAGTACACCCCCGCGCGTTCACGATCCATACAACTGGGTACACCCCGTGGGAAATGTCCGTGAATATCCGCACGTGCTGCACACAACGCGCCTGATTTATTTCGTGTCCTCGGGGCAATCCCAGCGAGCGTGCCTAATCTTTTCCTCGCGAGAGACGCTTCGCTCACGCCTCTGTCTTTATACACGTATAGAAAATACTCATGTTTGTCCACTGTGTACGCGTTGACGCGTCTTCCCTTCCGTAAGAACAAGATTCGTACGATGCCTTCCAACCCCCCGTAGTGAGGAAAGGCCAGTGACCCGAGGACGTGTTTGCGGGTATATGGGAAAATAGGGTGGACAGAAAGACATCCCTGTATCTTTGGAAGAGGTCAAGAACGTCTGCATTGAAGGCGCTTATCAACTAATTTAGTAATTTCTTTTCAAACTTTATTTACCGATTTCGACTTTGCGATTTTCTTACGTGCCAATTTGGATTTACTGATTTTCCTACATGCCGATCCCGGCTGGAAATTTGTTCAGGCTAGCCAGATTTATGATCAGGCCGTGATCAGGGTGTTTTGGTAATTTTGGTTCGACCGTGAGCCTGCCGTGAACAGGCAGCCACAGGTCAGGCAAAATTATGGCAAACGTGAAAATGGGCATAATGTGGTTTGCCTTATCAGTGCCCTAATATGGCTCTATTACCTCCTAATCAAACCCAAACAAACCCATGCATGGCAGTGCTCAGGCTAGCGCTAAAGTGGTGGCGCTAGTGTTGCTTTTAAAAACTATGCTTGCACGTGTGTCATTGTATACATCGTGTTTGGGTTAAAACTTAAAAGTTTTCACGATATATAAATAGGAGCACATAAAGTGAAAACGTTATGAATCACAAAGAGAGGAAGCGGTATTTGACACGGCTGCGTGTTAGGACATGTGGTTCGGAGAAAAAAGTTGACGAGTCCCGATCATCGATACAAGTACCAGGTATGTATAACCTTACTTTTTTCAAGTTTTACAAACTTTATGAATTTTTATACACTTGGATATAGAATAATATAAATATAAAATATAATTTAAAAAAATATAAAAATAAAATGGAAAAATATAAAAAATATTTCTAAAAAATTAAAAAATAGAATAATATCAATATCGAATATAATTTCAAAAAGGAGAATGAAATACGTTCTTTTGTTTACGAAAAATTTGAATATTTACAGAAAGAGGCCCGAATGATAAAATTCAAGATCAGGAAAGCCTTGATAAAACAACGAGCAAACAAAATCCTAATGCCAGCAGAGAGGATTCGAACACCAGCGAAGAAGATCTCCATGCCAGCGGAGATGGTTCTGAGGGCAGCGAAGAAGATCCCCATGTCAGCAGAGAGAATCTCAACCCCAGCGAAGAAGATCTCCATGTCAGTGGAGAGGGTTCTAATGGCAGCGAAGAAGATCCCCATGTCTCCCCATCCCCGTCCCCATATACAGAAATATATGTGCTGTTGTCAAACTGTTCAGATGTAACTTGGTGTTAAATATGCAATAAACAAAAAAAAGTTTTACGTTATTCTATCTGTATATTTTCTATAATACATCCGATTAGGCAGCCGTATACACGCAATCATAAGGCACCAGGATAGCGGCCTAATCAGGCTGCCAGATTCGGGCGTAATCAGGCTGCCAGATCCCGCTGTTATCAGGAACAGCGTTACATTTTTGTTCACGCCCTGATCGGGTTGCCATACTAGCGCCATATAACGGCAGTCAGGCAACCTGATCCGAGCGTGATTAGCGCCATAACTAAATTTCCAGCCGGGATAATGATTTACCGATTTTCCTGCTTGCCGATCTCGATTTTTTGTACTTACCAATTTCGATTCACCGATTTTCTTGCTTACCGATCAAGATTTGACGTTTTTTCTACTAACCGATTTCGATTTTCTTTCTTGCTGATGACGATTTACCGATTTTCCTACTTAGCGATCTTGGTTTACCGATTTTTACCCTAACCGATCACGACTTTTCGATTTTCCTACTTACCGGTTTCGATTTGCATCCTCACCGATCACGATGACGATTTACCGATTATCCTACTTACCGTTCTCGGTCTACCGATTGTCATCCTTACCGATCACGACTTTTTGATTTTCCTACTACCGGTTTCGATTTTCATCCTCACCGATCACGATGACGATTTACCGATTATCCTACTTACCGTTCTCGGTCTACCGATTGTCATCCTCACCGATCAGGATTTACCGACTTCGATGTTTATCCTTACCGATAACGATTTCCCCATTTTCCTACTAACTGATTCCGATTTTCTCCCTTGCCGATGACGATTTACCGATTTTTCCTACTTACCGATCTCGATTTGCCGATTATCTCATCTACAAATCGCGGTTCTCCAATTACGATCTTGAGTATACTTCTACACCGAGCAGCACGACCCAATTTTCACATTCTTTTCTGGGGTAACCAAATATTTTTACTGTTTTTCAATAATCGTTGTGAGCGAGTAGAAAATCGATTATTCTTGTATACTTCAAATAGCCGATTTTTCTCCATTTCACGATTAACGAAAATTGAAGTATAAAGAACTGCATTATCAGGTTGTGGGGTATTAATGGTTGAAGTGTTTGAGAATTTCGAGTTGCAGCACTTTGCTGGACGAAGTGGCATCAAATAGGAGGGAGGAGTCCAAAAAAAATGTTCCAGCTATTCTTGTCGCGACGAATAATTGATTTGGCAGTGACTCCGCAGTTCCATCGAGTCTCGTACATACTCGTTTTGATCATCTGTATATGCTTCCACTGTGGAAGTGGACGGTCATCACGGGTAACGATGACTGATCTCTTTTGAGGGAAATCGAGACGAAAAACACGAGGGTTCTCTATACGTATCAGTGACTCTCTCTCTCTCTCTCTCTCTCTCTCTCTCTCCCTCTCTCTCTCTTTCTCTCTCCCCCTTTTATCCTCTTCGATGTAGAAATGGGAATGGGAACATGGGGTGTAACCGCCCTGGCGATTCGATTCCATTTTCGCCCTTTGTCTTTCACTCACTCTCTCTTTCTCTCCTGTTTTACGATCATCCATGCGATTTCTCTTCATATAAATATACTTGTATCTCCCTCTCTCTCCCTAGTCGGATTTTCTCAGAGTGAAACGTTTCGAAGATTCGATGCCCCGCAGGCGGCGGAGGATCAAATATCTCGATGATCACCGCAAAGTTGACCGAGACCATCGAACCGCTCGGACATTTCGCCGTTCGTGTACTCTAAACGCAGAGTGAGGGAGGGGCGATGGCAGAGATGATTCGACGAGGAAAGTGGGCCACGAAAGCACGTCCGATGATAATGCTGCTGTGCTATTTGCTCGAGAGCCCTGTGTGACCCAGCGAAATTATGACTGAGGGCTCGATCCATTTCGGCGCTTGTAATCACAAAGACCCCATTCATATTTGCGCCCGGACTTCGCGCAACTCATTCCTCCGGTTACTTACATCGGCTATTTGCTGATGAAAGAAAAGAAACGTTTCCACTACATTTATCGACATATTTTTCTGTTCCACTTCGCGTAATTATTTGATCCTCGACTGATGAAGAGGAAGGCGCCGGCGATTGATGTGGGATTTTGTTTGGCCCGGGAGGGGATGGAATGAGTGTACCTAATGATCACTTGTGCGCAGTCGGCGGACTGATCAAACACACCTTCCGCTGAACTAAATATATATTTAAAAAATTTATTCACTCGATCCATGATTTGACGTAGTTTGAAACTTTTCCCGACCGCTACGGTTCAATTGAACATCGGACATTCTTGCGTTTCATATTCTATAACATTTTTGTGTATCATCCTTTTTTCAAGCAGCAATTGTTCTTCAACTATTTTTATCAAATCGTCGAGTACGATTAACGATTTTTCGAGGTCAAGTAATTCTCAATTGCCAATCATTTTTTGGAATTCGACTAATTCTCAATTGCCAATAATTTTTTGAATCCAAGTAATTCTTGATTACCAATGATTTTTTTTAATTCGAGTAATTCTTATTTGCCAATCAGTTTGGAAATGCAAGTGATTCTCAATTGTCGATCATTTTCCGAATTCAAGTAATTCTTAATTGCCAATGATTTTTAGAATTCAAGTAATTCTCAATTGCCAACCATTTTTCGAATTCAAGTAATCCTCAAGTACCAATAATTTTTAGACTTCAAGTAATTTCCCATTGCCAATAATTGTTCGAATTGAAGTAAGCCTCAATTGCCAATAATCTTTTTATATCAAGTAATTTTAAATTGCCAATCATTGTTCGATTTAAAGTAATTTACCGTTGCCAATAATCGTTCGAATTCAAGTAATTCTGAGTTGCCAATAATTTTTTGAATTCAAGTGATGCTCATTTACCAATAATTTTTTAATTCAGGTATTTTTCATTCGCCAATCATTTTTCGGATACAAGTAATTCTCAATTGTTCATTTTCGAAATTCAAGTACTTCTCAATTGCCAATAACTTCTTGAATTTAAGAAATTCCCAATTGCCAATCATTTTTCGAATTCAAGCAATTCTCAATTGCCAATCATTTTTCGAATTCAAGTAATTCTTGATTGTCAATAAAAGTCGAAGAGCTCGGATCGGTCCTGACAAAAGTATTTACATGTGTACGAGGTGGACTTGAGTTGGGCCGTAAAAAAAAGATCGCCCCGCGATGCCACAGTTGTATCATTTTTGCCACATGGTCCCGTTTCGCGAATCATTGCGACCCCCCCCCCCCCCCCCCCCCCCTTCGCCCCCTTCTATCAGTCCGACTCTCTCCCTCTGTCTCTCTTATGTTTGCTGATGATTTAGAAATATATATACATAAATACTAAAAAGAAAAGGTAGTTGAATACTTCAGGGCTATGCAGCAGAGCTATAGATTTTCTCTGTTTTCTCTTTGGCTCCTGAATCTGTGAGCGGTGTGGGAAATCGCGGCGCCGTCGCTCTTTCTCGACAAAACGTAATTTTACTGCACGTTTATACATCCTCATGTGTGTGCGCGTATGTGTACATATATACGCTACAGTTCGCGTTCCACATCGCGTGTCTTATTTAAGTGAGGTGGTCCGTATATACAGTAATATCGCCTCGTCACGTCTGAACTCGACGTGTTACTTCGCTACATTCGAAATATTGGCATATCCGTCAAATATAAGAAATCCCTGACATCTGGCGTTTAGCAAGGTTTTCATCTCCTTTGCTCCCGACATTTCTCGCTTCCACTCGAAGATGCAATATACGGTGCTTGCGCACCACGAGAATGCTCAGTTATGAGGTCTTCTTGCTCTCTGTTTCTCATATATGTTCTTGTATGCAGTTAAAATGACGAGACGTCCCACATTCGTGTGTATGTGTCGATATTTATATATGTATATATATGGGAAAAGCCTATTTTGAACCTGTCATTTCCATGGAATATTGGATTCTAGCACATCGGGCACCGTCTTTGGACATACCTATTGGCGAGCATGCAATCCCATTGCGATTCTTCTTCATCATCGTCATAATTAACCTCTGAAGTTTCTTGGTCCAAGGCAGATAGAGAGGCATTTAAAACAGCAGAAAAGTGCATGTACAGTTATATACTACAATAACAGTATTTTATTATATCATTGTATATAAAGTATCAGAGCATTGACTACGATTTTCGTACTGGGAAAAATTTTCCGAGCTCTTTTCTTGAATATATCGAGGGATTATTTTTATCGGTTCTTTCGCTGACTCCACATTATTATATATCGCTCACTCTTTCTCTCTCTCTCTCTCTCTTCCCCTTTTCCGTCGTCTCTTCCCTTCCCTCATCTTTCCGCAGCATCCATTCCTCCTCCACTATGCGTGCATACAAATCTAGACGCATGTGTGTGCGCGCGTTCTCCGATATCGTTTGACCGTATTGATTCGGTTGGCCGAGAAACTATCAACGAGAGTGTCTCCTCTTTGGATCAGCTCCGCAAGCCCGACTCTCTATTTTCCTGTTTTTACGGGACTCCGACCATGCCGTGAAGTGCCGTGTATAAGTTTTATACAACGTACATACTGTACGTACGTATATATGTGGAGACGTAAAACCCTACAGTCCTGATGGATTTCGGTTTGATGGCCGAAAATATTTGATTGCCCGGATTTTTTCGGATTTTATGCAGTTGTACGTATATATCTCATATCGCGGTGCTGCTAATGCCTGCGAAACATGATAGACGTTCCTGCATAGCGGAGTCGTAAACCATCAACTTTTCTAATTTTGGACATATATATTGATAGGATGAATTTGATGTACGTACATATGAATATATATGTGTGCGTGCGTGCGTGCGTGCGTGTGTGTGTGTGTGTGTGTGTGTGTGTGTGTGTGTGTGTGTGTGTGTGTGTGTGTGTGTGTGTGTGTGTGTGTGTGTGTGTGTGTGTGTGTGTGTGTGTGTGTGTGTGTGTGTGTGTGTGTGTGTGTGTGTGTGTGTGAGTGTGTGTGTGTGTGTGTGTGTGTGCGCGCGTGTGTGTGTGTGGGAAAAGGGCTTTCTGAACCCGTTATGTCAACGTAATGTAAGATTTCAGTACATGTGACTTTTTCAAGAACAGTATCCTCTCATTTCTGAAATGAAAATTTGATGTTGAAGGCAAAACGGTCTCTGAAGTTATGTTTATATAAATATGATTAGCCAAGTGATATATCACCGGTATTGAGAGGCGAGAGGGGGTGCATAGTGTTAAATATCCGTGAAAAAAATGGTCCCAAGAATTCAATTGGATTCCTATACTTTCCCCCACCTCTTGATAGGGATCCAATGGGTTATCCCATTGAGCCCCTATACTAAAAGGTCGCGCTCGTGCATCGAGTTCTAATCCGGATTTCCCATTTGAATCCAATGTACAAATCCAATTCGAATCCTAAAATTCCCACGGCATGAAACAAAATCCGATACGATTCTTCATGGGTCCCATCGCATTCTATAGGTTGAATTTTCAAAACAAAACATGTAGATCTACAAAATGAGTGAATCTTCCAAAAGTATAAATCTTGTCTTAAAAAAGTGTAAATCGCCTGAAAAAGTATATCTTCAAAATGGATTCGACTCACCCCACTGAAAATCCACTGTCACGATCGATTTTCATTTATTTTACTGCACTTTTACATAACATCACCGCACAAGTTCAGGCTCACGAAGCGTGCAGGTGATGTTTCAACACGCCGAGTTTTTGACTTTTGAAATATTTATCAATCGAACGTGGGCAAAACTCTGAAACGGCGTCAATCGCGGAACAGTGCAGAATCCAACTGGATACCAGTGAGGTCTCCCAATGTGCGGTGTCCCTGACAAATTCCTATAGAGATGTGGGGTGCATCTTGGGACTCTAAAACAAATTTGTCTACGGGATCACGGAAGGATGTTTATTTTGGAGAACCAACAAATTCCGGTGGAAAATTTCAAATGGAAACTTCACAAACGATGTCAATCGGGAAGTAGCACGTAATCCACTTGGATTCCATTGTAGATTCTCTATGTGCGGCATCCCTATACACTCTGTAGAGGGATGTGGTAGGATCTGGGGACTACCCAACAAGTTTCTGCACCGACAATTATCTTCATGAGGATGGTCCTCGAAATGTCTTCACAATCACCTATCCATACATATGTATATATGTGTGTGTGTGTGTGTGTGTGTGTGTGTGTGTGTGTGTGTGTGTGTGTGTGTGTGTGTGTGTGTGTGTGTGTGTGTGTGTGTGTGTGTGTGTGTGTGTGTGTGTGTGTGTGTGTGTGCAGTATGTATGTATTTTTCTTGGCGTATCGTAAATCCCACCCGCAGACGGCAAATGAGTTTAATTTTAGTTGTATTTCAATGAAAAGGGCAATTCTCTCCCCGGTGGCCGTACATCCATCATGAAGTATAACGCTCAAGCGGCCACGTTCGCCCGGTGGCAGGATTAGCATGGATATGACTGAATTATACAGAGACTATGCGCCAGACTGCGTGTACACCATACGCCACGCTCTGTCTCGTTCTCCCTTCCTCTCCCTCTCTCTCTCTCTCTCTCTCTCTCTCTCTCTCTCTCTCTCGTGTTTAAGCCTCCCGAGGGCCGTCATTGCGAACCGACTCAAATGCCTTTTATGTGTAACCCCGGCGAGAGCTGCTGCTCGCGAGAAACACTTACTGCTATAGCCAAAGAGAGAGGGAGAGAGAGAGAGAGAGAGAGAGAGAGAGAGAGAGAGAGGGAGGGAGGGAGAGAGAGTGAGGAGCAGTAGAGCAAGGGATGAAACAGCCCGTGCAGGATCTCCATGGCGGAGAATTGAGAGTACGCTCAAAGCATACCAACTGGACAAAAAGAACAATAACTGATGTTCCCGTAGAAATTTCATCGTAGAACACGTCTAAATGCTCGGTATATCGTCGCAAAAAGCGCAAGTATAGGGCAAAAAACTCCCATCCTCGCAATTTCGTTTTTATTCGTCGAGGATCCTCTATATACCAAACGAAAATGAGTGTGCGCGTAGTAGCTGAACTTTTAGTAGCCCGCTCTCGGGTCCCTAAACAGCAGATCGCGTCTGCCGCGAATATAAGAAATGGCCGAACGTTTTATCGCGATTACTCTGACGTCACGGATACACAACTGGGATTGTGCCATTAGGCCTACCGCGCACTGCGGTAAAATTCCGTGCGATGGTTTTTTTCGCAAAATCTGTGAAGTAACTACAGTGGAAGCGCGCGTGGCGCGAGAAAAAATCACATGTGGATTTAAATTCTATGATTTGTTGCGGTGCGTCTCCGCACGGAAATTTTGCACCTTATGAGCTTATGTGAAAGCGCACCACGGAAAAAAATCCGCAGATCGCCGCAGTAGTGCCCGAAACGCAAATCATCATATTTTATTTTTTTAAACCCTTGACAGCTGTCAATGCAGTTAATGGACTTACCCAATACCGCTTGCGTTTATTTTTTTGTGCACTTCAATAATAAGTAAACGCCAATGCAGACTTTGGTTTCGTGGTCCATGGCCGTGCTTTTTCGACAAAGGTTGCGATACGAATGGCAAAACTCACCGAAAGTCTATCGCAATGGGCGTACCAAATCTATCGCGGCATTTTTGCATTGCGATTTAAGGAGGTACACCAGCTTCATACAATGTTGCCATGCTAAACCATGGTAAAACTTCAAAATGGTGATACATCAATAAAATTTAGTGAATATATTCTTTAGTATTATATATGTCAATACAATTTTTTTCAGATTTTTTCATTGTGCCGTTATCGAGTAATTGAACATTGAAGTTCACGTGTATAAGCATAGCGTTTTTATAGATATAGGTATATATTCCGGGTATAAGAATAAACGCTTGTGAATTATTTGTAAGAAAACGGCACAACCAAAAAATCTGAAGAAATTTGTATCTACATGAATAATACTAAAGAATATATTCACCAAATTTTATTGATCTATCACCATTTTGCTGAAGCTAGTGTACCTCCTTAAAAAACGCGCCGCAACCCGCGGCACCGCAGTGCGCGCTTATTGGAGGATCGATAACGATGAATGGGCTCCAGATATTGTTGTTTATATTTGTTTCATTTCTGGTTATCCTTCAGTCGACGTTCTACTGGCTTGAAACTAGCAGGTGAAGAAACCATACGAACGCTTTTTGGGTTACCGCACGACATGTCTTTCTCAGGATCAGTATAGCGAAACAACGCTTTCGATACTCTTCGGTGCGGTGGACAACGAATAAAGGGTGAAGGAGAGTTTTCTTGGGTCTGGGGAGGATTCGTGACGGAGTGAAGACGCGAGAGGGAGGAAATCCATCTGACTCTGTCGAATTCCCTCAGAGAGCAGGTGCATATATGTGTGTGTGTGTGTGTGTGTGTGTGTGTGTGTGTGTATATATATATGGGAGTTTCGAAGGTTGATCCTTTATCGTAAAGCGAGTTTAGACGAAACGGAACGGACTCTGTATAGCCGGCCAGTGCCTCCTGTATTTCCCCGGAGCTCGGGCAAGTCCGTATAGGAAATCAAGTTAAATTTGTTGAGCCGATAAGGGTAACGGGTGAGCCTAGCCCGGGGAAGAAAAGTAGAGAAACACATACACACACACGCGTGTGTGTGTATATATATATATATATATGCGTGTGTGTATGTGTATGTGTACAATAGGAAAGCCGATGCAGGGTTGAGGTCGCCGAGGTGAGGAGAAAACGGTGAGGGAGTATTGGTTCGATAACAGAGCCTTGGCTCTTCTGGCTCGCCATTTTGTACGGACAATCATTCGGCGCTTGCAAACAAAACGGCGTAAATATCCGTCGTGTATTGCACTCGTATTTGGGGGTTGAACTACAGAGGGAAACGATTGTCCTTCGAAATATCGTCTCATACACTTGCCCGGTGGGCACACTCCAGCGTGGTTCGTACTCTTGTGATACTTCGTCGATTGATTCGGGATTTATTTTGGTTTTTCCATCGCATGGGCTGTTTTGTTTGATTGTTCACACGCCGCAGTGAAATCTTGATTCGATCGTACAAGGGGAATATTTCGATGCAGATGTACGTATGTATTAAGAGTCTATTAAAATAGTATGTGCACGAAACTCTGCATTAGTGAAAAAAATTGATTTTTTTTGTGCTGTAGTATAGATATACAGAGTGACCTCTGCAAAATCTCCGCATGCCTTAGAGGCTATGTACAATGTAAATTAATTCGCGAAATCAATGCATTTAACCTGCACCATATTGGGGATCAGTGCGGATCGAACGTTGGGACGGAAATAATAATAGTTCGCGATTAGATACGGAGCTATGCGAAAGCGATAAATCACAAGGAAAATTGTCGCGGCCACGTATGTTCCATAAAAAATATAGGTTACGGAACATTTCGAGCAGATATTATCGATTGAATCGACTAATTTTCGCGTTCGCTAGCCGCGTCTGCCATGACGGAAGGGATGGCGTATATTTGGCAACGCCGCATGCCGTCCGCTGTGCTCGTATCCGGGAGGTCGAATCGAGCCGACAAATTTGAATGCAATGACAAAAGTTGTAGGTTCTTAAAGCAATTTTATTGCGTCCGAGATTCGAAAGAATGCTACGTCGATCCATGTCTGTTGTTACAATGTATGTGAGACCGAAGTTACATACACACACTACAACACATGGTAAACAAACACACGCTTAGCATTTTTAGGAAGCACCTTAGTACAGCGTTGCTACGGATATTGCCAGAATTATGAAATGGCGGCCGGAGAGACAACTCAAGTCAGATGATTGCTATCTTAACCCTTACTTGTCACTGCGGGGTTAGAAATCTCACCACTTTTATTCTTATTTTCAGTATCTACATTTAAGGTACCTGCAGGTAATAAGGGATTTTTGAAATAAAATACAAAAATATCCAATTTAATCAACATATTTTAATTATAATCATTATTTAAGTTCAGTTTCTATTAAATATAAACGAAAATATAAAATGGTAAAAATTAAACATTTTTAAAAACCCTGATAGTGGACCTTATTTTACTATGGTAGGATAATAAGGTCTACGGCTTTAACATACTTTAATAATCAAACTATACGTAATATATTTGGTATTTGAGATCAATAACCCTCTTTGCACTGCTCGGACAGCTGACACCAGGTCGTTTTCTGACCCCAACACAAGTTTTGGAGTCATCGGGATCGAGACACTAAAAATAACGATCAATTAATTAGTAATAAATATACGTACTACTAATTTACATTCGTAACATCTTAAAAGTAATGTAAAATATATTATAAAACAAACAAACTTTGCTACAAGAAGTAGAAGAATAATGAGGCCCTATAGTTATATTGAGTACTCCTTAATAACCGCCGACCACGTATGTAAGAAAAACAAAATAACAAATATTTGAACATTTAAATTTGAATTATTCAAATATTTATGATCATCGAAGCTTGAATTAATAAAGGTAAAGACTGTGATTTTAGATAGATAAGAGTAATATTACAAAAAAATACTTACGATTTATTCGGGCCGATTTTCATTATTAGTGTTGCGTGGCCGCGTCTTATGATGAATGACTTCGTGCAATAGGCGTCTGTGACTGTGGCCTTGAGGATGAGCGGTTATTTTAAATACGATTTTCGTAACTTAGGCTTTATTAGCCGACAGGCCCGTTATTCTGCCTGTGGCAATCGTACAATGCCGAGCGGGGTGTAAACTTGCCCCAGTGTGACAAATACGTTTGAAATTGATTTTTCGGAGTGATTTTTTTTTTCAATTGTCAATCAACATCTGAGTATAAAATAAAGTTGGTACATCATATTATACATAGACTAATTTTTTTTTTATTCATAATGTTTCATTCAAGAATCAGATGGCTTATAATTTGCGGCCCCGTCGCATACGCAATGAGTTGCTGGACGAGGAGGAAAATGACGTCGAAATTCAAAATGATAGTGAAACGATCAAATTCTTAGCAGTGAGAAAGTCTTCTCAGATACCTCCGAAGAAGAGGAAGACGGAGATGATGATATGAAAATTCGACTCCGTGAAAAGGCTTAAGGATTGGCATTGCAGGAATTTTGGAGAAAGATATCATTCCTGATCGATTAAGGAGAGATATACACCTCGGAGCCGGAAAAAAGGTCATTTTTGTGATTTTTTTAAAGGAAAACTATTAAAAATTTTGGATTGGGGTTTTAATTATCTAAAAGTATATACATTCAAAAATATGTCTAATTTCCTTTATTTAAAAATATCAAAAATATACAAGGATATTGTACGATCCTTGGAGCGTCGTAAAAAAATATGCGTATACGGTACCCACTGGCGTTTCTTAAAAAATCATCTGAAAAAAAAACCAAAAAGATTATTAAATTGGATACTATATTCTAGTATTGTCATAGTTGATTTTGAAAATATCGATTTATGACAAAATGGCGGACGTTTGAACATAAATAGTGATTTTTGGGCCAACAATTAGTTATTATTTTACATATAAAACAAAAACTAAGTAATGGAAAAAAATCATATGACAAGTAGTAAATAATGGTGTATAGAATAACCACAAAGAACCTCAAGGCAATCGGTTCATTGGTTTTCGAGAAAATTTGGGTACCGATTTGAAAAAACGTGGTTTCGAGAAAAACGCGTTTGAAAATTTGGGAATGAATGAATCATGTCAACTTCCATGGAATCATCGATACCAGGCCCATAGTGTAGGTCTTCTACGGTCGACGGAATGTTCATAGCTTCTAAATCCTCGACCTCGACCATCTAGGTGTATATCTCCCGGTAACACGTATTTTTCCGTCACAGCAGAGATGCCAATTATGCTCTAGAAAAGCAGGCAGGTTATATATACTTACTTCCAAATGAACATCGAGAAAAAAAATTGATTCGCATAATAAATACGGTACCAACATTTCATAAAACCGCGTGGTTCATTTTTTCACGACATGGCTTCACTTCATTTCTCAGAATAAATACCTTTTTTGAAAGGCCACTTTAATTTTTTTCCTTGTAGTGCTATATCAGTAGTAGACTCCGCAAAATGTTTAGCCATTTTAATTGAAAAATAAAAATTTCATGCATTTTTTGTAAAAAGACCATATCTTCATTGTTTTTTGGCTATTTTTTTATCACACTTAATTTTGATTTTTGGCTCAATAACCGACATGGTCTTTTGAAGTGAACTCTTCAGATGTTTTGACAAAATTTCCAAGTACAAAATATTCAACAGTTCAGTTTTTATAACATTTTTTGTCACTAGGGTTTGAATCAACCCCAGTGTGGCAAGTACGTGATTCTACAGAAGTTCGACAGGTAAGAGTTGATACTTCACTTTTCATAACATAATACGCACAACTATCTCATACACTTCTCAAATAATCTTTTTCCGTATCATACTTATTATTATACCTAAATGTATTATATTTTGCTTTTTTTTCAGATTCGAAAATTTATAGATTTGCTGTTGACTAGTCAATCCGCTAGAACTACCCTAATATTTATGCCGTTTTGATGAATGAAACTTCTAAAAAGGCCACAGCTAGTTAATTTCGTTGACAATTTTATATTGATATGTTGCGCAACGAGGAGGAGCGCATCTCAGGATAATCTCAAACTATTGTAAATAAACGATCAGGACAAGTGGTTGTACAAAAAGTATCACGACAAATCATTACATTTTGGAATCTCGCTGTGGACTGCCAGTGTATATTGCAAATTTGTATTGCTGTCTAAAAAAAAAGGGTTCTTGTACACTTGAACGATGGGCAAACTCTGCCGTGGTTCGTACTCTTGTGATCCTTCCATGATTGATTCGGGATTAATTTTGGTTTCTCCTACGCACGAGCATTTTTGCTTGATTTTTTATACGCTGCAGTGAAATCTTGATTCGATCGTGCATGTGGAATATTTCGATGCAGATACGTATGTATTAAGAGTCTATTAATATTTATGCCGATTCGACGGTTGAATATTTTAAAAAAGGCCACAGCTACTTGATTTCGTTGAATATTTTATATTGATGTAGGGGAAGAGCGCATCTCAGGATGATCCAAAATGACAAATTGTTATGAATAAATTATCAGGTCAAACTGTTGTAAATAAACTAACAGGACAAATGGTTGTAAACAAAGTATCAGGACGAATCGTTAAAAACAACATGTCCAAAACGTTTTTCTTTTACATTTCCAAATCTCACTGTGGTCTCCCGGTGTATATCGCAAATTTGTATTTCTGCCGAAATAAAAATTCCTCTCATACGGTGGGCGAACTCCAGCATAGCTCGTTACTCTTGTTATCCTTCGTCGATTGATTCGGAATTAATTTTGGTTTTTCCTTCGCATGGGCTTTGTTGCTGAATTTTTAACACGACAGTGAAATCTTGATTCGATGGTGCACATGGAAAATCTTGATGCAGATACGTACGTATTAAGAGTGTATTCATATTTATGCCGATTCGACGAATGGATATTTAAAAAAGACCACAGCTAGTTGGTTTATTCGTTGATTTTATATTGATTCGTAGCGCGAGGGTAGAGGGTTTCTCAGGCTGAGCCAAAATAACACGTTGCGAGCTCGGACGGCGAGCTTTTCGGGTAACCACGGGCTCCTCCCATCCATTATCGGCTCGACCTAATTGCACCGAAATATTTGCGGTTCCGCTCGGTGCAAAGCTCCGCGCTTCGTTAGTTATTCCACGTATCATACATACGTATTTCATAAATTATGCAACCTGATGGTTGAAAATGTATTAATTGAAAAAAAAATTCCGTGTACGTTAACGAAAGCCTTAAAAAAATATATTTGCCGTAAAATTCCGAAGCTGCGCAATTTAATTATGGAAATGGGGGAAATGTAAAATTCATTCTCACAGTACGTGGCATCTTGAATAATTTCGTGGACATGAGGTTAGGCATTGATAAAATTATCCTCCAATTGCATTGAGGAACGCGATCAATGGCATTTCCTACAGAAACGCGAGAATCAGTTTTGAAAGTACAATTAAATAAATGGCAAGCCTGATCGCACGCGTTCTTCGCTTTCCCTGGTCTCGTCCGCGTTGGAACGTTGCCCAATAGTTTTTCGACGTTTTGTCCGGCCGACAAGCATTACGGTAAGCAGCGGAATATTCGGGGTCAGAAAGACAAGGATGGAAATGGACATAGCAAAAGAGCGAGAGGGGGAGAGAGAGAGAGAGAGAGAGAGAGAAACAGACAGACAGACAGAAATCCTTTTTTGTACGTATCCAATGCATAGTCTGATATTGTATTGTGTACTATTCGCCATTGCGAATTCATCGGGCCCTAAATTTCAGCCCCGTATTTCGCGTATTATATTTCGCGTTGAGCCCTATCCCGCGGATGATATCTGCATAAGTAATATGACCACGTGATTCTATGCATTCTCTAACGCATCAGCGTGGCGGCAGCTCTCTCCCGAAGTGGGAATATGCAATGAGCATTTCGTCCGCGGATGTTGATTAAATGAGATTCATCTGTCTACGAACGCATACGGGATAATTTATAAGAAAACCGTATGCAAAATACATCGAGCACGAAGCGTATTCGTTTCATTTCGGAGAAGACCAGGCCAGACGGGCACAAATTTGTTGCTCGGTAGCTGCAATTATTCAACAATGCTTCACGCATTCTGTCCAGGCTGCAAATTTTGGTCGCCTTCAAAATTGAGCACTTTGTAATTTTATAAAGATGTCAATTCTACCGAAGGTGACATGTGCACGAGTCGGGAATGATAATGAGCAGGACGAATTGTTATAAATGAACGATCAGGACGGTTGTTATAAATAAATGGCGACGACGAATGCTTATAAATGAATGACAAGGACGAATGTTTATAAATAAATGACCATGACGAATTGTTACAAAGAAAATGTGAGGAAAAACTCTTATAGACAAGTGGCTAGGACGATTTTTTTATGAATACACTACTAGGAAGACTAGTTACAAATAAACAATCACTACAAATTGTTATAAATAAAGTATCAGGCCGAATTGTTATAAATAAATTACCAGGACGAATAGTTATAAATAAATAACCAGGACAAATTGTTACAAATAAATTATCAGGACAAATTGGTATGAATAAACAATCAGGACGAATCGTAATAGATAAACTATCAGGACGAAGCGCTACAAATAAATTGTTTGCAACGTTTTTTTTGGCATTTTGAAAATCTAACTATAGACTGACAGTGTAAATTGAAATTTTTAAATGACTTTCTAAGAAACTAAGACTGTTACTTCACACCAGCAACGGCTATAACGAATGGTCCTCAACTGAAATTAGGTAAAAAAAATGGTAAATATCAAATCGAATGTATCCGAACAGATTTTTTGCTTTGACGCATTGAAATTATCGCAGCTATTCCTTTAGAATGTGAAGTGTCGAACACTTACGTTTTTCCGGAATCAAATGTATCAGCAGGTCCTTGTGTACGCATCGCAAATCACAAAGCGCAGAGGAAACACTTTATACGAGCGAATTCTTGCACATAGTACATACGAGCGTGAGACCGAGAGGGTAAAAGTTGAATGAATCTATATGACAGGAAGGGCGAGGGAGAGCGAGAGAGAGAGGGAGATGAAAAGCCCGTGCAACTCCCGCATCCTCTGCATCGAGCTGAAAGAAAATTCTACCGACATTTGGGCCAAAGAGGACTAGGTGTGGTGGAAGCCACAGCAGCCAGTCATATTTAACGTACCCCAAAAACTGGAGTGAATGGGACTACGGCTGGATACGATGAAAATTACGAACCAGAAAGTGTACCGGCATGCATACGCGTGCATTGCTCTGTATACAGGGTGTCCTGTTATGAATGGATAACGCTGCAACGGTCGATAGGTCAGAGCATGTCTTACTACATGGTGGAATTCCAGTTTAGTGAAAGTCCCACGGTTTTCGGGATTATGAGCTTTCATTTTCATATTATGTTGAAAAAAATCGGTAAATATTTACAAGTGGGGCTCCAGCTAGAAAAGGGGTTTAGAAATTTTGTGCCGAGTCGATGCATTTCAGGGTACTTCGTTTATAATATTTCAGTCGGGGGAAGACAATTTCAACCCTTATTTCAACCCCAAACGCTTTTTAAACTTTTTTAAAGGTATGGAGGATGCAAGTATGGTTTGGCGACATCAAGTGGGTCAAATGACATGGGTTTGGGTGGGTGGGTGTGTGGATTTCTTTGTTTGTTTGGGTTTGTTTGTTTGGATAAGCATACAGAAAACGTATTTCAAAAATCGAATATTTTCCGGAAATGTATTTCTTTTCTTAATAAAATACCCCTCCCCCAGCATAAAAAGCATATTTTCATACTGCAGAATAGCCCCGAACACGTGAAAAAATATTTGGAGCTGATTAGGGCTGGAGCCCAACTCGTAAATATTTACCAAAAAATCATATGCTTTGGTTTTTCGCATGCTATTTCTACAAATGATATGAATCGACAATAAGTAACCAACTTTTGGAAGTAATTGGCACGATATGCATAGTACATTTTTTTTACACCCCAGGCTATGAACGTCGGATGTTCGAATTGGTTTGTATGAAAATTCCGCATAGGATCTTTTTTCATAAATTTTCCTCTACATTTAAGGGCGGGGTAAGGTTAATTCGGTGAAAAAAAGCATATTTTCAAGATTTTTTTAAGACGATACAGGTAATGCTGGTTTATTGAATTAATTCCCATATAATAATACAACATCTGAACTATATTTTCCTAAATTTTCATTGCAAAATATTCATAAATAAGCCGTTGGCAGCAAATCTCCGCAGGAGCCTCGAAAAACAATTGTTTTGCGGTGTACGCTATAACTCGTCGCTGGATCATCTCAAACAAAAAAATCAAAACGCGTTTATTAGGTAAGATGTTTCTCGAGGTAACGCTGCCGAGTTTTTTTTAATCGATTTTTTCATTCTCGGTAGCACTTGGAAGTCAAAAACGCGATTTTCGCTAAAAAATCGGCAAATTTGTTATTGCAAGATAAAAAATAATTATTAGAAAAAATATAAAGCTATATAAAAAAATATATAAAACAAATAACCAAAAGTAATTTTTTTTTAAACCGGTTGAAAAAAAACTTGTTATTTGTAGAAATGCCATGCAAAAAGCCAAAGGCAGATTATTTTTCTCTCGAAAACCGTCGGACTTTTACTAAGCTGAAATTGCAGCATGTAGCAGGAGATGATCTGACCTATCGACAGTTGCAGGATTATCAATTTTTAACAGAACACCCTGTATATACACGAGGAAGGGTGATTTTGAAGACATTCAACTCCAAGGGTCTTCATATTTAGCCAATTTAGCCAATATGAAGGTCCGCATACTTCACCTTACGTAAGCCCCAAAGCCTTCAAATTCACCTTCGGATGAACGCAAGCGCATTTATAAAAAAGTCTTTTAAAGACTATCCTGTTACCAAAATCGAGCACTCAATTTTAAAAAAGTCAAGGACCGTCCTCAAAACAGCCAGACGTGCCAATAGGTGTTGTTAATTAGGTATAACGGGTTGAAAATGGCCTTTCCCCTCATGCATAAATGAATATACGTGCACAGAGTTACGTGTACTTGCGTGTATTTAGGTACGACATATTGCAAGCTCGAGCCGAGAGCAATGTGTATACACGAAGGGGCTTTTCCAGCCACACGCTGGAGTGGATATTTGCCCGACGAGTCTAATTAACATAATGAACTGTACGTCCCCAAGTGCGCTTTATAATTCGTTCGGATTTATGGGAATTCGTTTCAACAATGGAATAACGCGTGACAAATATTAAACCGCTGGGAAAAACACATTAAGCTACGAGTAGCAACGTTGGAGCGCTCTCAAGAAACAACAAAATGCAAACGGTGCAAGTGGAAAAAGTGAAGGTTAATTTGACAGATTTTATTTTCGTTGAGTTTAATTTTTTTTGTATATTTGGTACGCCTGTTCACGATTTAAGCAAAGTGGGAAAATTAAACATTTTTAATTGCCTTTATTGTGATAGAGGAACTTAGAACCACCAATTTAGAAATTTGGGAAGTTAAAAGTGCTGCTGTTGGATGCTAGATCGAGAGCGAGATATTCTGAGCTTATTGAAATTCGACTGCTTTGGTCGGATTTGACAACTTTTATGAGAAGTATGCGAAGTATGCGATCGTCATCTGGTTGGTGGAATGCGGTTTTACACGTCTGGGAGTTTTTTCAAATAATTTATATGTATACAGGTTATTGGTCACGATCCCGTGAAAGGGTTGTGGACATGTTTTCCGCCGTCCAGTAGCTCAGTAATGCTTTATGCAAAAGTGAACCATTTGCGAGATATTATTATTTTTTAAAGTGAAGGGTAGATACTTTTAAGAATTAATTTAAAAAACTGTTGTATGGAATTAAACTTTTTTAAAATTATTTGTAGTTCGAGGACACAGTAACAAAGAATTATCGACAATAAAATAAGCATAGTCTGCAAACATTTTTGAATTAGGGGTCCAAAACTCTGCAATCTTAATAATTGTTCTTATTTTATTCTCGATAATTGTTTGTTATTGTGTCCGCAAACTAGAAATAATCATTAAAAAATGGATTCCATGCAACAGTTTATTTAGATTGATTTTTGAAGTTGCCAAACCTTCACTTAAAAAAATAATAATGTCTCAAAAATGATTCACCTTTGCATAAAGCATTGCTGACTCATTTGATAGCGGAAAACATATCCTACAACCCTTTCAGCGTATGACCAATGACCCGTAGCCCTGTATATATGGTGACATTTATACGGTGACCATGTGTTTTTAGGAGTCTGACGCGGAGATTCGGCAGCCAAAAAATGTACAATATTAGTAGTTTCTACCTTCAGTTCAGCAGAATAAAGATAATTAAATTCCAGTACGAACCGCTTCTGAAAAATCTTTTCTTAAATAAAATTCAATTGCCCTCAACCGGTTCAAAATGCTTCCTTGATCATTTTCTTTTCGATGACGAAACGAGTGTTTCGTATTGGAATTTAATCATCTCCATTCTGCTCTACTCAGGCAAGAATTTTGTCTTTTTTTTTCCACGATGCTTAATTTTTCAAGCACATACAACTCATCACATAAATACGCTGTATTTTTTCCGAAGAGGATTTGGGAAAACCATTAAAAATGATATTTTTTGCAGTCGCAAAATATCCGAGCAAGACTGTTAAAAGACACATGGCCCCCTTTTAATGGTAGCCCTGTGTCTGTATAAAATGTACACGTACTTCATCGTCTTCGTCACATGGTATACGAACGACGTCAAGTTGGAGGATATTCTCGAATATACAAGAGTGACTCTGGCAGCGGTGCCACGAGTGCACATCTTGCACTCAGTCGCGAATCCTCAACCGCATTATGTTTTTCGTCCGCACACATTCTCGTCGTGGCGAGAACGAAGCTCCACATTAGTCATACTTCAGAATCGCTTAGCACCTCGTCGGAGACTCTCCTGCAGCTCTGCAGTGTGGATTTTCTCGTGGATTCCCACCTCGAGACAGAGCCATATATCTCGTCTCTTATATTTCTTCGGACTGGCCTCTCTCTCTCTCTCTCTCTCTCTCTCTCTCTCTCTCTTTCTCTCTCTCCCTCCCTCTGTTTCCCTTCGTCATTCCACCATTTCGTCACCTGCTGCACCTCCGTACTATACAACACATCCCAGGATTGTTTTTCCCCACGTTTTCTTGCGGTCCCCGCTCTCCATTGCTCGCAAATCGCTCCGACCTGAAGGAGAATCCCGGCAAAACCGGAATATCGTATCAGCGTGAAGAATCAACGAGCGATGATCCCACGGTGACGAAACTTCCTTGCAAGACGTGCTCGAGATATCAGCGATTTGGAAGAAACTTGGCGAAGAGGCCTGGAAACTGATCGAAAAAGCATTCCGAGAATTCCGTTTTTTCCCGGCCAAGAAATTTGGGAATGCGGAAGAGAAGGAAAAAGATGAAGAAGAAGCAATTACAGATCCGATCATCGCGAGAATCCAACGCGCGTAGAGCCCCGCGAGAAACGAGAGTCCCCGGGGGTGAAGTTGGTGCTTTCGCCAGGCCAGTCGAAAGCACGCAAGCGGAAACCCAAGAACGGTGTTCCATTTCGCGTGTCATACAACCCGCTGGATAATGCGCCAATAAAAGTGGAATACAATGGGAAAGGTGTGCAGCGCCCTGCCACTGGCTGGGGGGACTCAAGAGCCGGAGAGAAAAGGAGAAGAATTTAAAGAGAACGAGGCAGCTCGACACCCCGAAGTTATATCCAGTTGTCCAAGACCTCGAGAAGAAGACTCGGAGGCAACGCTTTTCCAGTGGATGGAGCACGAGTGATCGGGACGACTCGAGATAGAAAGGGTTCTTTCATTCGTTAGAGCGACCCAGGGGCGAGAGACAGAGCAAGCGAAAAAGCGCAATGGATATAGAGAGAGAGAGAGAGCGAGATGGGAAATAACCCATGCGTACAAAAGCCGTTACTTCAGGCTGGTTCTAAGTTACTGGCATGCGACCGAGGGTTCTATGGTCCGTGAAGACCGAATACCCTGCAATAATGTAGCTTTCTTATACCGATCCCACCATCCAGTTGCTCGTTCCTCCCAGGATATATTCTAGACGAGGTGAAAGTGCAAACGCGCTACCGACCACGCGGAACTCGACCCCGCTGGCGAAACTCTCCCGGTGCGGAAGTAGCGAGTGCCACCCCTGAAAGCCCCTAGACTGCGTCTAGTTACTCGCTCTCCTACCACTCGTTATAACGAGCACAGGTATTTCAGTGGCGTCAGGAACAGCCGAGGGTCGCCTTGCCCCGCTTGTCCGGTTAGTTTCGCTTCTTCGCAGGTAGTTTAATTGGCAAATTGGCCTTGGATACAGGAACAAGAGGAAACAAGAGAGAGAGAGAGAGAGAGAGAGAGCTCGGACCTACTGGCAATCTCTTCTTCGTTCAAGGAACAACCAACCTCCACCAACTATATATCCGAGACGCACCCCATAGTTTCCAGCAAAGCACCTGGTTCGCTAATTCTCCGGCAGGCTTTGTGACGAGGGTGAAAACACCACGGATCCTTGGAGAGTTTGCGCGACAGGTTACGTTAATCTTTTCGGGTTAGGGTGCTCCTTGCGGAGAATTCCGCCGCGTCACACCGCGAGAGGGAATGACGTCTACCTACCTAGGGAGGAATCTCTCGAGGACGAGAGCGACCTCTGAGTGGTCGTCCCGGTGAAGGGCGGATTTCCGTCGTTGCCGAGATTACGGGGTGGATTTACGCGGCGTGGCAAGGGACTCAGCCGATATTCTTTTAATTCGGGAGACCGCGCGACCACGTGGCGAACACTGCGGGACTGTATAATTCAATGTACGGGGGAGCAGAGCTGCCGTGAAGCTTATTACGCGATGAATCAAGCTGTTAGGATGGGAGGGATTTAGTGGCACGGCATAGACTCGTTAAAGGTCGTAAGAGCGAAATAACAAGAAAGATGAAAAAATCTGCTACAAGTTCCGTCGACGTGTAGAAAGTCCAACAGGCCCGTGAAGAAATTGCGTAGGTATCCAATTGGATTCCTATACTTGTCCCTAATTTGCGATACACTAAAACGCCAGACTAATACATTGGATTCTTATCGGGATCCCTCATTGGAATCCAATGTACGGATCCAATTTCAATCCTGAAGGATTCCCACATTAACGAAGAGAATCCGATACGATTGTTGATGGATCTTGTATATAGGATGGATTTTGTATATACCAGGTGTACGGTATATATGCAGCGCCATCATCTCCCTCTAACAGCTGACGAAGATTTTCAACACACAACAACCCAAGTTCCCTACACCGGTATATTTTTCTATAATCTTGAACATGTCGAGGTTTGAGCCTACGAACTACGATTTGCGGACAGTATTGTTTTTCTGTTATCATTTGAAGAAAACTGCTGCAGAATCGCATCGAATGCTTGTCGAAGCTTACGGTGAACATGCTCATGGTAAAACACAGTGTTACGGGTGGATAAAAAAATTCAAAAGTGGTGACTTTGACGTGAGAAACGAAGAGCGTGAGAAACCACCGAAAAAGTTCGCAGACAACGAATTGCATGCCTTATTGGATGGGGATGATCCTCAAAGTCAACAAGAACTCGCGGATCAATTGAATGTGATGCAGAAAGGCGTCTCCATACGTTTGAAACACCGGAATATGGGAAAAGGCAACACAAAGTCATTTTGTTCCATGATAATGCTCCATCACAGACAGCAAAACAGGTCAGGGAAACGATCGAAGCGTTCACTTGGGAAATACTAGCGCATGCGGCTTATACTCCAGACATGGCTCCGTCCGATTATCATCTATTCACATCAATGGGACACGCTCTCGCTAAACAACGCTTCAATTCGTATGAAAATGTATGAAAATGGCTCGACAACTGGTACGCTTCAAAAGAAGAACTGTTTTTTTGGCGTGGCATTCATAAACGCTTGGAGAGGTGGGGAAAATGTATAAATAGCAATGGAGATTATTCTGAATAAAATATTTTTTATTATTTTCAAACAGACCCGTAATTTTTACAAAAAAAAATCCGGTTTCATACTTCTACACCTGGTAGATATATAAAATGAGTGGATCTCAAATAAGTATAAATTTTATCTTAAAAAGTTCCTATAAATCGCTTAAAAAGTATATCTTACAAATTGATTCGAATCACACGACTGAAAATCTACTGTAATTACCATTTGTTATTTATTTTACTGCACTTTGACATAATATCTCGTTAGTCTCGTAACTTTTCACATATTTGCTACGTACTTTCACATCATTTGACATATTAACGGAGTAAGAATTGTCAAACGGCGTTCATCGGGGAACAGTGCAGAATCCAATTAGATCCCAATGAGGACTCCCTGTGTGCGGTGTCCCTAACAAATCTCCATAGAGATGTGGGTGCATATTGGGACTCCCCAATATATCTGTGCCCGAGATGACAAAAAACATTTCTTTTTTGGGGTCCCAACAAATTCCGGTTGAGAATTCCAAATGAAAAATTCCCAAACGGCGTTAATTGGGAAATAGCGTGGAATCCAATCGCATTCCAAGTGGAGTCCCTACGTGCGACGTCCCTATAAGATCCCTATAGGGATGTGGTAAAATCTGGGGACTCTCCAAAAAATGTCTGCACGGACGGGCGGATTGCCATTTATGCAAATATGCGCAGTGACCAAGCCCCGATGAACAAATGAGTATAGTGAAAACGTGAACGTCCAATCAAAGGCTACAATGGATCCCCCCTGGATTTCGTACATCTCCTGCTCACAACTTTCAGCTTGTAACTTCCGGTTTCGAGGTATCGCGCTGAGACGTTCGATCCCCCACGTGTGTCTCTCACGAGCCTTTTTCTCGTACTCCGCAATCGTTAGCCAGACGCCTGAGCGCGGTAGATAAAAAATAATACGAAGGAAAGCTCACCAAAAGTCATTCCAAACTGTTCGCAATCCTCGCGGCATTCTCCATTGTTTCGCGACAGTCGCCTCTCTCTCTCTCTCTCTCTCTCTCTCTCGCCCGAAACTTTGGTAGTCTTCTTCCGCGTCTTCCTTCCCGCTTTCATTTTCGATTAAAGTTCGAAGTGGCGAAATCCCACGTGGAAGATATATATTCGTAGGTCACAATCAATTACGGATTTGAAGCTCGAGCTTTCCTACACTTTTGAGCTTCTCAACAAAGCTGCATTGTCGTCTGGCGAGCGTTTTGGAATAAACGTCTTTCAGCCCGATCTCATCTTGTCCACGGAAGAAAGAGCTTTGTTGATGCTGCAATCGTCGTAGAGCAAGCGAGCACCAGCAGTTGAGACAACCCCATCTCTCTCACGATGTCATTTTCTTCTTACCCCCGTCCTTCCTAAGGCGCCTCTTAACCGTCACTAATTATCAGCCATAAACAATTTTAATTTTCCTACGGAACGGCGGGGCGGGGGGCGGGAAAGTTGATTAAAGACGCTACGACCTCATGCATTTTAATTATTATTTTTATGCCCCTCGTCCTACCTACCCCCGGCAGCTCTTGCAAAATCGTGCGGGGGATACGTCGGCTATATACGGTGGAAAATATACACATTCGTGGGGGGGGGGGGGGGGGGCTCCCTAGAAGTTCGTTTATTAATACGAATTGCCTGTCGTAAAGCCGGTGTGCGCCGTTCTGCGCGCCCGCATGTCAGAAACGACAGTATATACATTCTCGCCCCGTCTTTACGATGCTCTTAATTAGCTCGACGAGTAGCTCCGTGGCCGATTTAACGCGCCCATCACTTCGCCCCCCGTTCTTCCTGTACCACATTGCAACGGCCTCTTCATTTTCTTCTCGCGCGCCGCGGCTTGATGAAGAACTTAGACAACCCGGCGCAACGACCATCGAGCCAATACGAACCGGTTGGAAAATTCATGAAACCCTAATAAACATCTATATTCTTTTTATATATTTGCGTCTATGTGGACTAGACCGAGAGTCACTCCAATCGCGCATCTCCCTTGAAAAAGGCTATAGGAGAAAAACCATAACCAGCCGCAATTCGCCCACCACCGGAAAGACCACTATGCGCATGAAGCTTTTCCCGGTAAACGAACTCGATCTGACAATCCCGAGGACCGAGTACGAGAAAGACATTTTTCCAATTGGTTCCGTGCTCCTGGAAAATCTATTTTGCTACCAAAAACGATTGACTTTTGCTCCCCCCCCTCACTCCTGTTCGGTCTCTCTTTCTCTGCACAGACACACACTTATGTGTATATAAACGAAGAGATCGAACGATGCTCAGCAAAGGTTGGTTGAGTGCATACAAAATCTCAAATTTTGCAAGGTTATTTCCGATAAATGTAATACTAAATCGACAACATCGACATTGGTAAGGTTAGTTGAAGCAGACACGTTTTTGTTTTATTATTACTTTGCAAACGTCAACAATCCCTCAATAATTGGCGAATCATCAGAACAAGTTTCTCGGGGGTTGAGACCTGCTACTTTGCTTTTCCATATCCGGAAATAGAAGATTCACCCCATTTAACACAAATCCGTCGCGAAGATAAAATTTCGAATGTACGAATTTATGATTATAGCTCTTTATATAATACAACCACACACGCACACACACACACGTATATATATATATATATATATATATATATATTGGCTTAGTATTGTCGATTCATTTCATTTGTAGAGATGACCTGCAAAAAACCAAAAGTAGATCATTTTTTTTCAAAATATAACATAAAGCCGCATATATATATATATATATATATATATATATATATATATATATATATATATATATATATATATATATATATATATATATATATATATGTAAATATATTTATATGTACGGCTTTATGCGTTCTTTTTTTTGGTATCTTCTTTTGGTTTTTTTGCATGCCATTTCTACAAATGAAATAAATCGACAATAACTAAGTCACTTTTTAAAATAATTAGCACGATATGCGTACACCGCAGGCTATCAAAGTCAGATGTTCGAATTGGTTTGTATGAAAATTCTGCATAAGAACTTTTTTCATAAAATTTCCTTGACATTTATGGTTCAAATGAAGACTTTTCTAGATAAAACAAATAACCGACAGTATTTTTAGGAAAACTTGGTTTAAAAAAGTTATCATTTATAGAAATGGCATTCGATAAACCAAACGCAGATTATTTTTACCTCGGAAACCGTGAGACTTTTACGAAACTGAAATTCCAGCATTTAGTAGGAAATGACCTATCTTTTTTTCTGATGTATCGACCGTTGCAGAATTATCCATTCATAACAGGATACCCTGTATATATATATATATATATATATATATATATATATATATATACACACACAAAGTTGTTTTATATTCTGAGTTCCAACGTATACCCAACGTTTTACGTAAGTGTCTACACCAAGATCTCAGAAATATTGGGCTTTCGCTCACTGATAGACGCGCAAGCCGGTGTACGTCTAAGCGGTCACCGCTCCGAGTATCGACCATGCATAACACTGCTCGACTCCCATCCACAACACTCCCGAACCCCGACCATCCACCAGTGTCGGTCATATACAGGGTGTCCCTCTTATCTCTGCCACCCGAAATAACTCGGTAATTATCGACGTCACAAAAAAATGTTCCAGACACAAGTTGTACGGTCGGGGACCATCAAATGCGACCAATTTTTTTTCTTCGCTGGAGGCACTGACGCATAGTGAAAGTCATCTCTACTTTTCTAAATGGAATGATACATTTTTTCACCCATCGTGTATAGCACCTCAAGCCGCATAAAAAACATTAGGGGGTCAAAGTCCTTCAAGGTCACTCAAGGTCAGTATCGATGATACAAATCTAAGTATCCCGGATCACTACCAAATCTTTGGTAGTGATCCGAGATATTTAGATTTGTATTTTATTTTAATCGATGACCTTGAATGATCTTGAACGACTTTGACCCCTAATGTTTTTTGTGCGGCTTGGGGTGCTCCATAAGATGGTTGAAAAAAAATGTACCATTCCGTTCCAAGAAGTGGAGGTAAACTTCACTGTGCGTCAGCACCTCAAAAGAAATTTAAAAAATTGGTCGCATTTGATGGCCCCCTTCACACCATACAACTTTTGTCTGGAACATTGTATTGTGACGTCGATAATTACCGAGTTATTCCAGGTGGCAGAGATAAGAGGGACACCGTGTATATAATGTAATTATATGTTTATATATACCACATAGATTCCCATATGCTACATTATTTTATACTCCATGTTGTTTATATATGAGGAGCAATAATTAATCTCCTCTCTCTCTCTCACTTTTTATATTTTTTATTTCAATTTCTTTCCCTTTTTTTTATTTCTTCGGATTTTTTCTTTGTGTTGCACAAAGAATAAGAATTGTCAGAAGACGTTTTAGTCCTAGGATATTAATAAACATAGTCTAACCTAATCTCTCTCTCCCTCTTTCTGTCCTTCTCGGTCTCTCTAGCTCGCTCCCTCTATACACACACGCACCCTCACCTATAAAATAACAACTACACACACGTGACAACCTCTATTAAAGCGGAAATGTATTTTTCCCCATCGCAAGTAAAACTCCTCTCACCTGAATAGCGTCGTACCACGTGTACAAAGAGGAACAACTTTTCCGGCTTCGTACAGTCGACAAAACTCACTCCAAGAGTGTGTGCTCGGCTGCCGGTTCTATCGGAGTCCCCTGGTCTTGTGCTATTTCCGGATACGGAACGATAACTTTTCATTCGCCATCTAAATGGGACAAATGCTCCAAAGGCTTTATTCCATTTTTGTATTTTCTCAAAGAGTGAAAAGATAGGAAGTTTCTATTCGTGGCCGGTACTTTCATGAATCGAGTATCGGGTTCGCAGGTATGACAAATAATATTATTGTCGTGTGCATAAGCGCTTCTCGAATCTTCCAGTTTCGCTTCAGGCATTATATACGGAGAGCCACAAATCGCAAGGTCCACCGAAACCGCACGGGCTCGCACAGCGAAACTTTGAAACTTTGGCATAAAGCGCGCGCTGCTCGAAGTTTCTCCTTCAAATTCGAGGCACAACATCCTGGCGCTTGTCCCTTCTATTAGCTGCATACACACACACACACACACACACACACACACACACACATATATATATATATATATATATATATATATATATATATATCATTTGTATGTGTGACTTATATATATATGTATATATATATATATATATATGTGTCATTTTGGGACACCCTATATATATATATATATATATATATATATATATATATATATAGGGTGTCCCAAAATGACCTGACATTTTAATTTACCAATAAAACGTATATTTTTTTTTTAAAGTACGAATATTTTTATTTTAACCCTTCGACTGCACATTTCCGCCACGAACCTCTGACTGCATATGGGGTCGATTGGACCCCAGACGTTTTTCAGATCATTGTATTTTGGTAAATATGCATTTTCTTTCTACATACGTTTTTTGTAGTCAATGATCCTTATTTTATGGTACAAAATGTATTTTTTAAGAAAAACGAAAATTAAGTGCCCAAACATTCGTTCAAAGTAGGAGATGTGTTGAAAAATACGTACTTGCATGAAAAAGATCACAATTTTTTTTTCAAAATATAAGAAAAAAGTCCTTTAAGGTTTTTAAAGTGGAAGGTTCGTAGATACGAAGAAGATACAGTAGTCACCGTCTTTCCAAAAAGTATATTTATTCAGAGGTTTGAATTTGAGCGTTTTCGGGATAGTGAAAAATGGATTAAATCGACTCCTTCGGCAGATTAATTGTTGAAAACATATATTTTCCGCATTTTTTAAATCCAATGACTTGTTATTATTGACATTTACCGCAATCTACGCATAATCGTCGAGCATAATAATCGAGCAACGAGTACATTCGGTGCTCGTTGAATATAGCCCTCTTGCATAACGGACACTTGCTTTTAGTTTTATGATCGGCATTCTGAATACATAATTTATTATAGTAGCGTACAATAAAAAATATCTATGAGCATTTTCTATCGGAACTCACTTACATGTAGTAATAAAACACCAAATTTCACAACAACAAAAAATTTCACCTTCACCGCACTACTGAATAAACGGGGTCGACTCGACCCCAGGTCCTTTTTCGACAGCTGTCCTCAGTAAACGAGCAGGATGGAGGCCGAGTGTCCGCCTATAGAGTAGGAATGGGAGACCATTCGAGCCCCGCACTGCCTCCAAATAGACTACCCCATTTTGCCATACAGTTAGTTGAAAAAGAAAATGGGGTCGAAACGACCCAGTGTGCAGTAGCAGGGTTAATGTAAGTTACAAACATGGAGGTTATGTGAGGAACACAATATCCGATAAATGGCCGCTTCGTCCCTGTTTGAAAACGTTCACTTTTTTGACAAAATTTCCAATATCATTTTGATATAATTCCGGACTAATTTCATTAATGGTGCGTCCAATTGCTTCCCTGAGCTCCGGAATGGTCTGTGGATCATTGGCATGCACTTTTCCTTTCAGAAAACCCCAAAGAAAGAAGTCCAATGGCGTCAAATCGCACGATCTTGGTGGCCAATTCACATCGCCGTGGCGCGAGATAACACAACCACGAAACTTCGTTTGCAATAATTGCATTGTTTCGCCCGCAGAGTGGCAGGTTGCGCTATCCTGTTGAAAGAATATCACTTCCAAGTCCAAGTACCATTTATCGGATATTGTATTCCACACATCACCTCCATGTTTGTAGCTCATATTAAAATGAAAATATTTTTACTTTTCAAATAAATAATACGTTTCATTAAGAAATGAAAATGTGAGGTCATTTTGAAACACCCTTTATATATATATATATATATATATATATATATATATATATATATATATATATATATATATATATATATATATATATATATATATATATATATATATATATATATATATATACACATGTATATGTATATGTATGTATATATAAAGGGGTTTATAAGTGGGGTTTCAAGATGGAATAAGGAGGGGCACGTAAAAAGGCAAAGGAAACTGTCCTTATGGAAAAACAAATATGTACAGACACATATACACATACCCGTGCAGAAATTATCGTAGAGATGCAATTGGATTCCCATACTTGTCCGTACTTCCTGATAGGGATCCCATGGCACCGCATTGGACCCCTATACTAAAACGTTACGCTCGTACATTGGATTCTAATCGAGATTCTCCACTGGAATCCAATGTACGATTCCTAAAGGACTCCCACATTATCGTACAAGATCCAATTAGATTTTTTATGGATCCAATCGCATTCTGTACGTTGAGTTTGCCAAACGAAATATATAGATACTCAAAATGAGTGGATCACAAAAAAGCATAAAACGCTTAAAAAAGTATATCTTAAAAATCGATTTGAATCACGTCACTGAAAATCCACTGTAATTATCGTTTGTTATTTATTTTACTGCACGTTGCCATAACGTCGCTACACACGTACATGCTCACTAAGCATGCAGCTTATGTTCCAACACGCTGAACATTTTCTCACGACTTTTCAAAATCCAATTCGATCCCAATGAGGACTCCCTATGTGTGGTGTCCCTGACAAATCCCTATAGAGATGTGGGTTCATCTTGGGACTCCCTAACAAATTTGTGCACGGAATCACGAAAGGATATTTTTTTGGGCGGTCCAGCAAATTGCGCTTGAGAATTTTAAATAAAAAATTATTCAATTGAGAAATAGCGCGGAATCCACTTGGATCTCAACGTGGACTTTCTAACACATAAAAGCCCGCAAGGGTATACGTTGGAACTCAGCAAATAAAAAAGTGCGTGGAGTTGAATTTAGTAAGAATATATATGGATAATTCTGTAAAGGACGAATATCCGAGGAAAACACCCACACAAGTAGCACTCCTATAGGAAACGGCTTCGCGATAATGGCCGGAATTTTGGAAAAGCTCGGATACCGCTCAACCGGTGTTCTGCGAAGTGACGCGTGGAATACAAAATTGATCTTAGCATGACATTACTACTGGAGGGTTATTCCAACAAGCTTCTCTCACTTTCTCTCCCTCCCCTTTTGCACACTTCCTCGCGTATCGCCATTTCCGCAGGGATGAGAAGGATGAGGCAAAAAGCTCTCGAAATTGGTCGATATATATGTATATATCCTGCTCTCCAACAACGTCGTCGTCCTTGTTGTATATACCTACATAGGAGATGGGAGGGGGAGGGGCTTGTGTACGGGACACCTGGCGCATCTCCGCTGAATATGAAATACCCGAGAATCACGTCACGGAATAATATAATTAAATATAATCCTCGATTCGGGATTACGTATAATCTTGGGATGTCGCGGCTGTGAGAAAAATGAAGGTGTTCTTATTGAAACCTTAGGATAATCCGGGGAAATAATATTACTCCGTTCGATATTTGGGTAAAAGGAATTTTGTTCGGCTCTTTAGAATCAGGGTGCACGGCGATGAGAGCGAAAAATATTCTTTTTTTCCTACATATCTTAAGAGGTTTCGGCTAGTTGTAAAAATCGAAAAAACACTTTTTTTTAACAAACATATTTTCAAAGTAGTTCCCTGAAAATGTTAAGGTGTTAGGATAAAAATTGACAGATTCATAGGCTGTTATGTTGACGTCCGTCGGAACGCTCGGAGCGCCGTTCGAAACTTTTTTCGAAAGTACGTTTTTCAAAGTCGGTGAGCAAAAAAACGTTTTTTTCTCGAAAGTACTTTTAAAAAATCGGTGAGCAAAAAACGCTTTTGTCTCGACAGTACGTTTTTCAAAGTATGTGAGCTTTTTACTTAAAAGTACTTTTTTTCAACGTTGGCAAGCAAAAAAACGCTTTTTTCTCGAAAGTACTTTTTTCAAAGTCGGTGAGCCAAAAATGCTTTTTTCTCGACAGTATGTTTTTCAAACTAGGTGAGCAAAAACGTACGTTTTACAAAATCGATGAGATTTTTTCTCGAAAGTACTTTTTTCAAAGTCGGTGAGAAAAAAACGCTTTTTTCTCGAAAGTACTTTCTACAAAGTAGGTGAGCAAAAACATACATTTTACAAAATCGATGAGCTTTTTTCTCGAAAGTACTTTTTTCAAAGTCGGTGAGCAAAAAAACGCTTTTTACTAGGAAGTACGTTTTCAAAGTCGGTGAGCAAAAAAACGCTTTTTACTAGGAAGTACGTTTTCAAAGTCGGTGAGCAGAATATATCAAAAACATCGATCTCTCTGAAATTTTTAGGGCTATTTCTAGATGTAAAAACATAGTATTTGATCGGAGGATTTTTTGATCGATGTATACTTTTGATTTAATGAACGAATCATGCCCATTTAAAAAAATCAGGACTCTTACATCGAACACGCGCCATTTTTGTCAATTTGATATTTCGGAAATTACTTTGATTAAACATAGGATAAACTAATATACTAACGAAATCTGTTTAATTTTTTAATATTAGATAACCCGGCTCAGACGAGCATTGCTCACCGCAAAAGACGATTTCGAGAGGTGCTTCTCGGACATCAGCTGTTCATTGATTATAATGAACTATTAAGTCACAAAAAAATTACAGTTTTCTGCATGTGATACTTTTTCAAATACTAAATTTTTGTACAAATCCAACGAAACGATTTTGTAAAAAAAAAAATCAATCACTAGACACAACCCGTTAAGGGAGGGAAAAGCAATCACTAGACGCAACCCGTTAAGGGAGGGAAAAATACGATCGTTCCGGTGTCGCGAAAAAAAAATGGAGGGTAGTTTTACTCGATGTGGAGATCGATGTGGTACTCGATACTACACTCGTGTCTCAATCTCAATCGTATTTGCTACATCTTTTGTGATTCCTCGAAGTAATCGTCGTCATCGTGCTCGTCCGCGAGTTCATTAAATTCCGGCGATCGCTCAAGTGCCGCTAGTCCCAAATTCACCCCCTCTGTCTCCCTCTCGCGACTACTCTCTTGAAAGAAGAATGAGAAAAAAGGAAAGAAAGAACGAGACGATGAAGGGCTGGCGAGAGGGGGGAGGGGTCGATCATCATGGAACCGAACCAGGAAGAGTGTCTTGGGTAGCAATATATATATATATATATATGTATATATATATATATATATATATATATATATATATATATATATATATATATATATACACAGACAGCAAAACTAATCTTTCTTTTAATTACAACACGGAGGCAATCACGCGCCTCTCACTTCGCTGCCGTGCTCCCCCGGCGAATTTTATCGCTAGTAATCGTAGCATTTCGCAAAGGGGCCTCCCAAATCTTGACAATGGAACGCGAAATCGAATTTTCCTCTTTCCTTTTCTCAAGTCGTGCTCAAACCTCGATGGAATACTTTCGAGTTCGCTGGAAAAGATGGACGACCGGATCTTCGTGAGTGGGTCTCTGTATAAAGATTCCCGAGATTTTATTTTCCAGTGAAGACATTTTTAATCGATGACACACCAACTTTGCGAATTGCCAACGTTATTATTATTTGCTACCTTCATAGCCGAACGTTTCAAGTCTCCCCGGGGTGCCGATATAACCCTATCGCAATTGAAAATTACCCTGCATGACTGACTCCTCACCCTGCGAGACCGAGCCGCGACTGGGGGCGCGTCGTATACCGGTATTTTTTTTTTTGTATTCACGGACTTCCGTATACGGGGTGGGGGACGTATAAGCGAAAAACATTTGATGGTATACTAAACTTTGGTTCTTGCTAGCGAGGAGAGAGCGCGAGTAAAATGAAGAAATTCCACGGGCGTGGCGACGTCGTCGTTATAAAGTTTCGTAACGACTGCTGGTCCTGTCAGGCGCCGACAGTAGCGGAAGTCACTCTCCCTCGGGTACCTTTTGCAAGGATCGTCTCCTCTTGAAAGCCGATAAGATGTAAGTTTAGAGAGCATAAAATATCGCGCAGTTTCTCCCTTTTTTATATCCCGTATATCCACGTGCATCCATATAGGCCGTGCTACTAATTTCCATTTTCCTTAAATATATCTCTTTCGTGGAGACATCTAAGAAAGAGCACGGGTCGAAAGGTTTCGATTGAACTACGGGATTGCTTATCAATCGATAATCGGATTGCGATCAGTTCGGTAACCTGTATTATCGATTGGATTTAACTGGCTTCTCGCTGTAGATACAGTAACTCTAGGCAGAGTATAATTGGCTCCCGCGATACTCATTTTCAGAATAAAAATCAATAGTTCGTATAGTAGATACGAATAGTAGATATGGTAGATCCGAACTATAATATAGTAGATACTATCAATAGTAATACTATACTATCAATAGTAGAACTATCAATAGTTCGCATAGTAGATATAGTAAATACTGGAAACCGAATTCCCGGTTCTCTGGTTCGATCAACCACGTTTCCTTTATTCCAACACCACCATGCACGGGTTACACTTCGTGGCCAGAAAAAAGACGAATTTTCGTGAATTTTTTTTTTTTTTTGGTCGATCGTGTGCAGGTTTTTAAATGTTTTTTTTTATTAAAAAGTATGGTTTTAAATATCGTTTACAATCGTTGCATTGAAAAATATTTTCAAATGTGGTAGATACAACGGTTTGGGTACACCGCTGTTTGAAAGGCGTCCTTCGCGGTGACCACTGCTGCTCGGAAAGAAATCGGAAAGGATTTCTGTGTGATATTGAAATAAAATAGTGATTTCTGAAAGAATGGCCGCAGTCTGATGTTAAGGTATCGATTTTTGGTGAAAAAACGCTCTAGTTTCGTTGATAAAAAACCTATGGATCGAAAAGAATAATTCCTTCGTTCAAGCACTGCTTTTTGATACTCAAAAGAAGCTCGGAAAAATTTGTAGTTGATCGGTGGTTTTTTAAGATATCGCGGTCACCGACTTTGAAAAACTCATTTTGAAAAAAAACAGCGTTTAAAGTTCGCCGGTTGCGAAACCTACCTATAAACGCCCATAACTCCCTCAATTTCGAGAGGATCGACTCGAAATTTTCAAGGAACATTTTTGAAGCGTCATATCTTGAGAATCCGTCGAAAACCAAAAATCTATATTTTAAAAGAATTCAGCAAGATCTAAGCCCTTCACACCAGCATACTCCTTCTTGTGAAATACTACCGCATTATCATCCGCGGCGTTGCCTCATATTTCCCTAGAATACGACTTCCGAGTGCATCTTCGTGACTTAGGATGAAATCCACGATATGTTAATGCGTCTGCAGTCTGTTACCCTGTAACCCTACAAATCTTACGCGGACGAACCGACGAGTTCTCATTGTTTCAACGTCGTGAAAAATACTGCTCTCTTCCCTTCGCCTCATCCGGGGACAATCCGACGCCTACATCTCTGATACCAAAAAGCGTGTCATTTACGAGGGCAAAGAATTTAAGAATCACGTCGTGAAGATTCGGAGGGAAAATATGTCTCGGCTGAAATGTGTGCATATATATATATATATATGTATATATGTATATATATATATATATATATATATATATATATATATATATATATATATATATATATTTATTTATTTATTTATTTATACATATAGTTAATATCTGTAAGAAAGGCGACTGGGAAAGTTAGGGAGCATCGTTGTAGACTACCGCGTGGAAAAGCCTTTTCACCGAAGAGACCTCATTCGAGATGCATCTCTGCTGCAGTTTGCGTATGTGCAACTGTTATATATAGGGTGTCCTAAAATGACCTGACATTTTAATTGATTAATAAAACGTATTATTTATTTGAAAAGTACGAATACTTTTATTTCAATATAAGGTACAAACATGGAGGTTACGTGTAGAATACAATATCCGATAAATGACCGCCTCGTCCCTGTTTGCAAAAGTTCACTCTTTTGACGAAATTCAACGAAGTTCAACAACATTTTAGCATGATTGCGGACTCATTTCATTAATGGTGCGTCCAACTGCTTCCTCGAGCTCGGGAATGGTCTGCGGATCATTTGGATACACTTTTCCTCTCAGAAAACCCCAAAGTGAGAGGTCCAATGGCGTCGAATCGCCCGACCTTGGTGGTCAATTCACATTGCACCGGCGCTAGATAACACGACCATGAAACTTAGTCTGCAATAACTATGCAAATGGCAAATAACAATTTCTATGCGTTTCTCGATCGTGCGATTCTCCATGGCTAAACCTCAACACTTCCTGATGCCAGTTATCAAAGATGAGTACTCTATGTTGGCCACAAAAGAATGGCGCGTAATTAAAAATGTCCGGTAATTTTGAGACACCCTTTATATTTGGCGGTGAGCGATGTAGCAACGGATATAGGACAAACGCTCACATGTGTACGGAAAAACGCACACGTACATATATCTATGTTTTAAAGAGAGAACGAGGGAGAGAAAGAGAGGCCGGACATTTTTTGTGGTACCGAGCCAACCGAATAAAGCATACATAAAGGACCTAAAAAGCATTGCAATGAGAGATAGACATGTATATAAAGGCACAGAAGAAACAATAGTTTCGAGAGAAGAGAGTTGCTGTATGGGATTGCCGAGTCAGCGGCGGAATGTCTTCAACCCTTGTATAATACTGTATTTTACTTACCATGATTCCACCTCTCTCTCTCTCTCCATCGTTCTCTTTTCTCCTTTATTCCCATTTCTTCGGAGATCTCACGCTCATTTCTCGCCGAGTGTGCCACTCTCTGGTCTGCACCAGATAGAGCCATGCAACGCCGCCGCCCCCGGTTTTGCCAAATGTCTGGCTATACAGCGACAGTTGAAGGAGTCATATAGCGCGATACGCCTGGAACGTCGCAAGGAACGTGGCGGCCCTCGGGGGTCGGGGGTTGAATGAAAATTGTACTGGAATACGTTGGTGCAGAATTTAAGCGCTCGTTAACGGCTCGAGCAGACACGTTGGCGGCTCACCATTCTGGCTAAGTAAGCCCCAACCGACTCTACTTTTGTCCAACTTACTCATAAATCTACTCTTCGAGAGAGAGAGATGGGCAGAGTCGCAGCTTTTAACGGGTGATCGCTCCGGGGGCTTTGCCATTTTGGCAGCCTTCCTGCTCCACCCGAGTGCACGTCTACATGTTTTCTTTTTGTCTCCTCTTTCATGGTTATTGTTTTTTCGCGTAACTGTACATCTATTACAAGCGTACTTGTAACTATCATCGCACGATTTGTCTCACTCGAGGCAACTTTATCGCGATACAAAAAATTATAATTGTTCAGCCCCGATTATTCAATCACAATCGACTTGCGTTCTCGGTTAAGGGCACCTAGTTGATATTTTCGAAAATATCGATTTTTGGTTTTCTACGGATTTTTTCAATAAGGTACCTACGAGTAATAAGGTCTAGCTAAGGGATATTTAAAAAAAATTTCAAATATCTAATTTAATGGAAATATTTGAATTGTAATTATTATTCAAGTTCAGTTTCTATCAAATATAAACGAAAAATGGTAACTTGTACCATAAACAAAAACAAAATTAAACCTTTTTAAAAAACCTTGATAGCAGGCCTTATTTTACTATGGTAGGATAGAAAGGCCTACGGCTTTAACATACTTAAGGAGGTTGGAGCCTTAACCCAATCCAAGGTTAAATTTGATAAAAATATATGTTATTCTTTAGACTATACTGAATCTTTACAAATTATTTTAACTTTTCTCACCACCAAACACCAGAGATAAAAAATAGTTTAAAGTATGTAATTTAACGTGCCCACGTAGGTGGGCAAGACTTTCACACTAAAGGTTATGTAATTTTTTTTGTTATTTAGCACCAAGATAAATCATTTCTAGCGACGGATTAACGCAAACTGAACGTTTTTAAACATCTAGAAAAAAAATCCTCATCTCGCCTATCGTAAACCATGGGTCAATAACCTCGTGATGTAAATATGAATAGGCATAATTATAAATTACTCAAAATTTCATTGTGAATTGTATAAAACGTTCGGTGTGTTAGTTTTTTTTCATAATAATCATCGATAATGTTATACTTTTTCAAGTTGGCAGTAACACAAAAGTTTTTCTACTCTACGTAATAAAAATATTAAAATGCATAATTTTGCCCTTTAATTATATATTTAAAAAAATTAGCATGTACAGAATATATCTGTACCTCGTATGGATTTTTTTAAGGTTCATTGAAAAAAAATGAACAAACCGTCATTTGACTCAACTGAGTCGCTCCAACCTCCTTGAATAATCAAACTATGCGTAATATTTTTGGTATTTAAGATCAATAATCCTCTGCAGCTTGGTATGAACTGAAAGTTCGTTTGCGCTGTTCGGACAGCTGACACTAGGTAGTTTTCTGACCACAACACTCGTTTTGGAGGCATCGGAATCGAGGCACTTGAAATAACGATAAATTAATTACTAATAAATATGCGTACTACTTATTTACATTCGTAACATCTTAAAAGTAGAATACATTATAAAACAAACAAACTTTGCTACAAGAAATAGGAGGATAATAAGGCCTATGGTTAAATTTAGTAGGCCTTGATAACCGCCGACTACGTATACAAGAAAAACCAAATAACAAATATTTGAACCACGATACGTTATTCAAATATTTATGACCATCGAAGCTTGAATTAATAAAGATAAAGACTATGATTTCAGATAGGTAAGCGTAACATTACAAATAATACTTAGGATTTATTCGGACCTACTTTTATTATTGGTGCTGCGCAGCCGCGTCTTATAGTGGATGATGCAACACCGGTGGCGGGGAGCGGGGTATCGCGCCTTCGCAAACTTGTAGCGATATATTCGTGCAATAGACGTCTGTGATTGTGGCCTTGAGCGTGAGCGGTTATTTTAAATACGATTTTCGTTACTTAGGCCAAATTAGCCGACAGGCCTTATTACCCGCAGGTACCTTATTACATTTCGAAAATATGTTTTAAAAATGTCAAGTCGATCCGTTAAAAATTAAGAGCGTTTTGGGCGTTTATAGGTAGGTTCCGCAAACTGGCGAACTTTATTTGCGTTTCTCTCAGATTGTCTTTCGAAATCGGTAACCGTGATGTTGCAACAATCACTGCGCCGATATACTTCAAATTTTACAAGCTTCTGTTACATGTCAAAAAGCAGTGCTTAAACGAAGGAATTTTTTTGTAGTCAACGAAAATACATCGTTTTTTCACCAAAAATCGATCCTTCCACTTTGGGCTGGAAATTCATGCAAAAATTAAATGCGTTTGATTTTTTTATTTCGCATGATTTGTTTCCGAGTAGCAGTGGATACCGCGAACGACGTTTTTCAAACAGCGGTTTGCACAAATCATTGTGTCTACCATATTTGTCAATATTTTTCAATAAAAAATTGTAAAACGTACTTAAAACCATACGTTTTAATGTAAACAAAAAAATTGGTAAGCCTGCACGAGTTTTCCTATAGAAAGTTCCTTTTTTCCGGCCACGATCCAGGTGTAACCCGTTAAACTAACGGTGGAATAAAATCGCTTGTGTATATTCGTGCGAATTTATTGTATGGTAAATTTATAAATTTCATGCGCCAGTTAACAACGTCCAGTTATTTAATTTAGGTCCATTTGGCTTCCCGAGAAATCGTCTTCCGGGCTGAAAATATTAGCAGCACACTCCGCCAATAATTTCGGAATTTCATTATTTTACACCACAACAGCAATTAACAATGAAGACTTTTGACAGATAAATAATCGTCAACCAAACGATTGCGAACCGAAAAATTGTTAAATAAATCATCGATAGCGAAAATAACGCTCCCGGCTGGTTTCGCTATTCTAAAGTTAATAAAAAAGAAATTTAAACAAGTTTATTCTACGAAAATAACTCCAACATTTCCACCCTCGTCATGAAAGATTGACAGCGCAAATCTGCGAAAAAAGTTCCCCAACAGCAATAAAAATAACCAAACAAAAAAGAACGTTCGTTGCATTCCACCGAAGGTGACAGCTACGTCAACTGTGGCCCAAAGCCTCGAACTGTGCACAACAAACGATGTGCAACACAAATCGAGGTAGACGACGATAAAATGGCATTGCAAGAGACTGCACGAGCATAGCTCGGATCCTGTGGTTGGATTATTGTCTCTCGTGTGGTGGAGACGATTTCTCCGTGCATCTTCTCTATCGCTTTCTGCCAGAGGAACGATTTTATGTATTCTTGTCTGGGTGTTTGTGTATAGTGAGTTTGCTCAGAGGAGTTATTTAGTGCAGTTGGCCGTTGTTCTGGCTCGGATGGTATGTGGGTCGACGGCGGCTTAGCGCCCACGGGCTAAGCCTCATGAAACACAAGTACCTCCTGGACCGTCGAGGATGACGCCACTAACTCCTTTATGGAGATGGAAGCTTATGCATGACTAGTGCGGATAGGTGGATTCCATAACGCTCTCCCTCTGCCTTGCTCTTTCTCTCTCTCTCTCTCTCCCTCGACAGTTATCTTAAAGCAGAGACGACCAGCGCGCTGTCGGACTAAGTAGTAGAGCCCAGCGTCTCAGCAGCCTCAGTGGCTAAGTCCTGCCATGAGCAGCCGACGAGCAACGCGAGCCTCTGCATATCCACCAATGTTGTGCAGCCCAAGTGCACAAATGTGTGTCGCATCGCGCGTTCCAAACACCAGGAAGAATGACCCACGACCATTACCTCGGCTTTGGGAATCATGCCAGGAACTGTTACCCACCCCCCCCCAAATGTCGACTGGTAAACATCACGGGGGATCGCGAGGATTACCGCGATAAGGGCAATTGTTACGTCCGACGGTAGACTTCGCCGCGGTTATTTATTGGACCGAAGCTCGGAGTAAAGTTGCCGTCGAATGGCACCGCGATAAGACGATCGATAGGTCAGGATGGAAGTTAAGGCGGTCATCCCATGTGACAGGTCCAAAAAATCGAAAAATTTAGTTGTAAAAAAATGTATGCGTTTTATATGGACCCGACATTGCAGTCTAATGGTGAGATAACATTTTCTTTGTGCAAATCGTACTTGAACTTTTAAACACGTTTTTTCTCAAAACTGTATTTTTCAAATTGGCTTTCATAATAACCCAAAAACTACTGAACTAGAAGATAGATTCATGATATTTCTGATATCTGCCATAATTTTTTTTTAAGGGATCTTCTCACCTTAGACGCTAAAAAGCGTATTTTCATGGATGTTTTTTATACGTTTATATTATAGATATTGATGTACAAGTTGTCACACTTAATAAATACATTCTCGAAATACATTTCTAAAAAAATTCATGTATTTATGTAACCCGAACAAACATTAAACGCATTTTTCTCGAAACAAGGTTTTTTGACGGCTTGTTGAAAAAATCTTCGAAACAACTGAACCGATCCTTATGAAATGTTAGCCACGTATTCTTTACAACTATAGCTATAGTGCATATCACGGATTTTTTTAAATTTAGATATTTACTATTTTTTTTTTGCCTAAAACGGTGAAAAAAACACGTTTTTTGTCTGTTTTTTTTTAATGTCCACCATTTTGTTATTTTTGCATAGATTAAAAATCATATGATATGCGCAATAGCTATTAACATACTGAATCTAAAACCACTTGATTTTTTTGTTTCGGACGATCCATCTCCGAGATTTCATCAACAGCGCAGATCTACAATTTTTTAACTATCATTTTTGTCTATAAATAGTGACTTGAAAAATTATTTGTTTTAAATGTATTTCGAAAGTGTATTTATTAAGTCTAACAACTTTTATATCAATATCTATAATATAAACGTATCAAAAAAATTCATGCAAATAGTATTTTTAGCGTATAAAGTGAGAAGACTGAAAAAGTCGAAAAAATCCCTTAAGGGGAGGTACCTGAGTGAACGGCGAGTGAAAGCAGGTAAATTTTGGGAATTTTTATCTCAAAAACTAATTTTTCGGTTGGATCCGGGTTTTTTTTATTGAAAAATGTGTACATTGAGGTATGTTTAAGAATTTTTTAAAATAAATTCGTTTACTGGAAGCGATTTAACCGCGATTATCTCGAAGCATAGTTTTCAAAGTTGGTGCCAGATGTATCTCGAAAACGGCTTGTCCGATTTTGTCCAAATTTGGATACAATATTCTTCGACAGTTTTTCTCGTTCGCCACGTAGGGATTTTTCATTTGATTGAACCATTACTTTTTTATGCAATGTGTATGCAATCCAAAATCGTCGGAAATTGCGAACGAAAAATGAATGTTAAATTAAAACGGTCGCAATTCCGTCAAAAATGAAAATTTCAAAATCCTATGTGGCGAACGAGAAAAACTATCGAAGAATATTGTATCCAAATTTGGACAAAATCGATCCAGCCGTTTTCGAGACACATCTGGCACCGACTTTGAAAACTATGATTCGAGATAATCGCGTTTGAATCGCTTCCAGTCAACGAATTTATTTTATAAAATTCCTAAACATACCTCAATGTACGTATTTTCCAATAGAAAAAAACCCGGATCCAATCAAAACATTAGTTTTTGAGATAAAAATTCCCGAAGTTTACCTGTTTTACTCGCCGTTCGCTCAGGTACCTCCCCTTAAGCTGTAAGAGTCGAAAAAAATGACGTAACTCAAAACATGACTATCAAAACCGTGCCAAAAATTCAACTTTCGATATTGTTACTTTAGTCGAGTTCCGGCGATAGCCTCAGGTCTACAAATTGACATGCCGTTCGATTTTTTTTTAATTTTAGATGACCAAAACCTCCGGAGTCATGGTAGCCGTCAACCAACTTTTTTTACACATGTGTGTCTTCCGAACAGTCTAAAGTCAATCCAACTCGTTATTTTTGTTTGATAAAATTCCGGGCCACTAAAAATGTTAATAAAAATGCAAAAATAGCGTGTTTTAATGGTGCATAAAAAATCCCTAAAAAGCGAAAAAAAATAGATGTGACATGGGATGACCCCGTTAAAACTTGACGCGATTTAAACTTCATTTTTTTTCTGGTGTACTTATAGCAGTCGAACGCAGCCACGATTGGACTCTTCATGCATCATTGATTGCATGGTAGAGAACTTATTGAGCAGATGAAAAATCCAATGGAGTTCTAGGTTCGATTCTTCGGTGGAGGCTTTCCAGCATAAAGGAAGGGTAAAGTTCACCAAAGGTGCAATTGTAAGTCAGGGCAATGACGTTAGTGGAGCTCTCGTTCTATCGCTAAAAGTAATCCGTAAGAGGAAATAAGCCCTTGCTCATATATTCAACGATATCTGATGGCACCGGCGTGTACACCCTTTCGCCGTTGAAAACTTAACTCGCCCGAGAGCCTAGGACTTCCAGTCTCCCTATCTTCCTTTTTTTACAATTTTCTCACGCTGTGCTTCAACTCGCCGTTTCTCACGCTGAGAACTTGCAGCGCGTGGAGCGACGCTCGCACTCGGACTTCCTGGCGAAATATTTATACCTAACGCTCCGCTTAATTGCCCAGCCTCCCGCACCCCCAATGTCGCGAGGGAGTTGCTTCGTAATTACCGGACGATGTTATCACTACTTTCAAATCGTTCCAGCCTCTTAACAGACAAGTCACCGTGTGTCCGCTTAAACTTTTCTCTCTCTATCGCTGTCTCTCTCTTTGTTTTCAGTAAACGTAGAAAGTCCCAGTTGCGTTTCTCACCCCCTCTACTGAACTCACCGAAATTCTAATTAACCCGAATCTCCGTGTACACGCTCATTGCGTTCAGCGACATTTTATCAAAACACTGTATCGCTGGCAACGGTAAATGGTCATTTTCGTAACATTTGTTACCTCATGGGCCAAGAACTGACGTACGGATTTGGAGAGGGTTTTCAATGCCGTACAGCCCGCATGAAACTGACATTTGCATCGTCTCGATGAGAATTTGGGAGCCGAGCTTTTTATTCATTTTGTTATTTATTTATTTATTAAGCAAAACGTTTTTATGATTGCTCTTTTTTAATTTTTCTCATTATTTAGTATCATTAGGACGTTGAATAAGTTCTCGCTGGTTTCCAACAGATGGCGTTACCAGAACTGCATGCATGTAGTTTAAGGTGGTAACGCATCTATAGAGAAGCACCATAAGCAAGCTTGAAATTCAGTGTATATCATTTCGCTAAAGAATAAACAACTTTTTTTTTCCATAGTGTTAAACATGTCAAACTTCGTGCCAAAAAAGAGAACTTGCAAGGCATTTTATTGCACCACTTTATTTTGAAAAAATTCCAGCTGAATCAGACAGAATTCCTGTTGAGAGTTATGGCGATCATGTTCTGTCGGAAACAACATGCAGAAATTACTTCAGTAATGCCTCCAACTCAACACATTAAAATCATTATTTTTGAAGCAGCTAAACCAGAGTCTTTATGAATAATGACTCTTGTCAGGCGCTAGCTGAACTTGCAGAATCATTAGGAGTTGACCACCCAACAGTTTCGAAACGTTTGAAAGGATTAGGAATAATTTTTTAAAATAAAGCATCAATTTTCACGAAAAAAAACAGCAACAACTTATTCAACGTCCCAATATCATTTTTTTTTAATAATCTAAATATTTTTTTGTTTCATTATTTATTATAGATATTATTTTTCCAATTTTATTATTTCTATATATTATGTTATATAATAAAAGTAAAATTCCATGATTTACTATCATTTATTTACGACAACTGGTAATAAAAATTTGTCGTCTTGCTGGAAAGTTCTTAATTATATTCAATCATTTCTATCTTATTTTTTATTATTGATATTATTCTTTTATTATTTACTATTGATAGTTCTTTCAATTTTATTATTTTTATATATTATGTTATATGGTAAAAATAAAATGTCATTATTTATTATTTTTCATTCATAATAACTCGTTATAAAAATTGGTCGCCTTGCTAGAGGTACACGTGCACTTCTCTCGAGTCAAAGCTAGTATTGTATATGCTCAGTGGAACCGAAGGACCAAACGGTCCTTCAAAGTTACCACACCCCAATGACGATCTTTGAATGCACGTAGTACGAGCCCCTGGACAGTTTACTGGCAAGGGACGAGGAGAGGAAGACATCGCGAAATTGGGGGGGGGGGGGGGGGGATACTCGCGCTGTAACGACGACGTTTTCTCTCCAATGTAGAAGTAAGCTATTACGGACACGTGTCCTCGTCGATTAGCATAACGCCAAGAGACTCTTCAGATCCTTGAAGCTCCAGGAGGGAAAAAAATGTTAATAAGCCCCGTACATAATCCATAGATGTATACAGTATAGCGCGTGTGTCGTGCGCGAATTTCCCAAAAGAGACACTTGCCTACTCCGAGGGGATGACCAGGTGGAGAACACGTGTGCGGCAGAGCTCGTTACAAACTTTTTTTAAGTCCCTCTTCATGAGCTTCTTTCCGAGTCTCGAAGCCGTAAAATCCTGGGATTATCGTCTTCAACTGCGACGTCGAATAAATGGAATTTATCATTTTTTGATTACTCTACGGGGGCATGAGCAACTCGGAGGGAAACCGATATTGAATATCATTATTGGGAAACAGCCAGGATCAATCATAGGACAAGAATATTTAGGATCATATGGAAATATTTATTGGCCACTTTGGCCATAAATTCGTGGTTATAACTTTAAGGCAATATTCCAGAGGCCTAGCCAGATTTTGAAGGGTTGAAACGCACCCTCGAAAATTGGGGTGTTTTTCGTTTTTCGTCGATAACGTTTTAACGGTACGAGATATGAAAAAAATTCAAATTGTAACAATGTTTAATTTTGTCTTGTACTATACATTGGAGATGAGAACGATAACGTTATCGACGAATAACGAAAAACACCCCTATTTTCGAGGGTGCGTTTTGCCCCCTAAAAATCGGGTTCCGTAGATATAAAAAAATACGTGTCGCCTATTTTTACCCATTCTACAAACGTGTCAAATTTAATCGAAATTGGAGAGTACAACCTCGCCACCATTCCTTGTAAGTGATATAAAATAGCAAGTTATACCTGCGTTATATTGATCGGCCGGTCCTGCCTCGTGAAGTGTGCCTTCCTCCACTTCGAAATAACGATTTTCTGAAGCTCGTTCTTCACTGCGAGCAGTTCTAACTTCCACAGAAGCTTCGGAAGCTCAAAGCTCCAACCCTTTGAACCTATTCTGGTCTCCTTTGTTGTCGTCAATATTAGAAATGTAAAGGTTCTTTTGAAAACATATTCTCAAGAGTCTACACTTTAAAGAAATGCCAAAAAAAGAAATCGATTTTTTTTCAAACTTCTAGACTAGAATACCGCCTTTATAAAAATAAAAATAGTATGGCTGCATTCTTCGGTAGAAAAGAAAACCGGAATTACTCGCTTACGAAGGAGCTACTTGAGTTAATTTAATTTTGAGTTTCGTAGATATATTTGCGGTTATAAATGTACATTTTTCCTATTTTTATTACCGAACTTCCTTCGCAGGTCCTTGCGGACTATTAGGACCCCAGCCCTGTCACTTTCAAACCGCCCCCGAGTAGAAATTGTTCTAGCCTGTCTGAGTTACGACCTAGTAACTGGCTCGCCCAATTGAGCTCATACCAACTGACCAATCGTTGGCTCGCTATGAGCTAGTAATATTGTGCATGTTTCGTTATCCAGCCCTTGTCTAGTCACTATCCAGCTGACCTTGGTCACAAATGACAAAGTGAGGTTATGTGATTACGTGTAGTTCCATCGAGCGAATGACTTATGGCTGGCTAGATAACTTGAGTTTTAGATGGCTTTGCAAAAAAACATTCTCAAGTGGGCATGACCTAGCTAACTGCATCTATGCGCCCCTTGGCTAGTCACTGCCCAGCCGATCTTGGTCACAAAGTTCAAAGTGTGGTTATGTGACTACATGTAGTTCCATCGAGCGATTGGCTCATGGCTGGCTAAGCAACTTGAGTTACAGATGGCGTTGCGAATGCAAGCATTCTCAAGTAGGTATCTCGCCATGACCTAGCCAGCTATGCGGTTGTGCAACCCTTGGCTAGTCACTGCCCAGCTGATCTTGGTCACAAATGACAAAGTGTGGTTATGTGAATACGTGTAGTTCCATCGAGCTACTGGCTCATGGTTGGTTAAGCAACTTGAGTGACAGATGACGTTGCAAATGAATAAAATCCTCAAGCCGCTATCTCGCGATGACCTCGCCAACACTTCCCAACTGCGGCCGCACTAGCCCGAATAAATGATCCGACAAATACAATTTGAGGTTGTGTAATTCTATGCTATTATCGCTCTCAGTGCGAACGCAATTGAGTCATTGATCCGATAATGTTATTTACATTAGTTAATCCACCCATTTTTCAATCATCTGACATTGTGTAGTGTAACATATGTAGACGAAAAGAAAATTCAGTAATGAAACAAGTAGAACTCGCTCAGTGGACAACGTCACAACTCATCACCCAGAGGTCCCGGGATCGAAACCACGTTACGGCATAAGCGTTTGTCTGAGGTAATTTAAAATTGAACCATTAATATATTTTCAGCGCAAATATCATAACCCTAATTAATGAACAACGAAGAATATCGTAAAATGGTCCAATGATGTAAATAATGTGCACAAAAAGTCACGAAAATATAAACATATAGCCGCAAAAAAATTTTTTATCTACTCGCCAACAGATTTTTTGATCCCAGTCGCTAGCTGAAAAAAACTAGGTCATGGCTAGGTCAGAAATATAATACACCCGTGGGATATTTGTTTCTATCTAGTCACCATCTAACTTTTTGTATTCAGTCACTAGAGGACCAAAGCGTTACAAGGCTGGGTAGTCAATTGCTAAGACGGCTAGCTAATGGCAATTCGAAACATCACTTTACTAACTTGTAGCTAGGCGATGATGAGTTACGTTTTCCACTCGGGCCCCTGTCACGTCACTGCTTGCCGTTGCCCAGAGAGTTCCTCCAGTGTTGAGCACATCCAGCCATACATTGTATCGTATTTGCACCAGGGCACAGGGAAACTGTGAAAAACCTGTGCCGAAACGGGTCGCTATAAAAAAAAATGCTACAGCTCACACACACCTACATCTTCCGCCTGCAAATTGGTACAACGAAAAGTGGTTTCCAGCGACAGGAGTGCGGTGGTCGATGATTAAAGCAATGAGGCATGTGGGCTGGCAGCCAGGAACGCTGTGTACCGAGCATCGCAGAAAATGTTCTCGTGTTTTGTTCTCGCGCGGGCGTGCGCGCGCGGACGATTGTCTGCGGCCGCCCGCTGCCGTTTTGCGCGCACGTTTGCAGCGTGACATCGTTAGTAACTTTTCCGCCATTGTTTTCCGCGGTCGGGAGATCGACAAACTGGGCTAATTGCTTCAACTTCTGACCCATTCTGGCCAGGTAACGAGTCCCCCTAAGCGGCCAAATCCTCCATCGGCCTCTCGCCAGCTTGTAATCTCCGGAAATAAACTCCTATACCGCGTGGACGCGGGGAACATTTTTTTTTCATCGCACAATAAAATATCGAATCTGTTTCGTAGGAATAATAAAATTTCCATTCGAATAAATATGACGTGAAAAAGAAAAAAAAAGGAAAGAATACTCGCTTTATTGACTAAAACCTACCAAAGGTTTCCTAATTTGCGTATTAAACCAAATAACAGTAAAAAAAAGATACTTTATAGACGATGGTTATTTTGGTGTTATCACTAACGTATATTGGCTGCAGCTAAAATGTCACCTAAATGACATGGAAACGATAAAAAAATGAGGATATTGCGTCCCAGACGAGGTTACAGCATGACATAGCTAGACTACATGTTCATAGATCCGTCAAGAATTATCTAAAAGTGGACTGGAAGATTCTGGCTCACTTGCCATATTCACCAGACGCATCCCTCAGATTACTATTTGTTCCGATTGATGGCGCCGGCCCTTTCTGCTCTGCGGTTCAGTGCTTATCAAGAAATCAAAAATTGAGCTCATAACTGGATCGCTTCGAAACCACTAGACTTCTACGAGCAAGTAACCCGTTTATTGTCTGAAAAAGATGGGCAAAGGTTGTAACTTTTAAGGGAGCATGTTTTGAATACAGCCAGAATCATTTATTATGTTTCAAATCAATGTGTTGTTTTATCAAAAAACTGAAAAGTCATATATCCTATATATATATATATATATATATATAAGGTGTACAAGTATGACTTTTCAGATTTTTGATAAAATATATATATACATGTATAATCGAAAAATGTCATGCTTCCAACTGTTCGGAAATATACGTTTTAACGTGAGAGAATTCCTCTTTCGTATATCAATCACGTGAAATATTGAAAGAGGAGCTTTAAACGGGCGGAGACTAAGACATGCTTTGTCATAACGAGGGCACAGAAAAACTAAGTGAAAAGGGAACAAGGGAAACGAACGAGTAAACAAATATATTTATATATATAGGGTATTTCAGCTCAATGCAAACAACTATTTTTCTCACCATTGTTGATTTCCATAGTGGAATACCTTACTCCTGTTGTCGAGAAAACATCTAATTTTTATCAATTTTTTCTCCACCCCTTCTGAGGCTGTAAAAAATCAAATAGTCCACTCGGGTCGTTTCTAAAATTCTGATAAAATTCGATACGTTTGAAACTTATTTTGTGGATTTTTTTAACGAAAGCTCAACTTGTGTTTCCGATCTTTCCTTTTTTTTGGGGCAATTTCGATATGGGGGATGATTATTCGACAGGTTGGAAGTCAAAAGAATATCTTTCCAATCTTACAAGTAAAAAAAACTTCAAGAATATGGTTTTAGATAAAGTTCGATTCGGGTGGGATGTATATGTAGACCGAAAAGGTATTCTTCTGGCTTTCAAACCATCGAACGATTATGACCAAAATCTGAATTTCACCAAAAAAATGTATATATTGCAAGCGCAAGTTACGCTTTAGTGGAAAGTGCACAAAAGAGGTCTCAAACGTATGTACATTTTTTCACCATTTAAAAACCAGCTCAAGTGTACTTTATGATCTTTTGCAACCGCATAAGGGCAAGGGGCGGGAGAAATTGAAAAAAAAATAGTTCTTTATTAAATACCAGGAGTGAGGTTTTCCACTATGGAAATCTACAATCTACGATGATGAGGGAGATAGATGTCTGAGAACATCCCTCAGGTGTCGTCCTTTGATTTTGTTGAAACTTATATATGTTATGAAGCACTGAGAACTAAGCGGCCCGTATTTTTTTTATCGGCGTAAAAACTTTTTCAAGGCTGAAACCAGCCCTCGAAGAAAGACATGTCGAAGGGTAATATTGCAGTTTCACCCTCACGCAGTCGACCGATCGCAATGAAACAAAAACGAAAATTCTTCTAATCCGAAGCGATGAAAAATCCACTACAGAGTTATCGTAAGAAATAATAATTAAGGAGTGAATCACCTCTATTGTAGGGCTGGTTTCACCCCTTAAAACCGTTTTGCTTCCGATAAAAAAAATACGTGTCGCTTATACGTGTCGCCCGAGGGATGTTCCTTGTGAGTTGAGCTGGAATGCCCCGTACGTGCAAGACTAGATAAAAGGGGTTGTCGCGATGGAAAACCACGAGGGTTGACAATGGCGTCCCGCGTCGAAAGTTCGAGACAATCTACGCACCCTCACTCCCTAATTTCTCGCACCTCTCTTAACCGGTAGGTACAATCCATTGAGCAATTTCTGCGAAACACGTCCTTTATATCCTCCTCCCGAAAGGAGACCACAGAGAAATATGGAGAGCGAAAGAGAAATTGAGGGAGGGATGGAAGAGACTGACTGAGTCGAATAACGCGCATTTTCGTTGAAACCGCATTCACGCCGCATTGTCCGAAAACCGACATTTGCAAACATCCTCCCGTGCTCGTTCTGGCCGATTCGTTATCCCGCCGCCAACACGCTGCTATTCAACATTCGAGACTAACTGCGTACCAGCAGGAATAAGAAGCCAACCGAATGAAATAACGGGAAATGTCTGTGGGGGGCGGCCATCACTTTGCCAACGAGCCAGCTTTTCCATATCATGAGGTGCAAAACTGTGCGCGTGGGGTGTACAAAGCTTCGGATGGTATAGTAACGTCAAGTGTATTGCAGAAGGCTAACAAACTCACTAGGGATACCTCGCGAACGGTTCTATGTTCACCTTCTCTCACTCTCTCTCTCTCTCTCTCTCTCTCTCTCTCTCTCTCTCTCTCTCTCTCTCCCTCTCTCTCTCTCTCTCTCTCTCTCTCTCTCTCTCTCTCTCTCTCTCTCTCTCTCTCTCTCTCTCTCTCTCTCTCTCTCTCTCTCTCTCTCTCTCTCTCTCTCTCTCTCTCTCTCTCTCTCTCTCTCTCTCTCTCTCTCTCTCTCTCTCTCTCTCTCTCTCTCCCTCTCTCACACACATAGGCACGCACAACGTGTTACTGCTTTTCGCGCCTTCATATACTTAATTAACTTGGCCTGCAAGACCTTCATTGAGTTACGTTAAGTCACGTACCTCTAGTGCTCATAATCTTCCCATTATGTCGCACTCGGAACCGTATTTCCGAGCGCTTTGTTTAGCTGTATACATATGCTTATATCCTTGTGTATATACAGGGTGTCCTGTTATGAATGGATAATTCTGCAACTGTCAATAGGTCAGATCATGTCTCACTATATGCTGGAATTTCAGTTCAGTTAAAGTCCCACGGTTTCCGAGAAAAAAAGCATCTGCTTTTGGTTTTTCGCATGCCATTTCTACAAATGATAACTTTTTTATCCCTGTTTTTTTAAGGGCTGTTCTCACTTTGGACGCTAAAAAAGGCTATTTTCGTAATTTTTTGTATAGGTTTATATTATACATATTGATATAAAAGTTGTTACACTTAAGGCCGTAGGCGACTCTAGAGGCCGAAAAAATAGGCTTTTTGGGGATTTTTTTCCAGAAAAACTACAAAATAAATGGAGATTACAAAAAGGGCGTTTATCATGCATATCAGTGACTGTATGCAATAATTTTTTTGAAGCGATTAAATTCAAAATGGCGGCTGTGCAGCGTTTATCTCAAAACTGCATATTTTAAGTTGGCCGGAAGCATAACTCAGACAATTTTCAACCGATTCACATGAAATGTTGAATATATCTTGAAAAATACATTGTCTATGGAAGTACGTAGGATTTTTTTATATGCATAGTTCATTTGTTATTAACAATTATCTGACGATTTTTTAGGCAAATTTTTGGAAAGTGCCCAAAAGGCCTTGCCTAAAAAATCGTCAGATAATTATTAATAACAAATGAACTGATGCAATATACAAAAAAATCCTACGTACTTCCATAGACAATGTATTTTTCAAGATATATTCAACATTTCAAGTGAATCGGTTCAAAATTGTCTGATTTATGTTTCCGGCCAACTAAAAAATTGCAGTTTTGAGATAAACGCTGCAAAACCGCCATTTCGAAATGAATCGCTTCAAAAAAATTATTGTACACAGTCACTGATATGTAGGATAAACATCCTTTTTTGTAATGTCGATTTATTTTGTAGTTTTTCTGAGAAAAAAATCCACAAAAAGCCTTTTTTCGGCCTCTTGAGTGGCCTAACTCCTTAATAAATACTCTTTCGAAATATAATAAAAATATTTTTAATGTATTTATGTAATCGAAACCAACTTTAAACGCGTTTTTCTCGAAACAACGTTTTTCGACGGCTTGTTGATAAAATCTTCGGAACTACAGAACCGATCCTTATGAAATTTTAACCACATATTCTTTACAACTATAGATTCAGCGCATATCAAGGTTTTTTTTTAATTTTGATGTTTACTTTTTTACAAAAAATGGTGAAAAAAAAACTTTTTTTTCTGTTTTTTTTTTTTCGAAAAATGTGCGCGATTTGGTTATTTTTGCATATATAAAAAATTGTATGATATGCGCTATAACCATTAATATACTGAATCTAAAACCGTTTGGTTTTTTTGTTTCGGATGATCCATTTCCAAGATTTCATCAACAGCGCAGACCTACAATTTGTTTAGGACATTTTTTTAACTACCATTTTCGTCTATCAATCGTGGCTTTAATAAATAAAAAATTTTTTAAAATTTATTTTGAAAGTGTCTTTATTAAGTGTAACAACTTTTATATCAATATCTATAATATAAACATATCGAAAAAATTCATGAAAATTGTATTTTTCAGCGTCTAAAGTGAGAAGACCCCTTGATACTCCTGGTTATTTGTTTTATCTAGAAAAGTCAAATATTGATGAAACTTTAAGAAAAAAGATCTTATGCAGAATTTTCATACAAACCACTTCGAACATCTGACTTTGACAGCCTGCAGTGTAAAGAAAATGTCCTGCGCATATCGTGCCGATTACTTAAAGAGGATGCTTAGTTATTGTCGATTCATATAATTTGTAGAAATAGCATGCGAAAAACGAAAAGCAGATGATTTTTGTTTAAATAACATAGGGCCCAACATCTCGAAAACCGTGGGACTTTTACTAAACTGAAATTCCAGTATATAGTAGGACATCATCTTACCTATCGACAGTTGGAGGATATCCATTCATAACAGGACACCCAGTATAGATGAGGAAGATTGATTTTGAAGACATTCGACTCCGACATTCGTCCTCAAAGTTACCTAATCTTCAAGTGGCATAGTCTTCGAAATATCCTTCCGTCATCGATATACATAGAAGAAGCCTTGATGCACCTCTCGTGAAAACGTGTAGAGACAGCAAGATGTCACGACGGGATAAGCCGCTACGAAAGTTTCCTTACCTCTTCGGGGCAACATCGCGGCGCGGCAACTCTCGAGAATATCAGTCTCTTCCGCCGTCTTACCGGCGCCCTTTCTTGCGGTACTCATTGAGCAACATCATCAGCTTCCAGAGACTTTGTCTCGACCCTCCCACGCACGCACCCCTCAATATCACTGTGTATAATGCAGCCTGTGTACCACCCCTTTCATTTTAATCATCTCCTGTATGCATACAACACACATGTATACATATATATATGTACGCATCTTAAGGCTCGCGTCGATCTCACGGCCAACCTCCGCATTGTGCTGACATCAAGTGCCCTTCGAATTTTAACGCCCTGAGCGCAATTTCCCGTTTGACGTTTCGGCGAAACCGCGGATCCCAACGGTCTGTGGCTCAATTGCGTCTTTGCGCTTTATCGTTTGGTGATGGAGAGGTATTCATGATTTTGAAGGGCCTCCAGATGAGGAGGGTTTCGGAATTAAAAAAATACAGTTGTTTTTGAAGAATGCAGATGTGTTTAGGGTTGTTCGTTGATAGAACAATGCCCACGTGACTGTGTCGATATCATTTTTCGTGGATTTGGTGAGATTGTTTGGGTTATTAATTAACTGGTAATTGAAAACAAAACGTCAGTTATGCTAATTAGGTTCATTGCTAATTGTGTTTGTTGCAAAATACTGCTGTAATATTTGCATACGAGGGTTTCAAGGTTTCGGCTCTGGAGGGTTGTTTTACTCGTAAAATATAAATTATTAAATTGTTTGTATCGTGTAAATGATTCAAATAGGCTGGTAGGTAGGGAAAACGGAACGGGAATGAGGCGGGCACGTAAAGGGGGAAGGATCTCGTACGATGGAACTAGAAAGGTGAAAATATTGAAATTTGAAATTCATATGAGAGTTTTATCATATAAACGATCCAAATAAAATTTCTATCATATAAATAATCAAAATGACTATATTATCATATAAACAATCCGAATAAAAATTGTGTCATATATATATATATATATATTCATCATACTAAAATATTTATCATAAATCAACATTTTATCACATAAACATTCCAGATAAGAATTTGTTCAAAAAAATAATCCAAATAAAATTTGTATTTCAGTTGACGATCAACGACCTCCTACGCTTCGTATAAAAAAATCTGTTCTGCACGGGCTCTCAATCGAGCCACAATACAAAAAAAAATTACCTTTTGGGTGCGCACAGTTAAAAGCTTCGAGTGCGCAATAACGAGAATCCTCTCGTAGCCCGAGCTGTGTGTTTTCACGGTAGAGAAACTTCGCGGCCTTGCAGGGATTATTGGAAAATCAAAAGCCATTCGTGATGAAGCCAACGAAATGGAAGGACAGACCAATGATCATTATAATCGTTGGCCTGAACGTCGGACGGGCGTAAAATCAGTGCCCGTACGTACGCGATACACGACATTTTCATTCTCAATCATATATCCATAAGCACAGTCGAATAGTCATAGAATACAGCTTGCCTTGTTCATTGCAAATTCGCCAAACATCAAACGGATTCAATCGTGTCCGAAACATCGCGAGGTGGGGGGGGGGTGAGAGTTGGATACGGAAAATGAGGGGGAAGGAGGGGGCAAACTATGTTAACAACTAATCAACCGTGCAATCCGATTTCGCTAATAGGCTACACGAACCGTAGAATAAAGATTCAACCGTGAACTTTCAATTATCCCGCACTATTTCACCGTCCCCGTTGACCGTTCGATCGAACCGTGTTGAATTCTCATTTCTTTCTCCACGTATCTCTCATGGGTTGTAAATCTAGTGAACTGCGTCGGGAACATCTATCCTGACTGAATTAAACCATTTTTTTTCTTCGAATTAATGGAGGCCACCACTGTGACGGACCAAGAAGGTCGTTTTTCCGGATTATTTTTGTCTACTAGATTATTTATTTAGGATTCAGAAAAAGAGGTATGATATTGAGCATACATTAAACTTATTTCCTAAAACTTTTATTCAAAAAAATTCAAATTTAGAGCTTTGTTAAGATATAATAAAGCGTGTGTATAAAACATGTGGTCCACCGGCCGGATCGATAATTTGATAACGGTTGGTCGGGAAAAAAAAATGTTTTTAATCTATACAAATGTAGTTCTCGTCATACGTAGCCGTTTTTAGAAAAAAAAACATTCACAAAATAAGGGGTGTTAAAAAAGTGTAATTTTGGGAAATTTTGTAGTTATTATTGAAAGCTTAATAATACTAAGAAAAATAAACAGCTACGTATAACGACGGCTACTGCAATTACGGGAACATCGCTTTTGTCAAAATTGAAATTCGGACAATTATAGCTAGAGTTATGATTCCGGCCAGGTCGAGAACCATCGTTTCGAAAAAAACGTGAGTGGAAGTTTTGCGATACGTAAATCGTTCGGGCTATCTGCGCTCACTAAGTTCTTTTTATCTGGCTCAATTTTCAATATTTCAACTTGAGTTTTTTCGCATATTCTTGAGAAAATGCAAAAGAAATCGACTACCCGTCACAGTGATGTCTCGCCAAAATTTTCGCCATAAACATTTCGTAAACTTTTTCCATTTTGTAAATAAAGGACCAGATCCGTCGTCATTGTTATTTATTTTATTATTATTATTATGTACATTATACTACCTCACTTTACAGAAGAACACATGAAATCTGCCTTTTGTTTTATTCTTCGCACACGTATTTATTCACAGCTCGATAAGAGAAAAAAATTGATCCTCGCATTCATAAATACATACGTACGAGATATTCATATATATATATATATATATGTGTGTGTGTGTGTGTGTGTGTGTATATATATATATATGTATATATATATATATACATATGGATAGCTCGTACGTATATATTAATTATTGCGAGGAGCAATTGTTGCTGTGTGTGCGTGTGTGTGTGTTTGTCTATGCACATTGCTCCGTTGCGTTACGAATACCGAGACTATCTGAGAAGGGAGAGGTAAGCAGGTTGTCGTAGCTTAGTGGTCGGAGCAGTCGACCGGCAATCGAAAGATCCCAGGTTCGGATCCCGGCCCAGGAGCGCACCGCATTTTTTCTCGGATAATTCTCGTGGAGGTTTTTTCGGGAGATAACAACATATAGAAATAAATAAACAAAAAAGTATATATTGGTTATTGCGAGTAGCAATTGTTGCTATATATGTGTGTGTGTGTGTGTATGTGTTTATGCACATTCTAACGTTGCGTTACGAATACCGAGACTATCCGAGAAGGGAGAGGTAAGCAGGTTGTCGTAGCTTAGTGGTCGGAGCAGTCGACCGGCAATCGAAGGGTCCCGGGTTCGAATCCCCAGAAGCGCACCGCATTTTTTCTCGGATAGTTTCCTTGGAGCTTTTTTCGGCAGATTACATCATATAGAAATAAATAAACAAAAAACAATACATATATATATTATATATACGCACAATATGTCTGTATGAAAAGTGCCAAAGAACTGTCTGCTAATTCAACCAATCCTCGTGTACCCTCAGCAACCTCAGTCGAATATAATGAATTTCTGCTCGCCTCCGACTGCCACTGAATATGACGGGGCAGGGAAGATATTAAAATAAAATATCATTGTCCTCGGCGAGACTCTCCGCGATTTGCAGTCGCGTCCCGGGAAGCAGCAATGGGTCACTCAACCGAGAGAGCGAGTGAACGCCCACCACGAGTACTCCGAGAGATATTTCAATAATTGAGAAATCAGACGACAGGTACGAAGAGCCCGAGGATACGGAGGGGTGCGGGAAGAATTGGTAAAGTGCCGGAGAAGAATACCGAAGACCGGAGTGGCAGTGGAAACAGGCTCGGGACCAACCCACCTTTATCTCCTGGGGATCTTCTTTGCTGAATCCCATTATAATTCGCTCGGCGGCTCTTTGTTTAAAGTACAATGGCTATTGACTCTCTGCCTGATTCTGCTGAAGTAGAGAGCTGAGTGAGAGAGAGAGAGGATGTGTGGCCATATCTCGCGCCATCTCTCTCCCGCAAAATATAGTTGGCACGAGCGTATAATCCTCCCGCGCAGCCATTCCCTTCATACCATTCCGACCTACCGAGCCGGCACGACCGACGATCAGAACTGACTCCTGCCGAACTCTCACCTTCGAGGCATGGCTACCGGCATTCGAATGAGAAAAAAAATCCATTCGAATTCATCTTGCGAGAAAATTATCACGAATTATCTCGGGCGAGAAGTGAAAAGACGGTGAAAAGTATTTCGCCGTGTAATTGGGACCCATCGGGATATGCCTTCGTGAATAATGGTTCGTTAATTGTTGCCGATCGTTTATAATTGGACGGATTGACTTAAAGAGTCACTCCCTATAGAAGCTTCAACAAAGTGCATTTTTTTATTGACTAAATTTATAGTTTGAAAGCTGTCGAATACGATGCCGATAGTGATTTTGGTCGATTTAAAAAAATGACGTCCTTTTGAGCGTGACTCACTTCTGCTCCGTTTGGAGCCCTGAGCGCAGGTATAGGCACCATGTGGAGAGGAGAGTCTTCTATTCAATAATAGCTGTTAGAAACGCTTCTATACCCATAGAAATATTCAGCTGAATATGAAGCTGAAGGACTATTATATGCACTGAGAAAAAAAACCAATTGAATCAAAAAAATATATTGGTTGATCCAAATAAATGTACTGCTGCGGAGTGCCACCGATATATGAGATTGTTACAATATTATAAAATATTGGATAATGTGATTTAAATAACATATTATTTTATTTGAAAAAGCTCTTCTGTTCTCTGAATTTCTACATTAGCCTTCGAATAAAATTATATTCTATTGAAATCATTCTATATACAATCCGTAGATGTATGGATGAAATAATTAAGCGGTTGCTACAACATTTTTTATTTCGTACAAAAAATATAATCAATAGAATTAATTATTTCTTTACTGCATCGAAAGGAATATGCCATGGGACGTCAGTTTTTCAATTTGTTTTACATCTTAAATAAAAAGTGAGCATTAGAATGATCATCCACGATAATAGTGGATATCAGATATCCAATGGAATATCCATGGAGAGAATATCAGATATTCAACTGATGAGAACAGATACTACAGTTTGATCTTAGCCACAGGCCAAGAAGCGATACTCTTTAGAGTTTCTCCGGCGTTTAAGTAGATTTTTGGTTCGCGCTACGCTCACGAGAAGCGAGCGCGCGTGCGGCTTCTAGCGGTTACACCAAGAACTACGGGTTTCCTTGCACCTATAATTTCGGTGGCGCTCGGCCATGGTTGGTTGAATTTTTTTCAACCACATGCGCAAGAAACAAATTTTATTTTCGCATAATTTTTTAACCAATTCAGACATTTGCTTAATATTTTTCAATCAAAGTAAAATATTAATATTTTAACGAATAATGTACTTGGAAATCAATATCGGATATGGTGAAAAAAATAAAATAACATATTTACTCAATAGAATTTTTATCTGAATCAAACGAGCGAAATTCAATCTTTCTTGTGTACTCGAATCAACAATATTGATGTTATTAATTGAAACGCTTTTTTGTTCGTTGCAGAATATGCATTCAAAACTATATCATTTGTTCCCGATAATTTTTCAGATAGTTTCAATAATATACTGTTCTCGGCTAACAATATATGTTTTGAATGAAAAAAAAACTTTTAATTTTATCATGCTATTAAAGTCTTTCGTTTGGACTAATATATCCGATTATTTCGACCAACAATTTTACAATTGAATCAACGAAATTTCATTCAATAACACCAATGATATTGGATCAATGATTTTTTTCCTCAGTGTGGTGCTGGAATAGCTGACTAGGCGGAAAGTCCACATAATCCTACGTTTTTCCTTTGCCGGAACTTTAAACGCGATTATTTCGAAACTTTTTTTTCAATGAGTTGAAATTCGGTGTACACGATTAGTCAAAAACTATTTGTCCGATCAAGCCCATATTTGGCACACGCTTTTATGATACGTATGTCTAATTGATGAATCTAAGACCGACGAAAAATGATGAAAATAAACATGTTTTTGGCTGAGTCAAAGTATGACATTTTTTCCCGCAAAATTCAACTTTTTTGTTCTAAGTTTCCTTGAGTCAATTATCATTATTTTTTCATTATTAATGGTTCATCAAGTGACCACATGTATATACTAATCTTTTTTTTTGCGTGGACTATTTCAGATAATACTACGAGGTGCTGGAGTGTACACCGCATTCGACCTCCCTTCCGGACAGTTTCACGGCGACTGGTTATATCTCCGCCATTTTTCACTTTTTTTAAGCAACAAAAATCGTTTAGAAAACTAGAATTTGGTAATAAAACGTACCTATGACCGTCAAAAGATATATACATTCGTCACCCTTTCAAAAAATCATGAAAATCGACTAAGATTTGGCGTTCTATAGGGACTGCCCCCCTTAATTGGTTTGATTTATTATATGGTGATGTGATTACGACAACGTATTTAAGGTTTTTTTAGTACATATATAAGTATATATGTTAAGGGAACACTTAACCGACACCAGTCAATCGGCAATCGGGGTTTAGTAGCTCCTGCGGCCCTTCGAGGGAGGACACCTCTATAACGGGCCGAAAAGGCCGTTTTTCCGATTTTGTTTGTCTACCAGATTATTTATTTCCGATTTGGAAAAAAACTATATTATCTAGCATAAATTGCACTTATTTAATGTAAATTTTTATTCAATGATGTCAAAAATGAAGGTTTTTGAGGTATAAAAAATCTGTATAATAAAGCCTCTGTACAAAAAGGGTCGTCCAACGGCTGGATCGATAACGTGATAATGGTTGGTCTAAAAAATGAAAATAAAAAAGTTTTATAATCTATCTAAGCATAGTTCTCATTGTAAGTAGCCGTTTTTCGGGGAACAAAAATTGACACAACGGCGGGTGATAAAAAAAGAAAGTGTAATTCTGGCGAATTTTTTACTTATATTCGGAGGCTTGAAAAATGCTAAATAAGATAAAGGCTACGTACGATGGCTACTGCGATGGCGGAAATGTTGGTTTTTAAATTGAAAATCGGACAATTATAGCTAGAGTTATGGTTGGGGCCAGGACGAGAACAGTCGTTTCGAAAAAAACGCGATTGAAAGTTTTGGTGTACGTAAATCATTGCGCTACCTGCTTCCATTAAATCATCTGTAACTTCGTCAATTTCCAATATTTTTACTTGACATTTTTTAACATATTTTTGAATATGTATACTTTGACAAAACGCAAAATCAATTTTTTACCCGTCACAGTGGTGTCCCGCCGTTAACAGCGTTGTTCACGAGTACATGAGTAGATTGTTTTTTTTTAAATAAGCTATTACTGATGTGATTTTTTGCACAAAATGAAAGTCTTTATTCTATTCTGAACTTCTGAAATTCTAATTTCCGCAGTTCCATAATATATTTAAACGATTTTTTGGTTTTCTTTTCGTTCTAGGTTGAAGACTTCAGGGGAAATCTTTCCGGCCGCGCAACACTTTGAACGGGAGGTACTCAGCAAACAGAGGTACTCAGCAAACAAACAAAATCGTAGTCTTTTCCTGATTTTCTTTATGTTTTCTAATTCCATATTTTACTGCTTTCATTGTACTCGTTGAAAAAAGGTAAAAATTACCCTCTTTTCGAAGACCTGGAATGTCTTTGGTTCTTAAGTCGACTGTGGACGTATGGGAAGTTGGGTTAGATTAGCACAGCACAGGTAGGAAGTGCTAGGGAAGCGTTCAATTGGAAAGGGTAATACGTAAAAACGCGCAGAGGCATACGTTCGAACTCAGACAAATATACATACTAGAAAACACGTTTTAAATATATTCGAGTTTAATACGTAACTCGCAATCAGATCACCATGTAAAATAATTTTATCAATTAAATCAACCCTGCCAATACTGATTTATTGAAATCAATATACAGCAAAAAAAGACTGGGTATAAAATAGCAATGGCTACTTGTCTGTCAGCGATGCGGAACTTCTATTCAGTCGCGTCGAACACGGACGGGAAATACGTTCAGAGAGAGAGAAATATAATATTGACGAAAATGGGAGATTTTCGTTAACTACGGCGAATGATTATTTTACCGCTGTACACGTAACTTCCGGGTGACCCAATCAATTTCATCGATGATCCAATAACTCGTACACATACATCACCGTGCCTTGTTCAATCGGTATTCCATTACACCGACTTTTTAATTAATAACTCCTCAACATTAAACAGTTCACTGAATTTGGAGCAAATATTTACCCTCGATATTTCTCCATGCATGTACCGCTTCGATAACTTTCAATACGGAATTTTGGCTTGCGGTTCATACGAGCAATTTTGATATAGCTCAGAGAGTTCAACGTTCAATTTTTTTTTTCATATGGCAATTTCGACAGTTCAAAATTTTATTGTCATTTTATGTTGCCATTTTTGGGTAATTGTTTTTTTTATGTTTGTTGCTTTGGAAATCCCAGACTTTTCTCGATTCATCAGAATGTCATTTAATATCAATTGATAATAAATGTTATCAGTTCAGTGTTGAATAATGAAAAGGCAAATATTTCATTGTAGATAATTCACCAAGGAGCACTCGCATGATTTTTTTAATACCTGCACCAGCCGAACAAAAAGCTGCCATCATTCCAACAAGCTCGAAAATCGCACCATAATAAAAATGAACATACGTTAATGGGTTAGGGTACTGTGACGACTCGATAATGGGGGTTATTTGAAAAATCTCATTTTGAAGGATTAAGCGAGGTGATTGAAAAATCGTTTGGACATTTACATAACATCCGTCAGACTGCAGGATAAGACTTTCAGGTACTCCGAATCGAATATTGAAATGACTCATCTATTTTTGAATATCAACAAGATTGGGATAAAAAGGTACTAAAGATTATCCTCGTTCACTAGCCCCGTGAAAAACAAATAAAAAAAACCGGCTTATCCCCAAATATGACGTTTCCAAAAATTCAGAATTGCCAAAAGTACACCATTTCTCACTTTTTATCCCGATCAGTCGAAATAACGCGGAACGCCGCGTACATATCTGGATTTGCGGGCCATTTTTCACGAGCGATCGAATGAAACCGTACCGGCAAATTCCATACACATCGATCTTAATTAAAATCTAATAAACCGAGTCGTGGTTATCGCAGAGGGGGCAACGTCATCGGATATGCGCGTACCGTCATACACGACTCACAACTATGTGAAGCATCCCAAAGTTTGATGAAAATGAAGTAGCCACCTGTGTGTGTATGTGTGCGTAACCGCGACAGTAAAAACAAGGACAAAAATAATGATAATGAAACGCGGAGTCATGCCGCACGATTTTTACGAGTTTTGGAGGAAAATAAAAATGGCGCATAATACGTTCGGTGAGCGAACGCGAAATTCATGTTTGGCGTGGTACATATTTCAATGTCGAGTACAACGAAACGCGAGAGCATTACAAATCTGGAGATATAACGGAAATGGACCATTCCCAGCCTCTCTCTCTGTCTCTCTCTCTCTCTCCCAGTGATGTATCGTCGAAACTTTAGCAATTATACATGGGCGAGCGACGGGAAACGATAGTGACGCAAATGCGGGAGCTTTGCTAGAGTGACAAGAATGGCTCGAACTGCATGTGCCCAAATATAATTTTTGTTCCATCCATTCGTGGAGCGTGACCGGCCGTTATCCGCGATAACGTCACCAAAGACACGCATAACGTACGGCACGTCATATTTTAACTGAATTCCACCGAATGCCCCAATCGAGCTCGAAACGTCCGTGGATTGCTCCAAAAACAACGCAAAAACAAAAAACACCCGGTTCCAAATTTATGGTATGGTCTGTGACAGCTGGAACACTGAAGTGACGAGTGACAAGTAGAAAGGCCGCGACCGCCAAGTCGGGGAGGGCACCCCTAGAAATATTGGCGTAGCCAGTGAATTTTTCGCGATTTTTTCGGGGTGGAAGGATAAGTAAGGGCATAGTAATATTCAAGGATGTTATTAGTGACATATTCAAGTAATCCGAAAAAATATATATTGGGTGTACAACTTAAATCGGTCAGTTTTTTTGCTTAAAATACGCACTTACTTGAATGATAAAATGAATTAATACAATTGAATAATGAATTAATAATATTTTGATTAATAACATTAATCAAAATATTGTCCATCGCTAGCCACTACTTTTCCCCATCTTTCTGGTAATTTATGAATTCCGTCGCGGAAGAAGCGTTCATCTTTTGAAGCCAAGAATGAATCGAGCCAATTTTTGATACCCTGTTGTGACGTGAAGCGTATTCCAGTCAAAGCGTTCTGCATCGATCGAAACAAATGGTAGTCGGAAGGGGCAAGGTCTGGGCTATAGGGTGAGCCAGAATTTCCCATCCGCTATTTTCCAAATAGTTTTTAACCACAATAGCAACGTGAGGCCGAGCGTTGTCATGTTGAAGGATTATGGACTCGTGTCTGGTCGCATATTCTGGACGTTTTTCGGCTATAGCTCGCTTTAAACGGATCAATTGTTGCCTGTAGAAGTCTCCCGCGATGGTCCCACAAGCATTCGGTGGGCTTCAGCTGCACTTTTCTTCCAAGTGAAACAGAAAATCAACCCTTCCCGCAAATGGTGCTTATTTGGAACGAAATTCGACATTTTCACCGCAGTAAAAATTAGACTTGGTACAGACTATTAGATTGATATTTGGTAAAGAGATTTTGATACTTCACGATACAGCAAAAATCAGCTATTGCCGTCAACCATTTATAGCACCTAGAGCCATCTTTTGAAAACGGACCTAACTCAGTTTTACACCTAATATTAAAAAATTATACAATATGGCAACACTCGGCCCATTTTCGCGAGGCATGTTGAATTGGAGACCTTCGGCGGCACGCAGTGTAACTGACGCAAATTAGAATTTGGAAGAAAATATTAAAAATTCTATTAATTTACATGAGTATAGCTAGAGAAATACGTAAGAGATTTTGAAAATATGAATTTTTGTGTAATTGGCAAGCATTTAAAGTAAAAACAGAATTTTTGACAGAAAAAAGGACAATCATTTGTTAATAACTAATGTTATAATTAACTCATGGAAAACCCCGTACGTATTTTTTTCGGATTGTAACTTTGAAGATGTGCTTAAAATTTGGAGTAAAAAGAATGAAAATTGTTGGAGTTGTGCTGCGTGCCGATTTGAAAAATGATGTCCCGAGAAAAACGGTCGACGCCTCGCACACGGGCCAGCCACTGCCACCGCAGACCCACACAGGCCTGCGGACCTTTGTTTCACAGGTACCAAACTTTGTTCCCCATCTAAAATTTTGAACTATCTAGAATAATCTAGATTGTTCAAAGCATCTCTTAAGCTAATTTAAAACAAATCAATTTTTAAAAATGCTACAGTGGTGTTAGCCCTTAATCCAGTTACCAGTCTTTAAACTTTACTTTCAGTGGGTACTCAATTAAATAATTCCTAGCTTCCTTTTTTCTTTCTGCAAATCAGCTCGACACTTTTTTTGTTGGCATTTTTATTTAACAATGTCCATGTTCAGCAGTGACATATGGGAAAACCGTTCATGAAGCATTGTGCTTCTAAGCAACGTTTTTATCCGCCTCGTAGCAGAAAAACTTCTCTGACAGTCGTCGAAGCTCACTGGGAGTACTACTGCTGCACGGAAAAGTTTATATAAGTTAGGGCAGTACTCCTTTTCAATATACTTTCGTAAATTGCCAGCAATTATTTCCTCTTTTTTCGATGAAAGTATGTTTTTCATTAACATGGCTTCAGCTTCTAAGCTTTTCAATTTAATAAATGTGTCAACTGCATGAGCTGACGGTAAATTCTTAAATCGACGTTCAAAATGTACAATGATATTGTCTGTTATTTGGTAGTAACAGTTGATCTTTCAGTATACTTCTGGTTGAGTATCGGCCGGCAAGTGAAATGTATTTCGAACCTGAATATTTAACAGTCAACTAATTTTCGTCTATAATCAAGGAAAAATACATCCCAATACAGTATAGTGATGAATTTTCAAGCCAACTTCCCGAAATTTTTACGAAAAATTACGACTCCAATAATCATGTCATTTATACGGCGCTTTCCGAGGTAGGAATTGACGATGAAAAAAGGGCTCGCTAAGCTCTGAAACAAGGCTCACATTTTTTAATTCACGCTGAGCACCAGCCTGATTTCAGGCCTCGCTGAACCTCTGAATGATAACGCGGTTCCAGGCTCTTGCACACAGGCTTGACCAAAGGCTGGTAGCCTGTACTAAGCCTGAAACGACGAAACAACAAGGTTCAAAACGAGCCTTAATGAAGTCTTCACGAGCATTTATGACCAGGCTTATCCCAAACTCTTCTCGAGGCTATATGAGGCCTGTTTTTAGTTTTCTATATTCTACATTGGGGTAAATTTAATAAATTTGCAAAGAATTCATTTGATTTATTATATATATTTATTATTCATTATATTATTTGTTATAAAATATATATAAAAAATATTTTAAACACGATACTTTATTTTATTTATTGTTTATGGGACACGTAATACACAGAGTGTACGCAAACTCCAGAGAGTGAGTATATACGAAATGTGTGTGTGACGAGAAAAAAACTTTTTTGTGTACCTCATAAATATCGATAAGAGAATATGTTTAAATGTTCTGAACTGCCTCCTTCGCTTTCGTTTTTCGTGCCTTCGCACCCGACAAATTTATTGCTAATTTTTTTTTTCATAAAAGTACAGAAAAAATATTATTTAAAATTTATTTTATTTTATCACAACCTGAAACAAGCCTACATCCAGCCTTGATTTTTTAGCCTTAAAATTCACCGGCTGAATAAAGCTTGAAATAACTCTGAGTTTAAGCTAAGCAGCCAGTCTTGGTTCCAGGCTACTCCAAACGATGCAATGAAATCTGGCCCAGGTCTGTCTCACTCAGGCTCGGTGAAACAAGGCTCGCACAAGTTTGTTTCCATCGTCAGCCTTTTGATTCCCTACCTGGGTTATGGAGATGACACGCTACCCACATTGATATGTAATAATTTAAACACTTAATAATTCTAGATGCCTGATGTAAACCGCTTACGCGTGTAAAAGATTCGAAAGATTCCGTAACAATAATAAAAGCAGGGGGTCACCGAATGATTAAAGAAATTATTAATGATTAAAGTCAGAAAAATTTGACTAGCAGAGGCATTTTCGTAGCCGCGAATTTTTAGAGAAAATGTAAAAATGACTAAATCTACTAAATTTACACGAAATTTGATTATTCTATTTAAGCGCCACGGTAATTTACCAATTACTTGGACGGGCCCTCCTTAGCCCCTCAATTTCGAAATTTGGATATATATTTACCTAATTTACGATATGAAATAACTACTTTTTATACGAGTTACGAAATAACGACAAAAAAATAGTTTAACTTTGATTTAATTGTTTCTTTATGTTTGCTTGGGTAAAACCAATAAAATGAATCGATTATTGGAATTTAATTCATTTTAAATCATTTTTTTTCTGGTGGCCGCTGAGATTTTTGGGTGGGGGGGGGGGGGGGGTCAGAAAAAGCCCAAACCGAAAGAATCCAAATGATTATAACAATCAAAATTCAAACTTGACGTATTCGATTCGCTATTGTCTCAGCTCGAATAAATTCGACCTTTCGTTCCAAGTGATCACGGAAGAAGCGCCCCACATCGCGTCGACCTCCCACATGACAGACCCATCTCTAAGTAAATAGAAACAAATGAGACGCGAGCCCACGGGGGTAAAAAAAGCTTCGTGAATCGTTACGACAAATATAGTAACTGATTGAATGTAAATATATATATATATATATATATATATATATATATATATATATATATATATATATATATATATATATATATATATCTGTGTGTGTGTGTGTGTGTGTGTGTGTGTGTGTGTGTGTAGTCCGTTCCACTCGTTTTACCCTCGGGGGTGAAAACATCGGGGGAAGTATCGAGTGATCTCGCGAACCCAAGAGCGCCCATACGTATATAGTCTTTCTACGGCTATATTCGACGGATATATTCCGATCCCCGATATCAACGAAAACTTTTTAACCGAGAGCAAACACAGCCTATATACATACAAATGGCCGCTATATAGGGAGACCCTTATATGTACAAGTGTATATAGAACGCATCAGGGGTGGGTTGTTTCTCACTGAAAAATATCATTACGCCGGAGAGATTCCCGTCCGATCCCTTTTTTCCCTCGTTTTGCCTCCTCGATCGTTCTCCTTCTGAGCGCAACAAACTATACATATACATATATATACATGTATGTGTATGTATGTATGTATGTATATATATACATACACACATAAACACACACCCGCACACACACATATATATATACATGTATATATATATATACACAGGGTGATACACTATAAGTTATTCACTCGAAAACATCCATAAATGTTCATTGTAGACGAAAGAGTCAGTAACAAAATTTCAATACGTTGTCAATGCCTACATTTTGGTAGTCTTAGATTTTTTTCAAGTAGAGGTATCAGCAGATTTCACGTTCACCTCCACTTCTTTAAAGAGAAACCCCCTTTTTTATTGACCACAAATGTAGAACACAACAAAACAAAATCAATGTCTATAATATCATGACCTTGAAGTACCAAAAAATTTGCAAAATGGTAATTGCAGCAAAAATGCCGATGATTTGAGACGCACATGATGTTTTTATCGCATGACACATTCATAATATGTCCATTAACCGCGATACGATTTATTAGTGATGCGTGAAATATTTGCAACCGCTCGTTATAAATCGCTCGACAGGCGTGGTTTATCCGTTCCTTCATATCTTCCCGAGTGGTCGGCACGTCACTGTAGGTTTCGTTTCTCAATGCACCCCACGAAAAGTAGTCCAATTGTGTTAAATCGGGCGACCGAGGAGGCTAGCCAACTGAACCGCTTCTATCAATCCATCGATCCGCGAATTCTTAATTTCTTTCAAGGTCATTCCAAGGTCATGCTATTGAAGGTTATTGGGTTATTTTGTTGTGCTCTATATTTGTGGCGAGTGAAAAAAGGAATTTCCCATAGAAAAAGTGGAGGTCACCTTCAAATCTTCAAACTTAGTCTCTCACTTTTTTTTGGTCCAGAATCAATATTTATAAGTCACTAACTCCTAGTGAATCACGATGTATATATATATGTGTGTGTGTGTGTGAAGAGCTGAAAACGAAGGGGCGAAAGCCAAGAAGCAAGCAACGAGCCCCCAAAAGGCTCGGTCGCGGAGGGGGTTATATTACAAGCTCTATCATGGTAACCCTAGCCCTGACGTGCACTTAGCCCGTAAGGGAGAAGGAGGCTCGGAATTCTCACTCGCTTTCAGGCATCTCGTGTCTCTTTATTTCTTTCTCTCTCTCTCTCTCTCTCTCTCTCTCTCTCTCTCTCTCTCTCTCTCTCTCTCTCTCTCACTCTCTCGTTTTCTCTTTCGGAGACACAGCTTCTCAAACGTCCTGGGATCTTATACATATCCTTCGGGGAAAAGTATTACTGATGGTATTACTCGCTCTCCCTTTTCCACCCTGGGTTCCCCAGGTTTCTACTGCGTGTTCAGCCCCCCCCCGAAATAACTCGGTAATTATCGACGTCACAAAAAAATGTTCCAGACAAATGTTGTATGGTGTGAAGGGGGGGGGGGAAGGTTAAATGCGACCAATTTTATTTATTTCGGTGGAGGTCACCTCCATTTTTTCCAATGGAATGGTGCATTTTTTTTCAACCATCTTGTGGAGCACCGCAGACCGCGTAAAAAACATTAGGGGGTCAAAGTCGCTCAAGGTCATTCGTCAGTATCGATGATACAAATCTAAAGAGGTGACCTCGAATGACCTCGAACGACTTTGACCCCCAATGTTTTCTATGCGGCTTGAGGTGCTCTACAAGACGGTTGAAAAAAAAAAGTACCATTCCATTCAAAGAAGTGGAGGTGACCTTCACTGTGCGTCAGCGTTTCGAACGAAATAAAAAAAATTGGTCGTATTTGATGGCCCCTTTCACACCGTACAACTTTTGTCTGGAACATTTTTTTGTGACGTCGATAATTACCAAGTTATTTCGGGTGGCAGAGAGCAGAAGGATACCCTGTATATAGATCATTGTGCATAATAATAGAGTGCGACGTATTACGTACAAGTGTCTGAATAAACGAGAGACCGTCGCGGAAATACCACGACCGTGCGGACGATCCGTCACGCTCGACTCCTGAATGTATCAGCCCTTTCGAACCGGCAGGTTCGACGGTTCGGGCTTGGCAAGGGGGGTCAAAGATTCCGAACGTCGAGAGACGAACTAATGAGGGTTGTCTCAGCAGTGTCGCTGTGTGCGGTGTGCGTCGTAGCCAATTTCGTGCTGGCTGATCTCCGTCGAGAAAACGGATTTCGGTGCTCCTTGTTACGTGAATTTCGTGCGCGGCAAGCCTGAGAAAGGGGACTTATCGGCTGGTATTGTACTATATGAAATCGGGGAGAACTTCTCCGGGTATTGAATTAATCGCACGGGACAGAATGTACGTCCGAATTTATGTATGAACCTCCACAGTCTTCAGCAATGTTATTGATTTTATTTCGTAAATATAGCTCAGGTTATCAATAATTGCGAAGATCGGAAGAATTCATATAAAAAGAATTGTTTCTCGCGCGATCAATGTTTCTTCACTATTTTTGTAGCGTGAAAATCGATACGCTTGAAACTGAAGTGCGACGTTTTTCTGCACCTCTCTTGTGATCTGGGTAATTTTATTTTCGGAATATTTCGGGACCAGCGGTCAATTGCAGGCAATATGAACGAGAAAGTAATTCATTATTTTTCGGCGAATGATGTTTATTTTTGTGTTTTACTTGAAGAGTTTCTAGACTAAAACCGAAACATTGAGATTTGAATGAAATTTAGATCACCGCGAGATTAATTTTCGGTGCATTGACGGTGTGAAAATAGATTAGTTTCACAGCATAGTTTCGGAGGTTTTTAATTATCAAGTTGGACCTTTATCCGTTTGGCTATACACATGACACCTCGTGGACACTATTATAGGGGTTTAGGAATTAAAATAATATTGAGATTTGAATTAAAAAATTGAGCAACTTTTCAGTCTCTACTTCGTTCATTAATGATACTCGAAAAGAGATGAGAATTTTGAGTTCGAACGGTATGTTTGCGGACATTAAGGGCATGTACAAGAACATCATAACCTGCCAAATTTTCGATCTCAGTTTTCTCATACACGATTAAGTTTTTTTATAAAAACAAAAGCATCAGGCTCTGTAGGATTCACTGATGCAGAGCTTGAAGATTTTGTTAGGCCCTAAATATCATTCATTATTGAGTAATCTCGGTTGAAAAAATTGCAGCTATCCCTCTCGCACTCATATGTCACATGGTATATTTTCTACTTCGCCTTAACGAAACTTGTAGGTTAAGGGAGGTTTCTACAATTTTGGGCCAAAAAATGTTCGATTTTGTTCGAAAAATTTCCACTGCTGTCCAATTGCAATTTGCTGTTCCACTGCTCCAACTCATTCACCACTTTCAAAATAGATGAATGTCCTTCATTGAATAGACCCGCAGCAAGAAAGGCGGCAATGTCGAGTATTTTCACCCCAGCATTTAAATGTTTCGGAGCTAGACGCCAGCCTGTAGAATTGGAACTCTTATTCGGGTTTAGCCTGTGTCCGCCTAAACACCTACTCAAAAGATTTTGGTTCGACAAATCATTATATATCGATTACAAATGCGTCACGACATGTGAGTCAAAAGGGGGTGGATGTATGAAATCCTTCTCTGTACCAGCTGCCTCTACTCATCGTTCCCTTTACCCACATTTGGCCATAACTACCGAAATACTTCGAATAAAGCTATACAACTTTAGGTATTAGTACAGGGGTCGAAAATTCGAAATGAAATTCTGGAAAAACTATTGACCGAAAATGAAGAGATACGAGTTTGGCGCTGTGGACAAAAATGTAGCTGATGGTTCAAGATACACATTTTTCTACGGCGGCGAATTCGTGCGGTCAATAGTTTTCCCAGAATTTCATTTTTTATTTTCAACGCTCGAGAAGGGTTGGAAAAAGCAAAATTCAAGGGTGGTCGATAGAAACGAAAATATAGAGAACATTATTCTCTACATTTCGTACATGTAAACCATACCCGAAAAATCGATTGTTCTTTAGTTATTCAACAAACAATTTTTTTTGGTATTGCATCGGGGTGAAGATATTATTGAAGAGTAATGATCAAGTACTCGATCGACGCGTCTTTTCAAGGGCCACAACGTTCCCATTTGGACAAAAAGTGCACAAATTTATCCTAAAGAGTTATTGAATTAAAACTGATTGTTCAAAATTTCATCCCACTTTTTACCCCCAAAATGAACTACCACGACTTCGGCGCTGTGGACAAAACTAAAGCCCGGATTTTTCTGCACATTTTGTCTCACGGCGCCGTCCTCGTAGGGGTTGTAGTTTGGCATCAATCCACCCCCATCCCCCTTCATCCCTTAAAAACACCCTGCGCCCCGATTTTCAGGCAAACTTGGATTTAGCACCTGCGGCATCTATATTGTCACCAGTAAAAAGACTGGTCTTCTATTTTTTCCCGATTACGGGGTTTTTCAACGAGAGCACGACTGTATTATATAGATTCTCGAAGACTTCTACTACAGATGTGGGCAAACAAAAGCGAAAATTTTGATCATGTATGCCCCCCTCCCCTCCCCCTTAAACGTAACATGGCCGCGTTAACTGGCTCTGTCGAATGAGCCACTCCCAGTCAAGCATCAACTAGCGGGTATTTCAAAATCTATAATGGTGTCAAAACGTACGCAATATTACAGCCGACGACGCTTTACCGGAAATGAGTTGTGCCAATGGTCGAACCTATCGCTGTCGTCAATTCGATCGTTCACTGTTTCTCAAATAAAATTTCAATATACTAGGTGTATCAAAAAGAAATCTATTATTTTTGCCTTCAATTTCATGCAAAAATAATGGATTTCTTTTTACTACACCTAATATTTGTTTAATTTTAAAAAATCAATCGATATCATTTTCCGGCTTGGAAATATTTTCCAACAATATTATGAGTTGGAAATAGCCTAATAATAATTTATGTTTCCTGAAATTTTATTCGCAAAAGGTTGGCATCCTGCCGAAAGCCCATTGGATTTTCATGCCCACCCTCGCAGCCAAAGGACGGTCCTAAAAATCCTCAAGAAATAAATAACAATCATAATAATGAGCACCCTCATTGACTCTATATGACAATCACTCAATCGCTATACACGATCAAAATCGATCCTTCTTTTTTTCGAACTATCGATTCCGAACGACCTTTTTAGCTTTCTTCCCTTTACGGTATGACGCTCAATGAATTGACACCCGATTCCGAGTCGATACGAAACATCCTTTCTCGTCCCGAGCGCTCTCTTGCCACTTCGGAGGCCCCGCGAGCTCTCCGAAGGATCATCTGTCGTATTTTTCCATTCCGTGGTATAACCACGTGCGAAGGTCCCTCGTGTGTATCTGGCCCATCGATCGTTCCTGCAAGGACTTTCGACGTGGAAACGCGTCACGCTCTGTGCAGTCACAGGCTGCGCGTATGAAATATCCCGATAGAAAACCGGAAACTGTTTCGTGATCGCGTTTTCGTCCATTCCCTTCCGTTACGAGTGCGAGTGTGATTTCGAAGACGACTTCGAGGACCGTCCTCACATAGTACCATACCGTTCATCATGATTCACCGTCACATGAACCCCAATGTCTTCAAGGGGCTATACCAGTGTGACACTTTCAAAACATCGATTTCTTTGTTGCCTTTTTCGACAGTTTATACTGTCAAAAAGTATAGCTGATTGGCAGTTTTTATGGTAAATATCATTTTATCTTGCAAAAATCGATACTTGAATCTTTAAACGCGTTATTCTCGAAATGAGATTTTTCAAATTTGCTGACATTGTAACTCAAAGAGCAATTATCCGATTGACTTGAAATTCGAACTGAGTACTCTTGAATATATTTTCTCTACGATGACGTAGGATATTTTTGATTGGATGAAAGTGGACGATTTGGCATTTAAAGAAACGACCATTTTATAGACAAGGAAACAGACTTTTTTTTTTATAACTACGCCATTTTGTAAGATTTTGATATTTTTCAAAAATTCTACGTCATGGTACAGGAAATAAGTTCCAGTTTAACGACATTTTTTTCCTTTTTCGGTTTCAGCTACTCAATCGGCCGGAATCATGTCAGCAGTGGAGGAACTTTTTTTAGCGCCTCCGAAGGCACCGCACAAGTCGCTTGGATCTTAATATTCTTGTATGAAAAAAATGATGTAATATAGGTCAAATGTAGGCAAATATATTCTTAATTTTCTGAAATATTTAATTGAGTACTTTTCTTCCAAAAAAATCCGGAAAATTACCCAAATTTTCAGCGTTCACACTGGTATAGCCCGTTAAAATCACCTTTGGATACGGTAATTCCGGGGGAGTTGGCCATAAGGGAGAGATGGCGAATAGAAATGTTTCATAGAACCGCGCACTAGATTTCACCTGTTACTGCTAATAATTCGCTTCGCGTCGTGCGCAGGTGTAGGTGTACGAGCAAAAGATTGGCAAAAAATGTTGAGTAAGTGAAATCCTTTATAATTATTCTGTCTGCTGCTAAATTTTTTTGATGGTTTCATGTTTTACATTGTGGTGATGTTATTTTGTAAAAGTAATGGTTACATTTGTATTTCTTGAATAGTCCATGAACAGTGCTTTGTTATAACCTCAAGATTTCGCATGTATTGTTTCTGCTTCTTTACATTTTAGATGTGGCCATCTCCCGGGAGATTAGGAGAGATGGACACGTACAGTCGGTGTATGATGGCCATAGTATTAGTTGTAATGTGTTCAAATAATTCATTTTTTCTATTTTTATTTTAGGTGCATAATAAGTACGAGAGAAAAGCAATTGCTCTACGAGGGAACTGGACTCAAGAATCGTTAAAAGCAGCTATTAGTGATGTGAAAAAATGACGAATTGTCGAAATACTTACGAAATACTTAGGAAGGCCTTAGAAAGACGATATAAAAACAATGACAAAAAACGTTACGGAGAAAATTGTTATGAAACTCGTCTCATCGAAGACTGGCTTCAGTGGATAGTACGCCAACTTTGGGTACACAAAAATTATACTGATTTCGATTATATGTGTTCTAGATGTGAACAAAAGAACAAAAAATAAGAATCAAAATACAAAACGAAAGTGAAAACCGAAAGCATAATGCTGGGTAATTAGCCATCTCACCTCCACTCCTATGGACATCACACCCGAATACTCCCGGGAGAGATAGTCAAACGTGATTTTTTTAAAATTGTAATTTAAGGGGCCATGCCAGTGTGAACGCTGAAAATTTGGGTGATTTTTGGGAATTTTTTGGAAAGAAAGTACTCAATTAAATGTTTCGGAAAATTATGAATATATTTAGCTATATTTGACCTATATTAAACAATTTTTTCATAGAAAAATATTAAGATCCGAGCGACTTATGCGCTGCCTTTGGAGGCGACAAAAAAAAGTTCCTTCACTGCTGACATGATTCCGGCCGATTGAGTAGCTGAAACCGAAAAAGGCAAAAATATCGTTAAACTGAAAGGTATTTCCTGTACAAGCACGTAGGATTTTCGAAAAATGTCAAAATCGAACAAAATGGCGTAGTTATGAAGAAAGTCCGTTTTCTTGCCTATTAAATGATCGTTTTTTTCAATGCCAAATCGTCCATTTCCATTCAATAAAAAATGTCCTACGTCATTGTAGAGTAAATATATTCAAGAGTACTCAGTTGAAATTTCAAGTCCATCTGATAATTGCTCTTTGAGTTACAATGTCAGCAAATTTGAAAAATCTCATTTCATATTCTTGAAAGTATAAAAATCTTGAAAGTTTGAAAATCTCATCTCATATTCTTAAAAGTATAAACTGTCGAAAAAGGCAAAAAATCAATTTTTTGAAAGTGTCACACTGGTATAGCCCTTCAAAGGTTGGTCTTATAGGGGTTTGTTTGAATTTCGTAAATTGTCTTAAAGTTAAATGTTCGAAGATTAATTACAAATGAAGATAAGTTGAGAAGCGTCTGTACTTTTATTTTGACGGATCCTCGAAAATAACTGTTGCCAACTACCCCGGACTTACCCTAGATGCAACTATACTCGCACGAAGGTTATTCCTTCGAGCACATTGAGGACCGTCCTCAAACGAGCCGGCTGTAACGGATCCGAAATATTTCCTCCCCACGTACACTTGTACGGTACAGTCGAACGATTATTCCCTGTAGTGGCTCTGCAGGATCGTCGAGAGCCCTCGAGAGTGGCGTCTCGGCGCTATCAGAAAGAGCTCGGTGTACTGGAGAGAGCTAGACAGTAGTGAGAAGGGCGCGAGGCCGAGACGAGGAATACGCCACGGAAGGATAGCAAGGATTCGCGAAGGGGGCATCTTACGCGAGATACGGGGCTGCATCACTACTCGAGACAGTGAAAAGCTCGCGAGGAGGACGAAGGAATAGCGCGAAATGTCGAGGTCTTGCAGTGAGGCGAGAGATGATCAGGTGGATTGGAGAGAGAAGAGTCGGGCTTCCGATATATCCGACGGCGAACGCTCAACGAAAGACGGACGGTACTCGAGAGACATGAAGTACGGACACACGAAATCCTAGCAAAGTAGTAGATACTCTCCATACATGTATGGCCAAGGTCTCTCTCTCTCTCTCTCTCTCTTCCTCCCTCCCCATATACACACACCCACGAACAGATCGACCAAGACTCAACGGGCATTGAAAAGATGCTGCGAGGCTCCCCATTATAGACGCAAAAAGCTCCGGTAGCTCCGGAGCAACAAATTGAATTATGGTGTCCGCACGCTTCGCTCGTTCGCAGAAATTAATATCCGAAGATTAAAGAAGTACCGCGCGCCACCACCTTTTTCCTTAGCTATAATCCGCGGCTATGTCTGAGAGCCGAAACCTCTTGCCTTCCGCCGACCTCCAGCTCCTTTTCTCTTTTTCTCTCTCCCTTGCTCTCACAATGTAGCTTCTCTACGTGCTCTCTCGTGCGCAAGCAAGTGCCAGAGGAAAGGCATAAAAGACTAAAAAAACCGAAGACGAAGGAAGAATGAAAGAGAGAGAAAAGAGCCGTAATACCCGCACCATTTCCATGATATCGTATAAATCGTGTTAGAAATATATACATAGAGAGAGAGAGAGAGAGAGAGAGAGAGAGAGAGAGAGCGAGGGAGGGAGAGAGGACGCGGAAAGCAAAATGCTTGAGAGGGAGAAAGACTCTCGAGACCCGTTCCAGGGGTTCTGCAGAGCTGTACAGAACTTCCGGTGCTCCGAGAGGGCACATATATATATATATATATATATATATATATATATATATATATATATATATATATATATATAACAAACCGAGCTAGCCAGCAGCCGCGGGGACCAATAAGTAATTACGCCGCAGTGGTAAAGAAAAATGTGACTTGGCGTCCGAGCTATTTGTTCGCGAATACATAGGCCAAGCGTATAACGCGCTGAGAAAAGAAGGAGCGCAGGGCGCCACCGAACAGGCACACAGGAAAAGCGCATTCCCGGTAAGTTAAAAAAATAGTGAAATAACTAAAAAAAAACCAGTTTGAAGGAAGAAAAAAAAAACAAAAAATACTTATCCCCACCCTCTGCGTTATCGTTACATCTGCGAATTGTGCAATTTGGTATGGGAGCGTTGCGAAAGCAGCGAGGCTTTTCCGCACTTTTGTAATATCTCGCCTGCTTCGCGAAACGCCCAAGATCGTGTTATTTATGGCGGTCATTGTATACCACTTCTACTCAGTCTCATCGTCCAAGTTGGCTTCTTCCGTTCTTCCTTCAATAGATTTGTAATCGCCCTTGTGGATGCATGGGATTTGTAATCAGCCCAATCAGTTGGATGCATCAAATGCACCTTTGACCCGCCAATGCATTTTTCTTCAACGGCGCAGGAAATCGCTACGTGGTTGCAAGTTCCGGAGCTTTGGGCCGATGCCGTGGGCGAGGAGGAGACGGGTAAACGCTCGTATGACGGCTCGCGACAGCTGGAGGATTTATCTTCCAGTGTCTATCACGATCCTTTCGAATGAACTTCTATTTGCAGCGCATCGGAGCGTAGAATTGGAGATTATTGGATTCTCGTTTAGGCGCCTGGTTTGCGGGACACGTCGCACAGTGAGATCTTTCGCAAGCCCTCGAAGAAACGTCGAGGGAAAGAGGCGTCGGAGATTTGGGTCACGGCACTACGGCGTGGTGAATCTCTTCGGGCCGAAATAAGCACACTGGAAGTGGATTGAGGAGGGTCGAGGGCTTCGCGGATGAACGTTGGAGAATACTGATTTTTGATGGACCCAAATGTCTTTCTACCTCATCTCTGCGTTTGTTTTTGGGAAAAATGGCTCGTTTGTGCATCAAGAAAAATTAGCGAACGAACGTTAAGGCGGGATATACATTTGCAACGATCAAAAAATCGATTTCTTTTGGTTTCTTTAAACGATAGAACTATATATGTAGAATATTTTCGTAAAGTTTCAAAGCGAAATTCGAAAAACATCGAAAAACTTCCCGCTCGGATTCGGAGCAGGCGTGAACCTCAAACGCGTTTTTCTCAAAACTGCATTATCGAAATTGGCGTGCAGGACTACTCAAAGACTATTAAGCCGATTGAGTTGAAAGTTGGTAGAAATATTGATAATATTGGTACCTTCTACTTGACGAAAATTGTTTATGAAAAATTGGGGGAAAAAAAAACAATTTTTTTATTCCACTTTTTACAGAAATGTTGCGTGATATGTTGATTTTTTATTGTAAATGCGTGCCATTTTTTAAAATTTGCATTTTCTTCGTTTTAATTACCGTCACATAGAAACCATACATGTTCTAACTGAAAAAATGTTTGAACTTTTTTGCAAATCAAAGTCTACGGGAAGCCAGACTGCACGCCGATTCGCAACTCCCGCGGCGACCTTGCTGCCACAGCTCCGCCATTTTGATAATTAATTAATTTAAAAAAATTGTTTCGTATACTTAAATATACTATCAAAGTATACCTGAAGTTTGATAATTGTAGAACAATTATTTCTTAGTTTAAAAAATCGCTCAATATTGCTTATTTTTTTCCTGTCGAAATGTATATCCCGCCTTAATTGGGTTTCCAATAAGAGTCCAACAGAAGTTCAACTGCGAAGTTTCCATTAGTGTCACTGCATGCGCCCGAAGCATCAAGTGGTCCGCAACGTTCATCAATGAACGCTGCTCAAGCCTCCTCAAGTAATTTTCTTGAGGAGGGATATATGATGAAGCACAAGGTCCAAATGTCGATCCGATGTCTTTGCGTATACGTATATGTGTGGAATACACGTCTAATGTAGTTAGGCTGCTCAGAGCTCGGTCGCAAATCGATCGCTCTCCTGACGCCTCGAACATCCGATAATCGCTGGAATAATTACCGCAATAATCGGGCCGTGACAAGGGACTCAATTGAGGCTCACTGGGCTGCGAAGTAATATCCTCGGAATTCGTATCCTCTCTGTCTCTCGCTAATGTAAATTAGGCAACTTCCGCTGTAATTTCTCCCATCACAGTATTCTTATTGCCATAAAACACAGAGCTCGTTACTTATCGATCGAGCTGCATACTGATAATGGAAGACTCAGCTTCAATATCAATTAGTCAATTAGTCTACGTCAATTAGTACGTTCTATTTATGATCAGAAATTTGTCATCGCGATACGCTCAACTTCTAATTCCTTCTCCTAGCCACCCAGAAGCGACACCGAGTCCAATGAAAAGAATAAAAAAGAACCACATGCAAAGGTTTGGTACTATAACTTTGCTGCGATCATCAATATCTTCTAACGTTTTTCCATTTGGGTTTGTTTGTCACCGAAATATTTGTTTGCCGAAACCCAAACAACCCCAAAGAATTCCTAATGAGGAGCCTAACAAGCCTTGATTGATCCCCATTTCATTCCAAGCATGCAACAATGTCGTATACATACCGTACTTCAATCTGCTGCATCGGCGTCACGTACAAACGTCTACCACTAGGTCATTATTCCATGGGAATTACCAACCTTTAATTATAGCGATACAGTTTCCTTGAGATGAAAAATCGACCCCGTACCTTGTGAGTCGCAGGGAAGACGATTTCGTTTGTGAATCGGACTAGGATAGTCCCACTCGCAGGAGGACGTACACGGACGCGGGGATGAAGTATGACCGGTCGCGACCAAGGGCTCCGAAGCGAATTGCATTTTACGTATGAGCTTGCATAAACCAGGGGCAGTGATCCGAGAATACATTAACAACTTGGGCGTTATCAATTCCCGTATATACCGCTACCACGTCGTTTCTGGAGCTTTGGCAAGTTGGTTACAACTTTGCTGTGCATGGCTCCGTTGCGTGGAGAGCTATTGATATATACATATATAGTGAGTGAAGAGAGAGAAAGAGAGAGTACGTACACACACAAGACTATGGGGGTGGCTGCACGTCGTGTGTAAGTGCCCAGATAGATACTGCAATTTCCCGTCGTGTATTTTAGCGGATGAGCGAAAGGACGTAGAAAGCGGCAGGTGGAGGGTTCGGGGAGATTGGCGAGGAATGGGTTGTGTATGGCCTAGCTACGCTGGCCTATTTTGATGCCAGGAGACGCTTCCCACTTTGGCAAAGGCCACACTACCTACGTGTGTCAGACATAATTCAGCCAACTTCATAACAAAGTTTCATAGTTGGTATTGCCTATACGATAACCTGTTTACTCAACACACGAGGTTATAGCCCTTTACAGTAAAAGCAGTGTTATCCGGGAAAGCTCTCGCGATGACAGGGGGGCTGGGCAGGCTGCAAAGAGTGAATATTCAAAGAGGGGTAAACTTTCCGTTTGTGAAACATGAATGTGATCGTCGCTGAATGAAGACTGATTGACAGTGAACAATGGAAGCTCGGCAATTCAATTTTGTTTTTCGGCTCTTCCGGGAGCCCTGATATGAAACTTTGTCGACATAGGCGTTTGTTGCAGTCTATGAGCAGTAACGCGGGGACTTTGTTTCCATGCTGGCCCTTCCGTATTAGCAAATCACAAAATGGCGACGAGATTGTTTGGGTTTTTGTCTACTTTTCCGTGAATCAACTGGAGTGGGTTAAAGCGTCTAACTTTTGTGAGCTAGCTATTGATTCACGTCAACCATCGGTTGGCACGGCCTCCTGCTTTAACTAACCTAAAGTATTTATCGTCAAGAAGCCAATATCAAAAAGTCAACATCTAGAAAGAAGTATCAAGCAATCAACGTCCAGACATCAGCATCAGAAAGTAAAAAGTAAAAAGTCGACATCAAGAAGCCAGCATTTAGAAATTAGCATCAAGCAATCAACATCTAGATGGCAGTATGAAGAAGTAAAAATAAATGAGTCAACATGAAGCAACCATAATGAAGAAATCGTCATCAAGAAGGCAACATCAAGAAATACAAATTTGGAAATCGTCATCAAGCAGTCCATTTCTGAACGTCAACCTCAATAAACTAACAACTAGAAATCAAGATCTAGAAATCAATAACTATAAATCAGGACAAAAAACCAAGTATGAAATCAACAGCAAGGAGTCAACATCTGAGAGTCGACAATAAATGAACTTAATAAATAAATGTCTCAATAAATCAACAACTCAAAACCAAGATCTAAAAATCAATATCTCGAAATCAATATCCGAAAATCAGCATCAAGCAATCGAAATGAAAGAATCATAATGAAGAAACCAAAAATAGGAAATCATCATGAAGAAATCAGCGGCAAGAAGTTAACATCACGAGAGTATTGTGTCGATCGGGACACGGATCCGTCCATAGGGCATACGTACAGATGATGAAATGACAGGAGATTCGCTGTCATTTAGCATGCAGCGGTGATCAAACTCGTCTCCCTCTCCAGGCTTTTATCTGTCCCGGTTGTAAACATTCGAACGGAGAGGGAAACTCCGTTCGAAGATAAACTTTGTCGGTACATGAAATTGATGATGGACCCATCAGTCTGACAGCTCAAGATTAACGTATGTCGGTATGCACAGAATACTTTGATTGGCATCCATACGAAACGTTCGCCTCCCCGAGTCTATTTTCCCAATGTAATAAGCAATTGTGCCCGCAATATTTGCGAATTATCGGTATTGTTCCACTACGCGAAAACTGTGTCAATAGTGAAGATATACGCTCTTGAATAACCGATGACAATCGAGTTAACAAATTTTAGCATCAAAATCACGTTTGACTGATAATACAGGCAAATTCCTCATTCTCTGTCCCCCTTCCTATGTCTCTCTCTCAGTCAAAATTCGACGCCGCTGTTCTCGTTGATTGTTTGAATTAGTCGCTCGCGAAGTTAGTGGCCGGAAGGGGTCAATCCCGCTCATGTGTGAGATTCTCTCCTCCGGATTCACATACATACACGCAGTGGGCAATCAAAAATTTTCCACACGTACGTTCCATAACCCGCAAATATATAGCATACCGCAGCCTAGAGAAGGACTTGGCCCACGGTGCTTCCGGTAACGGCAGTCACCCGAGTTACGTCCTTTCGTTTCTTGACCGCGTCGATACATATACATGAATTACTAGCGTAACGAAGCAAAACCGTTGTTGCAGCAACGCCGAACGGGCGAAAAGCGAGAGGGAGAGAGCCAGAAGGGAAGTGAGATTGCAAATTCAATGCTGATAACATGTATAAAGCCACAGCGGCGTGTGCACGGTATGTGTTCCCACTCTCTTGGCTCGCAAACCCCAGCCGAAATTTCTCAAGTTCCATAATCATCGCGATTTCGTGTTCCACCTGAAGTAATTTCGAGCGGAGATTATTCAAATTTTCGCAGCCCGACATTGAATATACATATGTATGTACATACATACACACACATTAGGGTGGCACAAATGTGAGCTCTGTTTTGTTTCTTTTTTCACCATCCAATTATTTTCTTTAAAGAAAAAAAAATTGTCGCCGAAGCTGTGAGCAGTAAAAAAATATTGAACGGTCGCTCAAGCCTCTCAAAAATTCAAATATTCATTAAAAAATCGATTTCTTTTTTCGTCCACTTCTTACCCATGAATTTAACGCTTTATCATTTCAAACTTGACCGCGCGAAAGCTCTAGCCGGCAAATTAATATTTAGTGGTCGCTCAAGGTGTTCGAAATTTGCAATTTCCGCCAAAAAATAAATCTCGCATGCACTATAATTCCTAGTAACATAAAAATAAAATAAACAGCGAAGTGTTACATTTTTTGAATAATTTATTATAATAATTTGTAACAAACGCCAATTAGACGTATTGTGTTATTATGTATTATTGTATTATGGCGTCGCTTGTCACAGAGTACAGCTACGAATGGTCCGCAGTTTGACTAATGAGACCAACTGTCGGACGCATTACGATGCACGGAACACAGCTGCCATTTCAGTTTTACGAATAAAACGACATATTATTTTGTTTACGGACAAGAGCTTTGAAGAATTATTTTAAGAGAACAAAGATTATAATTCTTGGGTTAGAAGCGTGAGGTAAATTTGACAAATCTGTTTCTAAAGAAAAGAGGATTAATTGTTGTGAACATTTTACAAAGCGTAAAATTTATGAGTAAGAGTAAAAAAATTGGCGAAAATTGGAAATTTCGAAGCTCTTGAGCCACCACTAAATATCCATTGGCTGGCTAGAGATTTCACGAGGTTAACTCGTTTAAAATGATGAAGAAATTTTTCGTAGCTGGAGCGTCCTTTAAATATTGTTTGACCGCTCGCAGCTTTCGCGACAATTTTTTCGGTCTTTAAAGAAGATCATTGAATGGCGAGACAAAAGGGAAAAAATAGAGCTCAAATTTGTGCCACCCTAATATCCGTACATCTTTATGTGTGTCCTTGAAATGACCTCCATATAAATATGCGTACATTTGTCCAAAGGTGGATTTGAAGACATTCCGTGCATATATATGCAGGGTGATCCGCAAAGTCACGTTCAATGGAAAAATTCGGATGCTTCATAGCAATACCTATCCGAATCACCCCCATGTATGTTCTTGTTTAGTTTCCGAGAAAAAAGCATTTTGTATTTTTCTCTTTCGTGCACGTACATACTATCCTTGCGATTTTTTTACTTCAGTTATCGTTATGAAGTGCGCTGTTGAGCAATCAATAAATGACCAGCTGAACACTAATGTAAGTGTCTTAGAATTTGATGAAAAGTTTGAAAAATAGCTTTGTGAAGGTCAGTTACAAAAGATCAGATGATAAAAAAAATTCTTACAGTTGTCTAAATGAGTCCCACTTGCTGTTAGGGTATCTCTTTTGCGAGTGGTCGTATTTTGGAGGGGGGGGGGGGCATGAGCAGGGTCCTTATAAATCACCGGTAATTGACAGTGGTGCTTAATCAAAAATAAGTTACAATCAGTTATTATACCCAACGATAAATTGGAGTAAAAAAATTCGCCCGAATTTAGTAGATATACGCATTTTTACATTTTCTCTGAAATGTCGCGGCTACGAAAATTCTTCTGCTAGTCACATTTTTCCAAGTTTTATCATTAATATGTTCTCCAAACATTCGGTGAACCCCTGTTTTCATCGGCGTTACGGAATATTTTGAACATTTACACGCGTAGAGCAGTTTATATCAGACATCTACATTTATTTAGTGTATAAATCATTCGAAAGAAATGTGGTCAACGTCTCATCTCCATAAAGTGCCGTATAAATTTCACAATTTTTAGAGTCGCAATTTTTTTATTATGAGTTCGGTAACTTGGCTTTCAATTCTACCAGTATACTGGGATGTATTTTGACTTCGCTGTAGACGAAAATCAGTTGATTGTTAAATAATCGGGTACGTGGAAGAAATACCTTAAAAACTTGTGACGGAAAAGTACATACGCAAAAGAGAGAAAAAAAACACGTTTTTTTCGGCAACTAAAAAAGATCGTAGAACATATATGGGGATGATTCGAATAGGTATTGATACGAGGTACCCAAATTTTTCGTTTGGACGTCACCTTTCACGTCACTCTCTATATACACGATGATAACGATGGCTCATAAAGGAGTTTTCTTAAAAATAACTACAGGAAAACTTAAAAAAAATTAAAACACGCTTTTTTCGGCAACTAAAAAAAATCGTAGAACATACATGAGGATGATTCGAATAGGTATTGATACGAGGTACCCAAATTTTTCGTTTGGACGTCACTTTTCACACCACCCTGTATATACCAGGTGTAGAAGTATGAAAACGGATATTTTTTTTTGTAAAAATACACGTCTGCTGTTTGAAAGTGATGAAAAATATTTTATTTAGAATAATCTCCATTGCTATTTATACATGTTTCCCACCTCTCCGGCAGTTTATGAATGCCACGACAAAAAAACAGTTCTTCTTTTGAAGCGAACCAGTTGCCGAGCCATTTTCGTACATTTTCCTATGAATTGAAGCGTTGTTTAGCGAGAGCGTGTCCCATTGATGCGAATAGATGATCATCGGACGGAGCCAAGTCTGGAGAATAAGCCGCATGCGCTAGTATTTCCCAACTGAACGCCTCGATCGTTTCCCTGACCCATTTTGCTGTGTGTGATGGAGCATTATCATGGAGCAAAATGACTTTGTGTTGCCTTTTTCCATATTCCGGTCTTTCAAACGAATGGAGACGGCTTTCTGCGCCACATTTAATTGATCCGCGAGTTCTTGTTGACTTTGAGTATCATCTTCATCCAATAAGGCTTGCAATTCGTTGTCTGCGAACTTTTTCGATGGTTTCCCACGCTCTTCTCTTCTCACGCCAAAATCACCACTTTTGAATTTTTTGAACCACTCGAAACACTGTGTTTTACCAAGAGCATGTTCACCATAAGCTTCGACAACCATTCGATGCGATTCTGCAGCAGTTTTCTTCAAATGATAACAGGAAACCAATGCTGTCCGCAAATCGTAGTTCGTAGGCACAAAACTCGACATGTTCAAGGTTATAGAAAAATATACCGTGTAGGGAACTTGGGTTGTTGTGTGTTGAAAATCTTCGTCAGCTGTTAGAGGTCAGCTGTTAGGGAGATGATGGCACTGCAGAAGCGGTCTTACGGTCCCTAAACTGATGGCTAGCACCATCTATAGGGAAATTCCGGTTTCATGCTCCTACACCTGGTATATGATGATTATGATGTCTCGTAAAAGGGTTTTCGTTTAAAATATATTCGTAGACCCAGAAGTGGTTGCATATATATGCGATTTCGCGGTAAATAAAGTCGTGTCCAAGACCGAGAGAGCAATGAAGGAGCAATCACGATGGAAGCGGCATCTAACGAATGAATGAGGGCGCCACATTGTTGGTTCTCGTCGTAAGAAAGTTTTCTTTCGTCGTAACCGCAAAGATAGAGTTCGAATATAGCACAGGTAGAGATCTAAGAAGACCCTAAAACACGCGCCGAACTTTTCCTTCGTCCTTTCTCGGGCTTTCGCTTCCGCGCAGTGTTGTGCACTCTGTCTCACTCGTTATGTGACGTATAAAAGCCAGAATTTTCGATTAGCGCGCTCCGAATGTTCTGTATGCTTCTAAGAATGAAGGAGAAATTTCAAGACTCTCGGTAGTTGAGGCGGTTGATGGCCGCGAGTATAGGAAACTTTGCTGAAAGCAATCGTCTCAAGCTGAACAAGCGCGCGGACATTAAGGTGGCTGGAATTGTTGATGTATGTGGGACGCAAGAGAGAGGGAGAGAGAGAGAGAGAGAGAGAGAGAGAGAGAGAGAGAGAGAGAGAGAGAGAGAGAGAGAGAGAGAGAGAGAGGAATTCTTACGAGACTCTGGTGACATTCGAATATCCCCCATTTCACTTTCGCTTATTTTATTACTTTCGAAATGAAGGAATAAAGTACGTTTTCAAAATACGGTGGCGAAATCGAAAACTTTCAGCTCTCGGCTGGCTCGCCAGGATGAATCGTAATAAAATCTCGTATCGAGTCGATCGATCCTACAGGACGATTTGGTTTGTCCCAGCAAGCTCCACAATCAGTTCCGCAAATCGAAAAATCGTTTCGTCGACTCAGCTGCTGTTCTCGTCGCGAGGGAAATAAATTCAGCCAGCGAGAAATATTCGAGCTCTCGGACGATGCGCACGATCTCGTGATTACACCGGAAAGAGAGTGTTTTCGAAAAGACAGTCGAGCAACCTTACGCAGCACGAGAAAGTATAGGCGAAAAGCTCTAAAAAACCGCGAAATCGGTGAAAAAGTTTGTTTCGCGATGTTTTTTCTTCTCGCGTTCGATCGGAAGACCGATTGCTTTGCATTCTTGATTGGTGGAGCTTGTGCTCACATCGCTAGATTGCGATGGAAATTATCGCTTTCAATTTTCCAAAAAATTATGAATTTATGGCGATAAAACCAAACGATTTTCCACGATCCTAAATAATCAAATAGCCCATAATCAAATAAGTAATCAGTAGCCTACTAATCAGTAGCCCATAATCAAATCTGGAAAAAAAATTAACGCCGAAAATAGTGGAATAAAAAGATAGGAAATCATTCTCGGTAAAGCCATTTAGTTCCATCGAGTCCGAATTAATTATCACGACTATCATTTGGCGAAACTTGTGCTCTTTCATCAATCGCCGTTTCACTTTTATAATGAGCAAATTCACGTATCAATTTATTTATTTTACTTCATAATTTTTATTAAGACTTAGAATTTCAATTGAACTTCATAATTTGAATCAAACTTTATCATTTTTATTGAATGCTATAATTATGATTAATCTTTATCATTTTAATTAATTTTTGTAATTTTAATTGTACTTTATAATTTTAATGAAACTTTATAGTTTTAATTAAAGTTTTAATTAAATTAAACGTTATGATTTTTATTGAACTTCATAATTTCAATTGAACTTTATCATTTTAATGAAACTTTATAATTTTACTTGGCCTTTATAATTTTAACCTGACTTTATAACTTTGATTGGACTTTATAATTGCAATGTAACTTTATAATTTGAATTGAAACAACTTTACTGGATCGACAATTAATTTTTGCAATCGCCAAATCAATTGACAAAATGATTATCAAGAACGATTCAATTCTGTTAATCGACGCTCGTACTGAACGCTCGGGTGTATTTCTCGGCCCGAAGCAGAGCAGATAAAGTGCTCGATGGTCTCGTTAAACCGGTCGGCTGCATCAGGTTCGTGTTTCTCTGCACGGGGGTGGGCAGACTCGAAAATATCTCTGTTCCTCAGGACGAGAGGAAAAGGGGCAAAGCGAATTTGCGAGATTGGGTTTTCACAGGCGAAGATTAGAAGGCGAGTTTGGGGAGAATGAACTAGCGGAAGAGAGTATAAATATATGCATATATATATATATATATATATATATATATATATATATATACACACACACACACACACACACACACACACACACACACACACACACACACACACACACACACATATCGAAGCGCAAGCTCTCAGGGAAAAGAAGCAAGTTCTCGCACTTCGGAATTTCGTGAATCCCTCTGTCTCTCTCTCCTACTCTCCGCCGCGCGACGAATGGGCCCAACTTTTAAATGACTTCGGTATTAAAAACTTTGATGGCATTTGTCAGTTTCCCCGGGGCTTTGGGAATTGTTTCGTAACTCTCACGAGCTATTTTCGTCGTCGGCCAAGAGAACGCCGCGCGTTATATCGACTCTCTCTCTCGCCCCCCCCCCCCCCCCCCTCCCGACCGGCCTTATATACCGGAGCTCATCATCCTTCTGATACACTTTCTATTATAAAAATCGTCACAGCGCTACAAATATGATGAGCCGACGCGACAGTTTCGACGCAAAAACTTCCAAGGCAAGACGGAAAAACATTTCGCGCATATAGGTAGGTACCTACTTTCTATATTTTTTGTGAGTTCTAACGTATACCCTTGAGGGTTTTTACGTATTACCATTTCCCAATTGGAACCTTTCCTATCACTTCCTACCCGCACTTCGCAGATATAACCCAACTTCCGTTGCGCCCACAACCGTCGTAAGGGGTTAGGCCACAGTAACGGGTATAAAATCATGTGCGAATTTAACATTTTTTTTCGTATGAAAAAGTGATGCACTCTTAAAATTAATTACACATCTATTTAGTATGAATATCAAGCTGTAAGAAAAAAAAAAAAAATTTCGATGTACAAAATGGCCGACTACTAATATTTTCTTTTGTTGTCTTTTTTTAGGCGCGCCGCGGCGTGACATTTAGCATCCACAATTTTCGACCTACAAAAAAAAACAAAAATTCTCGTCAATCTACATTAGAATGCCTAGAGAAGTACGTACGGAATTTAAAAAATATTGTTTTATTCAAAAGTTGTAGGTATTTGAACTTGAGAAATGAATTTTCAGTGAAAAATTTTCGTCATAACTGCTCATAAACTGGGCATAAAATGAAAAGTTTTCGATTAATCAGAAATTCCGTACGTACTTCTCTGCGAAATACAATTAGGAACATAACTTTTAAATTTGAAGTAAATCGAGTGAAAATTGTTGAAGTTATTTGTCACGCCAATTGGAAAAAAGCTGTTTCGAGAAGTTTCGAGTAGTCGGCCACTTTGTACATCGAAAAAAAATATATATATATTTTCTTACAGCTTGATATTCATACTAAATAGATGTGTAATTTATTTTATGAGTGAATCACTTTTTCATACGAAAAAAATTGTTAAATTTGCACATGATTTTATACCCATTACTGTGGCTTAACCCCTTAAGGTAGAACGAGCGCACGCTCTTGATTCCTATATATTTTGTTCAAATGTCAACCAGACATTGTTCATATCATTATGCATGTTTGAATGAAATTTCAGAACAGTCGAGTATTTAGATTGGAAGATAATGGGTTTTTAAATTGCAACTTTTAACACCGCAGCGTCTGCATTGACCGAAAGTCTGGTCACATAATTCGTCGTATCATTGTACTGTCTTTACAAATTTTGAAAAAAAAATATGTTTAGATAGTCAACTAGATAGGGAAAGAGTTTAAAAAAAGTTTGGATTGCCTTTACTATTCAGTTTTGCTAAAAACGTTCAGTAAAGAGAGAATAATTCTCCGTAAAAAATATTTGTCCCCCGTAATAAGAAGACATATGGCAACACCGCAGAACAGTATTGTTCAATATTTAGGGGTAAAAAAATTATCATGTTCCTAAAGTTAAAAACTTTTATCATAACAAAATTATTTGCGTTATAAATATTAATATTTATGCTATCTTCATTGACAAATAAAAGTGTTGGTTGATTCATAACTAATTAAAAACTTTATTCGATAAAAAATTACTTCCAAATAAAAATTTGTGTTGCAGTATTATTTTAAATATGCCGCGCAAACTTGGATACGTGGAACGATGCGGTGTTGCCATACGTCTTCTTATTATAGGGAACAAATATTTTTTACGGAAATTTATTTTGTCTCAATTTCAATGCAGACCCTGCAGTGTTAAGAGTTACAATTTTAAAACGCATCATCTCCCTATCCAAACAGAGGACTCTTCTGAAATTTCACTTAAACATGCATGATGACATGAACGATGCCTGGTTAAAATTTGAACAAAATCTATAGAAATCAAGAGCGCGCGCTCGTTCTACCTTAAGCCTCGCTATATCGCATTTGCCACGGATACGGAGAAACTATCAAAAGCCTGTACCGGTATAGACCCCATGTTCTTCCGATTTTCTGGTGCACAGACGTTTTTACTCAAGTACCTACACCAAGATCTCAGAAGTATTGGCCTTCCGTGGACGGGTTGATGCGCCAGCCGGTGCACGGCTAAGCGGTCACCGCTCCGAATATCGGCCACAAAGCTGCTTAACTCGAAATACCGCCGAGGTCGAACGCCAAACGCTCAATCACCAGTGTCGGTCATTACGTTCATACATTTTTTTCCTGGATTGTATTCAATGTGAGCGGGACTCTCCAGAGGATTAATAGTCTATAATGATCATGAAAATCAATATGCTCGATGCCTGTGTAATTTCCTGCACTCTCGTGGTAATTGTTCATAGTCATTCGATTATCGACAGGCGAAATGCTATTTTCTCGTTAACAAAATTATGCGCAAATGGTTTAATTGATGTCTCAATGCAGGAGACCCTAGTTGCGAATACACCCACTTCTCCACCATACACAATTCAATTGACAAAACTTGAGATAATAATGATGCTACAACGCTATATAACAATAATAATAGATTTACATACTTGCCGTAACACTAAAAATCGATAGAATTAAATTCACAAGAGACTGTACCATCGCCAGTATGAAAACTGTCGTAGGGATCGAATTGGAATCCCATACTTGCCCTACTTTCCGGTAGCGATCTGATGGGTCATCGCATTGGATCCCTAAACTAAAACGTCAAGCTCGTACATTGGACTTCAATCGGGATTCCCCATTGCAAGCCAATATATGAACTCCATTCGAATCCTAAAGGATTCCCACTTTATCGAACAAAATCCGATACGATTATTGATGGATCCCGTTGCACTCTGTACGTTGGATTTTTTTAAACAAAATATATAGATTTGCTAAATGGGTGGATATTAAAAAAGTATAAATCTTATATCAAACAATTTTTAATCGATTAAGAAGGTATATCTTGAATATCGATTTTAATCATGACTGAAAATCCAGTACAATGATTGTTTGTTATTTATTTTACTGCATTTTTACATAATATCACGACTAGCGTGCACGCTCACGAACCGTCCTGGTTATGTTTAAACAAGCCGAATTTTTTCTCGTGACTTTTCCCATATTTTCGATTCGAACGTGGTAAGAGTTCTCAAACGCCGTTGATCAGGGAACAGTGCAGAATCCCATTGGATCCCAATGAGGACTCCTTATAGGTATGTCGATGCATCTTGGAACTGCTCAACATATTTGTGCACGGAAAAACGGAAAGATATTTTTTTTGTCATCCAACATAATCCTGTTAAAAATGACGAATAAAGAATGGAAAAACGACGTCCATCAGGAAATAGCGCCGAATCCACCAGGATTCCAATGTGGACTCTATACGTCCACCCTTATCAAATCCCGATAGGTATGTAATAAGATCTGGAGACTCCCCATCAAATTTCCGCCTAAGTAGCTTGAATTTCCTGAATTCCACTTATAGTTTTTCCAAAAATGTATAGAATCCCCGAAAATTCAAATTCATGCAAACTTAGAAACACGTCTGCATCTAAAGCTCTAAAAAAACGTCTGCAACTAAAAAAAAATGTCTATTCCTCCTCGAGCCTCCTTTATTTCCGACTTTATTTTTCCAAATTGACGCCCTCGAGTTGGTTACCAATTGGCACCGTTGCCATTTTCGTTGTTTGAGAATTGGAGATCTGTGTACACACAAGTGCACATCGATATGCATTACGATATTTACGATAGCCGTCATGTGTTTACGATACGTGCCTGATGCTCGCAGAATCGAATCGGAACTGGTCGCCTGCCGTACATACACACACACACACACACACACACACACACACACACACACACACACACACACACACACACACACACACACATATATATATATATATATATATATATATATATATATATAAGGTTCTTGAGAGAGGCAGACATATCGGTATCACGCATCCGTTCGTCTGGCTCTCGGCCAAGTCCCCTCGAGGGTGAGTGAAACAAAGAAAACACCGGGTCTAATTAGTGATTTAATTATAAAGGAAACTTTGCGGTGGCTGACCGTGCGCCCGTTGACGAGCATCTCACGGGATTTTCGAAGGCCCTTCGGGCTAAAACTTGGGACAGGAGACGTCTCGGCCACCCTCTAGCATAGGATTCAGCATCAACCCGCGTAACTATGGCATTTCCACCCCTACACCCAACTCTATACTATATCCTGGATAATTGAGGATGTTAAGCTCGATTCTTATATGTGCGTAGGCTCTGATCACACCCTAACAGAAGGGGAGTTTCGACTAACCATGATCTATGAGCGAGTCTTTTACGAGTGACCTTTGTCCGATTTTCATGATCCATTGGGAATTAACCTTCCTCCAACTCAGCCGCCCCTACCGTCCTCCAGTCCCTCTGACCCTGGCAGACCTACGAACCCGCGTTACCTCTCCCCATTTCCGCCCTGCGGCTTTGCCACTTTTGTACTCAGCCTCAAACACACACGCACACATGTGTATGCATGTCCGAATTCGATCGGCGCGGTAATGGAGAAAAATCTCTCGCCCAGAGGCTTTTTTCCGTTCCTTGTCCATCCGCGATATGCCTGTCGAGTGGAATATGGCACTCGTGAAGATGGATCATGCATCTCATCAGGATACGTCATGGGGTACAGGGAGCTAATAGCTGGACGAAGAGGCCTGTTTCCCCGCAAATTGATCGAACGCCTATACATGGAAGATTGATTATCACGCGCACGTTAGCATCGTGGTCCCGCTGACGCGGGTGGATCCACGCGATGCCTTTGTCTCCGACATTGATCTCCGTTGGAGCTCTATAGCGTTTCAGTGAATCAGTTGGGTCGCGCGTCTGTCCGTTTTTTGTTGCTCGTTCCTCGACGAGATAACAATTGCTTGTATTGCAAGCCTGCATGAAAAAATCTGCCATTCTTCGAATAGAGGTTGAACAAGATTTCAATTTTATCATTATTGTTTGATGAAGTATTTTTAAATATCATCAACACTCTCATTTATTATCAATATTTGTATTGTTCTTTCTAATACTGTTATTCACTATTATTAATATTGTTGTTGTTGTCATTCCTATAACTGTTATTTATTATTGACCCTTCATATCACCGTGTGACGGTTCTGTAACAAATCATCTACGTCCTCACGAAATCCAATATTGAAATTTAACCCTTCTTTAAATCGATGTCATACGACGGCTGCAAACCGCTCTATGGTTTTCCAGTGCAATCCATGCAGACTAGATGGCGTTAGTTCGGTCAAAAGTGGTTCGAAGTTCACTTATCGCGAGATTGCAAAATTCGTGTGTGCGTAAAGTTTGCGAAAATGGAAAATAAAATCAAAACGTTAAAGCGTGCGTGAAAAATGTGGGGTGGCTTTGTGCTCCAACAAGTAAAACAACTGCTTCAAAGCATCCCGTATGTCATAAAGGAATGTTACGACACAATGCAACATGTCTGTCACACTTCCTTTATGGCTTTATAACTAGCCCTTTGCTTACATTTTTCAAAAACTAAATAATCCGTGTTTTTTATTTATTAAAACCTACCATATAGTCAACCATTTTTTAATTTTCACGTCGTTGAGTTATAAAGGGGTAATATTATTTATTATTATTGTTGTTGTTAATTCTGATACTGTTATTTTATTATTAATATAATTATAGACATTATGTTGATGGTTATTCCTAATATAGTTATTTATTATTAATATTACTATTTATTATTATCGTTTTTGTTGTTTCTAATATTGTTATTTTATTAATAAAATTATTGTTGTAGTCATTGCTAATACTGTTATTTATTATTGATATTATTTATTAATAACATTCGTATTCGTATTACGACTACTACTACTATTATTATTATTATTATTATTAGTATTACCCAACGAAATATCTTCAAGTGAAAATATCTATCTGATGAAGACATTGAGACGACGCTGACAGGTGCTTGGTCGCAAAGTCAGACTTCTGGTAACCTGACTTGGAAGGACCCTTCCTGTTTCTCCTGCTCTCCCTCTCTTTTCTCTCTCTCCCTCTTATCGGACGTGAAATAGCCGCACGCCACGACGTTCGCGGTGGCGCTCAGGAAGCCACAATGACCGAGACCGCAGTTATCCTGGTCTGACATAACAGGGACTACACTCCTTCGCAGAAAAGCAGATCCACGCACCACGGAGGTCGTCTTCTCCTGTGGGACAGCGTCAAGTCCCAAGCGCGTGATATCATCGCGGCTCCCTTTTCCCTGACACGTATATACACACACACACACACACACACACACAGATATATGTATATATATTTGGTAATCCCCCTGTTGAAGAGCTCCCCATGAGCTCCAACCAAATCGATTCATATACGGAAGCACGCCGAGACCTTTGCTGCAAGTGAGCGCAACAGTTGGTTTTTTATATGCAGCAGACTAATCTCTTTGGGTTGAGCACGTGACACGGTACGATTGACTCATAAAACTTTGTCCGCGGTGCTCCCGCCCTCTTTCTCTCTTTCTCTCTTCCTCTCTCTGGTTCCACCTTCGTATGTGCCATCACTGCCTCTCTTTTCCTCCGACGCATACAGACGTTCCCAGCCCATGGGGTACGCTCTTTTGCCCAGAGGGCTGGACGCACGCCCTTCGTTCTTCAAGGTCGAGGAATTCTGTATCGAAGATCTGCACATATACACGCACGCACATCGATACTACACACGGACTCGTATATGAGTGGATATTACGATTGACGCAGCTTTGAAAGATAGACACAGAAGGCGCACTGCTGTTATTGATACTCGATACCGCCCGGCTGGCATCACATCCCTACACACCGTTAGGGATGTGATGCCCGCGCGCACACACACCCCACGGGCTGCTGTAGTGCTACTACGTACACCTGGTACGTATACGTAGTATCACCGATATACCCCAATAGTAACTGGAGTTGGGTGCATTTCCGTAAAGGGATCAGCTTACCGGTAGTACGAGGAAGGGGATCAGAGAACTAACGCAACACGCCGACTGTGGGAGGATGTGGTTTCGATATACAAACCTCCTCACGCACACACGTGTACGGCATGTTCCGTGAATATCACGCCAGACTTAAAGGGGTGCTGGATTGGGTCGTTACATACCAGAATGTCGAAATTTGTCCTAAGTGAAAAAACCACCGTTTTTAAAATTAGGTGTTGGAATTAATTCGCAGCGTTTTGAAAGAGATGGCGTAGGCAGTACAGTATTTCGTTGTTACCGACAGTAATGTATTCATCGTGAAACAGTTATCATTGAATGTCATTTGCTGTACATAACCTCTTTTTGAATAGTAAATAACAACACTTCATAATTTATTAAATATGTAAACATTGGTGTAAACAAATGAAGTGTTTTTGCGGGGAGTTTTACTTCCCGCTTTTTCCCGGTTTTTTGCATCGAATTGTCACTGGTGATGAAAAATAGATCCATTACGACAATCCGAAGCGTAGGAAGTCATGGGTTGCCCGGCCAACCATCAACATCAGTGGTAAAGTCGAGTATCCATGGGTCTAAGCTCCTGCTCTGTATTTGGTGGGATCAGAGGGGTGTGATTTATTATGAACTGCTGCCACCGAATGAAACCATAACTAGCGATCGCTACCAACTGCAATTGATGCGCTTGAGCCGTGCATTGGAAGAAAAACGGCCGCAATACTCCGAAAGACATGACAAAGTAATTTTGCTGCACGACAATGCTCGTCCGCACGTCGCAAAACCGGTACAAACGAATCTGGAAACATTTAAATGGGAAGTCCTTCCCCACCCGCGGTATTCTCCAGATATCGCTCCTTCTGATTACCATGTGTTTCAAAATGTCAAAATGAAAAATGGGTCAATTCGTGGATTGCCTCGAAAGACGAGGCGTTCTTCCGGAACGGTATTCGTACCCTGCCCGAAAGATGGCCACAAGTAGTAGAAAGCGAGAGGCAATACTTTCATTAATGAATTTTTTATTTTCATTTAAAATACATATTTTTTTCCATAAAAAAATGCTACGAATTAATTCCAAGTCCTAATAGATTTGTGGACTTTTAGAAGATTTCGTAAAATCCCTTACCTGGTGGTCTTTGACATGATCTTTTTACTGCGTTTTCGACAACTCAACTCTTTTGTGATGCTTTTTCGTATCACATTAGTATTGAATACGTGCTTCCTCCTAGGGACCTCTTCGGGACATTATTTTTCACTAACGGATAAAGCCACCCGAGGATTTTCAAATTTTCGGACACGAAAAGCAAGAGGATAATGTTGATTTGAAAAGCCCAATGTATGGTGCTAGATTGAAGGTAAACCGAAAATTTCCGATACTTCCGCCATTTTTCCGAACCATTTTGTATGCAATACAGAAAGCAACTATTCACGACTATTTTGATACTAAAAAGTATCTCAAACAGCCAATTCGCCAAGTCAGAAACGCAGTGAAAAGATCGAGCAATTTGATGAGATTTACAACATAATTTGTCCAGTAATTTAAAAAACGGTGGGATTTTTCCTAACGACAAAACTCGATACTCCAGCAGGTCACGATACAATATAGCAGCCCCTTAAGTATGACCTGGTATTTACTGGACACCCTGTATATATGGGAAAAGGTGTTTTCAAAGACATGCTCCTCGGACGTCCGTCCTCGGTAGCCACTGGTCTCCAATACTCAACATTACACAGAACTGACGGGTTCAAAATGTCCTTTGCCCATATGTACATAGGTGGTGTGTGTGTGTGTGTGTGTGTGTGTGTGTGTGTGTGTGTGTGGGAGTGTATACAGAAATGAGCGAGCAAAATGAGAGTGGCATGTCGGTGGTGGAGGCATTAAGCGTTTGCCCCTTGCGTTAGACGTATTCCAAGGGTGAGTTATCCTTTCCTTCTCTCTCTCGCTCTCCTACCCTCGATCTCACCGTTCTCACTTTGCCACCGATAGATGGGGGCTAGAAGCTTCTCGCAACTTGCAGTGTAGTTGCTCCAGGCTTTCTCCGCTATGGGGCTGTTACGCAGTTTCGATGTTGGTAACGACAAAGAAGAGAGACTGCAGAAGCAACCTTCACCATATATATGTATTGGCATCATACATACATATATTGGCCGCCAGTGAATAAACGGACGTAACTCATACAATTTAACATACACATTGACGCAGGTTGCGTCCTTTTGTCGGGTGACAGCCGATATTACGTTGGTACGGAGTGCAGCACTTGACTCTGGCGCATTATTGACAGGCCCAGGCGAGACTGTGTAACTTTGTTGCCGTGTGGCTGTTCCTGGTGGCACTGGCTGCAAGGCTTTCACGGGGCGCTACTCGCTCGCCCGCATCGCGCACTGAATTCGTAATCGGGTATTTCTGGCTCCATCTCCGTCTGCCCGCGTTTCCGTATCTCTATCTCTCTGTCTTTCTGACACTGTCTTCTGCCTCCCCGTGTCCCTGTCTCTTTACTCCGGCTATGGCTCTCTCTCTGCCCGCGTGTCTCTCTGTCGCCCTGTCTCTATCGTCCTCCATCCGCCGCCCACGTACCCGATTCTTCGGCATAGAAAATAATTTTTTAACTTTCACGAACAGCCCTAACGTCGTCAACGACTGGACGATGAGACATGGAGCGATGAAAGTAAGAAAAAAAGCACAAGTGGCAAGACGAGCGGAGAGAAAGAGGTCGCCCAGATTCGACGCGAACTACGTGCTGAATTGAAGGATACCGCCTGGAATAACGATAAAACCTTGGTTGCGAATCATATTCATTCCGCAGCCAGCAATGCCCTCGTCATTGAACTTTGCCCCGCAGAGGATGATTCGAGAAAGGAATGGATTTACCAAATCCATTCCTGTTCAGCAAGTTCAGCAGTTCAGCAAGAAGTTATATTCCTTTATCTTTTACTGTACACTCGCCACTGACCAGTGCCTAGTTCCTCAGAGACCTCGTGGAGTGTTCGCACTTGGACTTCGCTCTGGACTCGCACGTCATCGGGATTACGCTCCCGATCACGTGGCTGGCCTAGAGTGAAATCCAAGTACTTCGGTAAATTCAAGTAAGTTTTCGTACGTGATCTTCGCTCTGGAAAACCTGGAGGGCTCGTAATCTAATTTCGTTCTGCACCACCCGGAGTGTCCGTACTTGAACTTCGCTCTGGACCAGCTACGTCATAGGCAGTACGCTCCCGATTACGTACGTGGTCCAGAGTGAAGTTCAAGCACTTTGGTAGATTCAAGTAAGTTTTCATTCTTGAACTTCAGTAAGTACTTCTGCAAGTTTAGGTGAGTTCGTACTTGAACTTTACTCTGGAAAACCTGGAGTGCTTGTAATTGAACTTCGCTCTGCACCACCTGGAGTGTCCGTACTTGAACTTTGCTCTGGACCAGCTAGGTCTAGGGACGCTCCCGATTACGTACGTGGTCCAGAGTGAAATTCAAGCACTTCGGTAGGTTCAAGTAAGTTTTCTCACTTGAACTTCACGTTGGATCTCCTGGAGTGTTTGTACTTGAACTTCAATAAGTACTTCTGCAAGTTCAGGTAAGTGTCCCTACTTGAACTTCACTCTGGAAAACCTAGAGTGCTCATAATGGATCTTCGCTCTGCAACACCTGGAGTGTCCGTACTTGAACTTCGCTCTGGACCAGCACGCTCCCAATTACGTACGTGGTCCAGAGAAAAGTTCGAGCACTTCGGTAAGTTGAAGTAAATTTTCGTACTTGAACTTCGCTTTGGACCCCCTGGAGTGTTCATACTTGAACTTCACTTTGGACCACCCGCGTTATCGGGAGTACGCTCCCGATTACGTGCATGGTCCAGAGTGAAGTTCAAGCACTTCAATAAGTACTTGTGCAAGTTCGGGTAAGTGTTCGTACTTGAAGTTCACTCTGGAAAACCTAGAGTGCTCATAATGAATCTTCGCTCTGTACCACCTGGAGTGTCCGTGCCTGAACTTCGCTTTGGACCAGCTACGTCATAGGAAGTACGCTGCCGATTACGTACGTGGTCCAGAATAAAGTTCAAGTACTTCGGTAGGTTCAAGTATGTTTTCGTATTCGAACTTCGGTTTGGGCCACCTGGAGTGTTCATACTTGAACTTCGTACGCTCCCGATTATGTGCGTGGTCCAGAGTGAAGTTCAAGCCCTTCAATAAGTACTGCTGCAAGTTCACGTAAGTGTTCGTACTTGTACTTCACTCTGGACCACCAACGTTATCGGGAGTACGCTCCCGATGGTTTGCGCAGTCAGAGGAGATGATTGGATATTGGCATATAATTGTGAATTAGCAGTGTTCGATTAAACCCAAACGCGCAAGCTCTTTCTCTCTCTCTATCTCTCTTTCTCTCTCGCCCCTTCTCTTTCTCGCTGAATTCTCAATCAAAGTCTCGTTCCGGTAAGGAAATGGAGGGCCACGATTGGATTTTTGCCAGAGGGTTATCTGGCTCTTCTTCTGGTCAGAGTCCCGGCCTCGGGACTGTCCCTTTCCTTCGCCCATACGTAAACTCGTGCAGCCTTCGTCCTCGCGGTCCTGCCAAGAGAACCAGCTCCATGAACGTGTCCGATGCTCCCTCGGGGAGTGCAAACGTTCGGTAAAGTATGAACATCCCCCTCCTCCGCTACCCACCCGCCCCGTGCCAACTATACACGGAAGAATCGGTCGAATCGTTCGATAAATTTATCGAAGTGGCTTCTTCGAATTAGTATCTCGAAATCGTATATATCACCCCGATTATCCGCGATGTTACTCTTGGTAACCTCCCTCGGGCTTTTTCCGACCATTTCCCGATTTACGATCATAACGCGGATTTCGAGTCGAATAAACGTCACTCGAATATCGATTTCGAGCTATTCTTAAACGAAAAAATCGATCATTCCCTTCGACGAAGAAAAACGGATTCGTACTATTGATCGATTGAAGGAACCGTCCGGAAAAGCGTTCGTCGTTGGCCTGAGCTAACACTCGGATGGGTGACCCCGTCCAGGCGCGCTCCGACCAAACGAGAGGCTGTAGGCAACACTCTGGGCGGACCTCCAAGAAACCCGATATAGTGAAGTGACAAGTGCGAAGCAAAAGTGAAACAGATGGGATCGTAAAAGCCCCCAAGGGCCTACCGAGCACCATAACAAATCAAATAATAAAAATAAAACCTACTCAAACCCGATACACGTTCACGTGTCACGAACAATCGAGGAAATTTATTCCGAAACGCGCGCGAAAAAGAAAAACAGTTGTAAATTTTTCAGCGGGCCGCGCCCCGCCGATCTTTATAGCCGTCGTAAAATTGTATTGAATGGTGTGTTTTTTTTATTGGAATTATGTCCCTGTTATGGAGAGCCTTGATAGTGAATACGTGTGTGTGTGTGTGTGTGTGTGTGTGTGTGTATATATCCTCGGTGAATTCTCAATAGCCAGACGAACAAATCGCTTTTCCATAGCACAAAACAGGCGATTGGTCATGAGAGAGTTATATGCTGGGCTGTATGTCGATGGTTTAGATTTACAGAGGCGTATTGTCTACGCAACGACGAATCGATGATCCACCCTTGCACCGAGAGAAATCGACCATATATATATATATATATATATATATATATATATATATATATATATATATATATATATATATATATATATATATATATATATATATACACACACACATACATACATACATATATATATAGGTAGTGGTCATAAAAGCGTCGCAGCCGCGGAGCATGTCTTGAAAACCGTCGAATCACTGAGAAACAATTATCAAGACATCTGGACCGGGAGGAGTTTTGCTGGTTCTACTTCGCTTTTGTGCTTTTTGTACCCCGTCTCTTCTGGTCGCTGTTTTTCTGCCTGTTTTTGCCTCACTCTCTCTCTCTCTCTCTCTCTCTCTCTCTCTCTCTCTCTCTCTCTCTCTCTCCCTCTCTCTTTCGCTCTCCCGCGAGTTCCTGCGTCACCCTCCCCAGCATTTCGTCCCTTGCACATAGGCTGTATGTATATACGAGTCAGTGGGCGGGCAAGTGCCTCCGGGAGAGTCGAAGGAATGGTCTTCAGGATATTAGCGCGTTATTGCCGGGGGTTATTGGCTCTATCGATTCTCCTCTCGCGAACTCTGCTCCTCTCTCTCTCTCTTGCTCTTTTCTTTCGCCGTCCCATTGAGTAGCTACTACCAAGGGCTATTGGCATGTCCGGCAATCGGCGCACGGTTCCATCCAACAGTTAAAACGGCGATCAACGTCCCCTGTCGTCATCGCAGTTGTTCGAATAACGCTTCGGGCGTTACGAGCCGGGGCGCAAAAAGCGCACCCTCTCAAGATCACGTGTTCCAGGGCTGGAAAAACTTTCGGCTCATATTGCGGGGATCCGCGACATCGGTCGGACGAGAAAAAATCTTATTTTTTGGGAGATAGGAATTTCGATGATTGTATAAGTATTTTCGGAAATCGATACTTTGTTATGAATTATTTGATTTTTTTTCGAACTTGAGATGTTTTTTCGGACTCGCACGAGGGCATGGGGTAACTGCGGAAAACCTGTGTCGATAGAAGCGTCTATGGGAGATGGAAGAAAAAGTTGTTATTCCGCATGAATAACGATACTAATTCCGAATATAAAATTCATTTCATATCATGATTGTCAAACATTGCCGTAAATTTCTGAAGGCCCGCAAATTTCTGCAACCGCTGTTGCTGTGATTACCAACGAAACGAACTATTGCTTCAGTTATTATTCATACCCTTAAGTGAATGCACCCCCTATATCGTTCATTCGTTTGTACAGTGTGGTACGAATAATTATGCGTCGAGTACGAACTCTATGGAAATTCCCAAAGCTGAAACAAAACGTTGGAGGAAAAATATTATTCCGGCAATGAAATACCGGATTCCGGAAGTAATCAGGGCGTAGGAAAATGCTGCGAGGATAAGAGCACCGAAGACAACGTCGCTCGGTCCGTCTGGATCGATCGACAAGATATCCATTCACGTAAGAATTCGCACCTTTCTTTGTATTCTATTTGGGCTACACTCGGTCGCTTTAAGGCTTTATGTAGCTTTAAAAAAATCGTTTTTTTATTGGCTTTAATTGTGTATAAACATCCCGAACATGATATGAAACAAAGAAAAATGGTTTATCATTTTTAAAAGCGTTTTTCTTAAAAGCATTTTTCGAAATCGGGTGGACCCGTAGCTCCTAGAATGTTCAACCGATTGACTTAAATTTTCAACTGTAACTTCTTAGATAGATTTTCAGGCAAAGTACACACGATTTTTACGATCTATTCACAATTACGGCTTTTCTAAACAGATAAAAGCCGTTTTTAGCTGAACAAGCAATTTTTTCAAAATGGTGCCCTTTTTGCGAAAATCAATTTTTATTAATAATCTTGTGAACTTCGCTAGCAAGGCTCGTGTAGATTACTATTAGATTTTTCATTGTAGCGTTTGTAATTATTTGTCATGTGCGTCTCCAATGAGACCGCCCGTGGAGAGCCTCAAAAAAAGCGTCTGTCTCCCAGCCACTGAACCGCGGTCTTGTATTTTTTGCCGAAAATAAACAATTGACTTGAGTACCTACAGATATGTAAAACAAACGTTCAAAATCTCATTTTGGTTACTTCATGAGGATCACAAAAAAAATCCCAATGAAAGCCTTCTTTTCCGACCATCCAAATGTACATAAGACTTAAGGGATTCCGTGGGTTTGAAAGTTTCCAAAAATCAATTTAAAAAAAATATTATCATCTAATAATACAATATGTCTAGAATATTCTCCCACAGTTTTTAGTCAATCGGAGTAAAAGTCTAGGAGAGAGAGCCTTTTGGACACGATTTCTCAAAAACTAATGCACCGATCTTATTGAAACGTTGCACACTTCTTCAAAATAGCATTGACTGCTATTTTGCTTCTTCAAAATTGAATTATTTTGCATACAACTCTGTCAAAAATTGAAATTTCCATTTTTTAAATCCTTCGTTTAATCACGAGCTATACTTATCTACAAACAGAAAAAAAATTGGTTTTTAAATTTCAGATAAAGCTATTATGAGTCATCCTGACCACCACGAGGACACTTTTTTTAGGGGTCTCCGGAAACCAGGTCCCACTGGCTGAATTTCCCAAATTTTTGGATGAATTATTTTCTTAATATTCTTGAAATGTTGCTCCTTTATGTGCTTAAAATTTTAAATAAAATAATTTATACATATATTTTTTTTTAATAGAGAAAATATGGTTTTTTGGCTTCGAAACCCACGTAACCCTTTAACGCGGTCATCCGATGTGACAGGTCGAAATAAAACGACAAACAAGTTTTGCACAAATTGAAAAAAAAGGGCGCGTGTTTTTTGGACCCGGCCTAGCAGACTAATAGTGAGTCAACATTTTCTTCGTGTAAATTGTACTTGAGCTTTTAAACGCGTTTTTCACAAAACTGTATTTTTCAAATTGGTTTCAATGATATCTCAAAAACTATTGAACGGATATCGCTGAAATTTTTATGGTATAGTCAGCACATCTACAGTTCTCATCCGAACTAGAATATTTCAGAAATCTGCCATAGTTTCTTAAGCTAAAAAAGTTAAAAAAAATATACTTGGAACTTAACTTTTAAAACCGTGCCAAAACTTCGATTTACGATATTTTTACTTTACTCTAGTCCGGCGGTAGTCTCAGGTCTACAAATTACAATGCCGTCCGATTTTTTTTTATTTCAGATGCAAAGCTTCCAGAGTCATGGCAGCCGTCAACCATTTTTTTTATGCATGATTGTCTTCTGAACGGTGTAAAGTCGATTCAACTCGTTATTTTCGTTTAATAAAATTCTAAAGGACTGTGAAAACGTTAATAAATGTGTGGTAAAAATTGAAAGATGGTGTGTTTCAAAGGTTCATAAAAAAAATTCCCAAAGAAAGCGAAAAAAATAGCCGTCACATGGGCTGACCCCCTTAACTTTTGGAGCGTACACATATGGGCAAAGGCAATTTTGAAGACGTGCAACTTCGAGGACCTTCGTCAAAGTCGGATGTGCCGATGGCCCACGTTGCATGGACTTAAAGGGCCCGCTATATACTTTCTGCATACATATGTGTGTACTTTTTCTCGTATACATTTCGAATGACCGAGTTCTAGCACAACCCCCAATTTATTCGCTCGCAAAGTGCCCATAGGTATGCATCGAATTCTGTGAATCCTTTGGAAAATTGCTGCTCCCTCGAAGCGGCCCACAACCATCACCACTACTTTTTGCCCTTGCCTTATTCCTTGCCCGAGTGAAAGGGTGGTCTGTTGCCTGGGGGGGGGGGGGGGGGGAGTCACGCAGCGTGGGTCCGGCATAGAAATGGCCAGTTCGGACCGAACGGAAATACGAAAAATTCTTATCGCGAATAATATTCATCATTTTGAAGGGTGGATGAGCAAACGAGAGGGAGAAAGAAGGAAACAGCATAGAAGAAGCGAAAGAGCATGAACGAAGCACTGTTAAGTGCCAAGGGTGAATCGAATTGCTAGGTCGAGCACCGCGATCGTGCTCATTTTTTTACACACATGTTTCTGAATATGAACTTTATACTATAGAGTTTCCTGGCAGCGGCAGTTTTTTACCTCAACCAGATTTGAATGTTAAATATAAATATAGAAAATAAAATTTATAAATTGAATTAATTACTTGAATATAAATATATAAAAGTATCGTTTGCTTGCGGCTTTGCCCGCGCTGTACCGGTTGAAATAGTTATTCTGACTACCTGGTCTACAGTTTTTGATAATTCACCTTCGTTACTTTTTTTAAAATTTATATTCCATATATACTGACTTTTTGTCCCTTACATCTTTATTATAAGTATAGATAAATTGAGTATTTACTTACGAGAATTTCAAATGTATTTGAAATGTTTGTAAATTTACTCAAAGTAAATTTGAGTATTTACTTACGGAAATCACATTAATTGATCTTAACTTTACTAATTAAAAAAGTACGAAAGTGAAACGTTTAAATTTTGGATAACATATTATGTTCTGGAATGAGTTGTCTATAATTAAAATCTAACTGATTTTACAAAATTTTATTATGTTTCGCGTTTTTCTTTCTCCCCCGTCGGTTAAAGTGAAAAGATTTTCTCGGTTGGTTACTCCAGAGCAGGCGACATAGAGCTGACCATGCGAGAAGCAGGCTGTTCGTAGGTCGACTTCAGCCGCTCGTAGCGTTTGTCTTTGCGATTTGTTAATCGTCATCGCAAGGCAGGCGGTTACGGGGACTGCACTCGCTTGAATTGAAATGGAAAGTTATTGGGAATAAGTGGTAGCCGCGGCATAAACACCGTCTCACCCCGTCTGCACCCCGCCAGAACTTCTCCCTCGATGACGGTTTGTTGTAAAGCAATCAATTGCTCAACTTATACTCGTTCGATTTAAATGAAACATATACCATTTTTATTACCATATTACTATATTCCATTTCCATTACCTTCGTGGCATTTTAAGCTATACAACAGAGAAAACTGTATTTCATTCAGTAGTAACTACTGAACTTTCGGTTCAGTAGTTTTTAAGTGATGCGACGACATACAGACAGATAGACAGACTTAACGCCTTTATTATAAATATAGATAAAATTTATCAATGAAATTCAATATTTCAATACAAATTAAAATATAAATATGTACATTTAAAAAACAGCCAATATTGGTTCTTTCTTTTAGGAATGAATTTATATGTGATTTAGTTTGGTATTTTTTTTAAATCTTTCAATTGATTTTTCGTGGCCCCACAGTTTGCATCTTTAGAGTGGAACGAAAATTCGTTTCTGTATATTTATTTCCTCACTATAAATATTTTCTAAAACTTTTCTTACAGATTCGAAGTCTAGATCTCTAATTAAGCGAATTAAAAAAAGATTGAGGAATCTTCGTTATCAAAGATCGGCTACAAGAAATTTGAGAAATTGAAACATGATCATTTCCATTGCATACCAACGATGCGAACTTCAATCTGATGATTTTTCTTCGTTTTCACTCGCATCGTGATTTCCTAATGTCTCTATAAATGAACTAGTATATTCATACCGTTAAGGAGCTATACCAGTGTGAACGCTGAAAATTTGGGTGATTTTCGGGAGTTTTTTTAAAGAAAAGTACTCAATCAAATGTTTCGGAAAATTGAGAATATATTTGGCTATATGTGACCTATATAACATAATTATTTCATAGAAAAATATTGAGATCCAAGCGACTTATGCGCTGCCTTCGGAGGCGCCGAAAAAAAAAGTTCCTCCACTGCTGACATGATCCTGGCCGATTGACTAGCTGAAACCGAAAATGGAAAAAATGTCGTTAAACTGGAAGGTATTTCCTGTACAATGACGTAGGATTTCCGACAAAAATATCAAAATCTTACAAAATGGCGTAGTTATGAAAAAAGTCTGTTTTCTTGCCTACAAAATGGTCGTTTTTTTCAATGCCAAATTGTCAATTTTTATCCAATCAAAAATATCCTACGTCATTGTAGAGTAAATATATTCAAGAGTTAACCGGTGCGATGGTCTAGTGGTTAGCGTGCTCGCCACTAAACCAGCGGACCGGGAGGTCCCGGGTTCGAATCCCAGTCGCGTACATTTCGTCGCGAAATGTTTTTCTTCGGCATTTCGCGGCGAAATAAGACTAGTTCCACGATTGGGGAGCGAACTCGATGACCGGCTGTATTGGTGTAGGTTTTCCGCAGTTTCCCTATACCCATGACAGAAATGTCATGATGAATATAATACAGAGAGGGAAGTCGGCTGCGGCCGCAAGAGGGGGGAATAGGGAGAAAGATGGAGAAAAAAAGAGTTTTAAACAGTAGAGGAAAGAAACGGGCACAATGAGGGGAAAGAATAGGTAACAAACGCGAAAAGCGTGTACCTAAGGAAAAAACCAATAAAAAAAAATATATATTCAAGAGTACTCAGTTCAAACTTCAAGTCAATCGGATAATTGCTCTTTGAGTTACAATGTCAGCAAATTGGAAAAATCTCATTTCGAGAAAAACGCGTTTAAAGATTTAACTATCGATTTTTGCAAGATAAACTTATATTGTGTGCAAACCGTTCCCACCTCAAAAAATGCAGCATCCTCACAGCCCTTCGCCTCGATAAAATTCGCCATCCCCCAAATCGATCCAACGTCATTAAAAAAGAAAGCTCAAATTTCGGCCTGTAATTCCCGGTCTCCGGGTCCAAAATGTTTCTCCCCCAATCTCTTTCGACCCTGGATTTTTAGCGCGAGTGGACATTTTTCAAAAACACCACCGGCCGGTGCTCGCACATCGAGCCCCCCCCCCCCCCCCCCCCCCCGCCGGTAATTAATTAGCTGGTGTATGTGCCAGGCGAAGCGAGAAAGGCAGACGCGCGCGTACGCGCGTAGTCGAAAAAGGGATGAGACCTTAACCGAAGGAGTGACGGGGGTTAGGGTGATAGCGTAGACATTTTGAATTTTTTGCATAAATCCGCGGGGGTGGATGAGGCGACGAGGGTGTCAAGGCTGGAGGGACGAGTTCGTGTGTGCGTCCGCGGGGGTGGGTTGGGACGAAGAGCGAAGGAATAACTGCTGATTCAGGCTGGTCCAGTGGACGAGCGGGACAAACATGTGACGAGGGTGGAGATGTATATGCACGCACGTCTGCTTTCGCCCTCGCGCGGAAGAGGGATGCTCCAACAGCGAACGAGTTTTGTGGGGGTGTGTGTGTGGGTGGGTGGGTGTTGGTAGATTTGGAACACCTACCCTGTATTCTCCTCTCTCCCTCCAACGTTGGACAGTGGGAAACATTGTTTTGGGCCTATAAATAATCGTTATTGCCGCGTTAATCATGGATAGTCGCGGGCCTCCATTATTCGCGAGCTAGTATGTCTCCCGCTGCCGCTCGCTGGCCATGGCCTCTCGAGAGGGTGCAGCTAAAGAGGCGAGAGACTGCCACAGGCTTGTGTTATTGCCCCCTTCGATGCTCCGACAAGACCAGCCCGAACTTACCCCCCTCCACCCCCAAAAGCAACCCCCACCGCGTATTAGGATGCCCACACGTGTCCGTACGTAGCTATAGACGAGCCAACCCCAGACTACCCTCCCCGTACGCTCTCGAAACAAACCCTCGCGAGATAACTCTCGCACGGAGGGCTGCGAAGAGAGAGAGAGAGAGAGAGAGACTAGACATGCCACGAATTGTTGAGAATCGGCCGATCGCGGAGATGCTCAGACGTAGCCAGAATTCGCTTTATTGGTATCTACATACCTCCTGAGTTTTCCATTCGTACCTCCGCTTCGAACGCGTATACACCGACCCTTCATTCCCGTCCTGCATGTACGAGCTTATAGGCGCTCGCGCACCCGCGATCGTTGTTCAACTCCGAACACACGTGCGCGGAAAACGCGATATTGACGAAATTCATCGCCCCTTAATGCGATATCGAAGATGTACCGAGCAACGTGAGAGGACGAGGGAGATAACTGAAAATCGTTTTATCGGTTCGCTTTGAGACTACTGACGTTCCTGATAGCAGGAATGCAATGAAAATTCGTTTTTTCAATTTTTTCGTGTTTTTTTTTTGGTTATTTTTTTAGCCGTTTATTTCGATTCTTTTCCTTCTTTCTGTAATTTCTTTTATTTTACTTTCTATTCTTTTATTTCTCGTATTGCTCCACTTTTCGCTATTTTATTTCCTTTCTTTTTTTACGAGATCGTTGAGGATTCGGCTTCGGTCCTTTTTTCGGTCGGTTTCTTTTTTTACGTTTTATTACTTTGTTTTTTTTTTGTATTGCTTCAGTCTTTATTTTTTAGTCGTTTTCTTTTTTTACTCTTCAATATTTTATTCGTATATTGCTTCTCTCGTTAATTTATTCCGTGGATTTGCTTACTTTTTGTAATTTTATTTATTTTCTTCGATTTTCTATTATTTCATTTCTTATGTTGCTTCACTTTTTATAAGTCTATGTCGTGTATAGCTTCACTCTTTACTTCTTAGTGGTTTTTTTTTCACTCTACATTTTTTTTTCTATTATTTTATGTTTTGTATGACTTCGCTCTTAAGGGGTCTTCTCACTTTAGACGCTAAAAAAGGCAATTTTCATGATTTTTTTATTAGTTCATACTATAGATATTGATATAAAAGTTGTTACACTTAATAAATAGACTTTCGAAATAGATTTTTTTAAATGTATGTATTTTTGTAACCAAAACAAACTTTAAACGCGTTTTTTTTCGAAACAATGTTTTTCGACGGCTTGTTGATCAAATCTTCGAAACTACTGAACCGATCCTTATGAAATTCTAACCACATATTCTTTACAACCATAGCTTTAGCGAATATCAAGAATCTTTTAAAAATTTGATATTTACTATTTTTTGCCAAAAACGGTGAACGGAACACGTTTTTGTTTTGTTTTTTTTTTCGCAAAATGTCCGCCATTGTGTTATTTTTGCATATATTAAAAATGGTATGATATGCGCTATATCAATTAACATACTGAATCTCAAAACGTTTGATTTTTTTGTTTCGTATGATCCATCTCCGAGATTTCATAACAGCGCAAACCTACAATTTTTTTAGGACATTTTTTTAACTACCATTTTCGTCTATAAATAGTGACTTGAATAAATACATTTTTTAAATGTGTTTCGAAAGTGTATTTATTAAGTGTAACAACTTGTACATCAAGATCTATAATATAAACCGATCAGAAAAATTCATGAAAATAGCCGTGCTTAGCATCTAAAGTGAGAAGACCACTTAATCTTTTATTTTATTTCTTGACGTTTTATCACATTCCAAAATTCCTTTTTACAGATTCAATTTACAGATTTCTGATAAAGATCTCAAAAAATGTTTGACTTGCTGAAGTTGTCAAACTTGGAGCGAAAAAAATCTCATTAAATCTGTGGATAGGATTTTCTTAACGATTACAATTTCTAACAACGACAATTGAAATACTCATTTATCTTATTATCGCAGGTTTATTCGGAAAGACCCACGCTTGTGTGACTTTTGAACGATAGGCTGGCACGAATTCTGATCGTTGTAAAAGTTCCTCAAAATTTCACGTCGCAATTCAAGAAAAGCTACCAGGCACGAGTTGCATCGGGATATAACGGGACAAGTCTGTAAACATTTTCGCTGCATTCGAGAACACAATGTTGACGATTGAAATTTCCCATTCACGATTGTTCGCGCGCCCTCTCTCTTAGCGTCGATATTCAAAAGCCCTTGTGGAGCACGGCACGACGTGAATGGAATCCCGCGCGTTCCGCGACGCGGTACAGCCTCGACGCAATGTTTCTATACGTTCGTTAGTGGTGACGGTACGCGTACCGTCAGCCGGAGAAACGGAAGAACGGCGGGCCTGGCACGCGCTCCGCTTCGTGCTCCAGAATCGTGCTGATCCTTCGACACTTTTGACACAACTCTCGGGCTTTGTCATAGGATTAACGAGTAAACATCGAGTGTCGGCAAAAAAAAATCTTCAGTCTCCGGATGACCGGAAACGATTATTTTCGGCTTGAGGATAGCCGATGCTCAATAACATACTTTTTTTTTCCAAATTCCAAATAAATAATCTAGAAGCAAAAAAATCGATTAAGAAAGGACACCACTGTGACAGGCCGAAAAAAATCTTTTTACCGATTTTTTTTTGTCTTCTAGATTATTTATTTGGGATTCGGAAAAAAGTATGTTATTGAGCATACATTTGGCTTGTTTCGCGTAAATTTTTATTTGAAAAAAAAAATAAAAAATCAACACCGTTATTGAGGTATAATAGAGCCTCTGTAAAAAAAATGTGGCCCAACGGCCGGATCGATAAATTGACAATGGTTGGTCGGAAAAATAAAAATCAAAAAGTTCTATAATCTATATAAATGTGGTTCTCGTTGCGCAAAGCTGTTTTTCGAAAAAAATGACAAAATGGTGAGTGTTTAAAAAAAAGTAATTTTTTGTTTGAAAAATACCAAATAAAAAATGGCTACGTACAACGATAGCTACTGCAATTACGGAAAGTGTGGTTTTTTTAAAATTGAAAATCGGACAATTATATCTAGGGTCATGAATCCGGACAGGTCCAGAAAAGTCGTGGCGCGAAAGTCACTAAATCGCCGTAACTAGATCAATTTTCAATATTTTGACTTAAACATTTTTCACATATTCTTGAAAATGTTTACTTTGAGAAAATGCAAAAAACAATCGTTTTTTTTCGACCCGTCACAGTGGTGTCCTGCCTTAACCTTTAATCGTAAAGTGGATTCAACAAGAGCTTTCAATTCTAGTACAGATAAAAAATGGCTTCGCTTCGTGCCCGGAAGTGTATTGAGGCCAATAACCCCGGAGGTAAGTGATTTTCACGAGGGCACAGGGAAACTGTGGAAATCCCGCGCCACGATCCATCCAGCGATATTTTCCCTAAGCTGTCGCCCCTCCCGGAAACTCGATAAAACTGGCGGCCGTTCATTAGTCGGTGCGCAAGGTACTAAGCGGTCATCCATCCGAGTACTGGCCCAGTCCAACGCTGGCGCCCACCGGGGATTTCCGCAGCCGCTGATTGACCAAACTATCGTCGATGATTCACACCTCCGTGTTCCACCAATCGTTCAATCTACATCGATATGCACACCTTCGATTATTCGACTGGGGAACTCCATAGAGCGCATTGAGCACTTCGGAAGAATAATTAGCCCGGTAATTCGTTGCGGCCGGTGAAATTTCAATATAATTTGGTCCATTCATTAAAATTTAATTCCCGCGAGCATATTATTATTTCTCGATAATCGGACGTGTGCACGTCGACGAAGACAGCGACTCTCTCGCACACGTACACGCGGCGGGGGGGGGGGGGGGGCACAAGCGCAGCAGCGGTGCTTATCATGCGGGTCCCCGCAGCCTCATTTTCATTCCGCCAGAGGGGTACGAACGATCTCGGCCATCGCGCTTCGAGCATGCGGTGTGCGGGGTAGAAAAATGTTATGTCAAAACCCGCGTGATCCCCCCCCTCTCTCTCTCTCTCTCTGTCTCTCTCTCTCGGTAGCTTCGAGGCACATCGATGTAGAACGTATAATTTCATTACACCCCGGAGATAATAGCTCGCTAATTGATTTCTCCCTCTCTCCAGAAATTCCGTATGGCCTCTCTCTCTCTCTCTCTCTCTCTCTCTCTCTCTCTCCCCCTCTCTTCCTCTCATTGTCGACTCGCTTTTACGCGGTGCAATATATATCGCATGTATAAATTGATTGGCATACCGTGTATGTTCGATCGCAAAGGCCGAATAAGGAGAGAGAAAGAGAGAATAACAGAGAGAGGGAGGGTTGGGGGGGGGGAGCGCCAACCCAAACGATAAACCGCGTTTTGTGTCATTCGAAAATATATCTCTATCCTCCCGCGAGCCGCGTATGTATACCGGTTGATGTTCCCCATCGTGTGGTAATGCCCACAATGAACTGCCACTCAAAATTCACGCGACCGGGTAACGTCACGCTCCCCCATCCATACCTATGTGTGTAAATACCTGCACACACGACACCTCCCACGTTTCCACTCGCGTCCATTCTGTATTCCAAAAAAAAAAACCATGGTGCATTTTACCGTACAAATAAAAATTGTCGAAAAAAAGCATCGCGCGTGAATAAAAAAATGACAAGAATAGGCCGATTGCCGATTTTTATCGGTAGCCGAAACGCCGTTATTGTTGTAATTGCGGAAACGTCACTTTGCGATTGCGGATGTAAATCGATACACAGTGTACACGTACACACGTCACGGATATATGCTTCTTGCAGCATATTGATTGTGTAGTAGAAGAATAATATAATTTTCACGTTATCGATAATCATCAATTGCGAGTATCGTCGGTGCGATTCAAGGGTATGAATTGCACCGACAAAACTTCGCCATTGATGATTATCGACCACGTGGAAATTATTATGCAATTGATGTGGGGTAGAGCATGCAGAATGCGCATTGGCTCATTACTCCGGGAATGTTGGCTATGGCTATTTTTAATGTATATATATATATATATATATATATATATATATATATATATATATATATATATACATCAGTATGGATCACTTAAAATTGGGCACTCGAAATCGAGACGTTGCAAACCTCATCCGCTTCATTCCTCAATTATATTTTTTTTTAAACGTTACACGCTCAATAGAGCCTGATATTTCGAAAATTGTGTTAAATAACTCCAATTAAAAAACGTTATTCACTAACGTTTATTGTAAAGCGATATCAAATAACTCTAATTAAAAAACGTTATTAAGACAGACTCCCTTCTCTTAAATAAAGTTAAAAAACGTCATTAAATAACGTTAATGAAAAACCATTATTAAATAACGCCAATTAAATTTTTGTATGAAATAACGCCAATTCAAAAACGTTATTAAGACAGACAGATCACCCCCGCCCTTAAATAAAGTATAAAAACGTTGATTAAAAACCGTCATTAAATAACGTTAATGAAAAAAACCGCATTAAAAAACGTTATTCCATAACGTCAATTTAAAAACCTGATTCAATAGCGTTAATTTGAAAACGTTGTTAAGGGGTAAGGCCACAGTAGAATTGTGAAAAAGTCGATTATTTTTCTCTCTAAAACGGTGCTTTATCATCACAAGAATAAGTTACTATTCGATTTATAGCAAGAACATTTTTTTTCGTCGACTTTGAGCGTATAACTTAAGCCCACCTCTGGCACGGCCATAGAGTACCTAAAACTTTAAACGCGTTTTTCACGAACGCGCTTTTTTCCAATTGGCGTGGCAAATAACTTCAACAATTTTCACTCGATTTACTTCAAATTTAAAAGTTATATTCCTAATTGCATTTCGCAGAAAAATACGTACGGAATTTCTGATTAATCGAAAACTTTTCATTTTATGAGCAGTTTTATATGAAATTTTTCACTGATAATTCATTCAAATGCCTACAACTTTTGAATGAAAAAATATTTTTTAAATTCCGTACGTACTTCTCTAGGTATTCCAATGTATTTATATTTATATATTTTTTTTCTAACAGCTTGATATTCATACTAAATATATGTGTAATTAATTTTATGAGTGAATCACTTTTGCATGAGAAAAAAATTGTTAAATTCGCACATGATTTTATACCCGTTACTGGGGCCTAACCCCTTAACTGACGTTCATCAATACCGTTACCACATAACGTGAATTAAAAAAACGATATTGAATGACGTCAAGAACGTCAATTAAAAAACCTTATCGAACAACTGTATCAAAGATGTGTGCGGCCGTGTAGATGACAACTTGATCGTTGAAGATTCGGCTTCGGTCCGGCCAATAGAGGTTTTCCAACGTCAGCGATGGAAATAAAAGATGTTTTTATTACGTTTCGGCCCTCTGGTTCGGGTCCTCTTCAGAAGTTATATTTTTCTCTATACATTTTGTTACACAAATTTGACAAATCACGTTTGAAAGAGTTAGATATGCGAAGGTTTTATGTTATACTTGTGTTATAAAATTGATGTGGCATTTTGTATAACTGTTATGTTAATTCTGTTATGGTTATAGCTATATTGATTTGACATGAATAAGTTCTTGTATTGCGTGAATTATTCTTATGTATCGGTGTTTGAAATGCGTGATGTGTGAGAAAGTGGTATATTATGATATGGAGTTATTAAGAGATGAAATATGAGAAATGACTAACCTCGATGTTGTTGATATTTCTCGCTTTTGTGTATATTTGGAAGATTATTTCAAAAGACAGTATTTATGGGAGTAAATACTGTTTCGTTGGAATATACTCAATAGATAGAATAATGTATCGTTTTTTTAGCGATTTTTATCATCTGTAATGGATAAATAATTATAGAAAGTTTTGTGTTTTATTTGTGAAAATTTAATAAACGTGATTGATTTGAGAGAAATTTTAATAAAGTATCAAATAACTGTGGTGATTACCTATTGAGTTAGGATCTTAAAAATAATTTCTTTTCTTCCAAAATACGCAAAAACTCGAAATTTACATTATTCCGTTACATTTTGAGTTGTGTGATCACAGAAAGTTCGAGAGAAACTGAGTGGTGTCTTAATTTCATGAAGGTTATTCGAGTCTTTATTCTGCGAATCGGGGGTGAAAGATCCTTTAGGCAGTGACGTGTCAAGAGAAATAAAATTGGTGCGTCATGTTAGGAGTATTTAAAATTAACTTATAATGTCAATAAAATTAACTTATAAAGTCTTATAATGTCAATAATATTAAAATTGTTATGTCAGGTAAAGTATTGTAAATTGTTTTAATAGTTATATCATAGAGTTATAGATTGAGCTAAGTTTTTGTATGTCAGTTCTAAAATTTATGGCGTTGGCGTGTGCGTTAATTTGGATCATTTCTAGGATTAGTCATTTTTGAGCCAACTTTCATTGTTTAAGATCTTTACATTGTTAAATTGAAAATCATGATTTTGTTCAATTGCATGTTGTGCTAAGGCTGTGTGTATTGTGGTAGTGTGTTTTAGGCTATTTTTATGCTCTTTTACTCTGGTTTCAAGGTATCTTTTGGTTTGGCCGATGTATGTGGCATTGCAATCTTTACAATCGATTTTGTAAACTATGTTGGATTTTTGGTTGTTATTTATTTTGTCTTTGGTGGAGACAGTAATCGATAAAATGTTGTGGTTATTGTTTGTGACTAATGTTATGTTGTATTGTTGGAAAAAACGAATTAGTTGACGATGTATGTTTTTTGTGTAAGGAAGATTTATTAGTCTGGAAGAATCGAAATTGTTGTTTCTTTTTTTTTTATTGTTTATTGTGGAAAGCCGATGTTTTATTATTTTTTCCGTGAAAGAGATCGGATAGCAATTTTGGGTCATCGTGTTACTAATGAGTTTGAAATTTTCTTTGTGAAATGAACGATGAGATAATTTTATTGCTCTGTCAACTAGCATGTAAATTATGGCTTTTTCGGGAAAGTGGGTGGAGTGAAAAGAAACGTAAGAAAAACATCTTTTATTTCCATCGCTGACCTTGGAAAACCTCTATTGGCCGGACCGAAGCCGAATCTTCAACGATCAACTTGTTATCGAATAACGTTAATTAATAATATAATTAAATAACGTTAATTTTTACCGTTATTAAATAACGTTAATTGATATTAAAATTATTTTTTTGGAACCTCCCGATAATCCCGAGTTCCCGATACACCACCAGTTTTGTTTAAAAACTAACTAAAAGTGTAATTCGAAAAATATGCGTTTTCATTCATCCAAAAGTGGAGTTGCCACTCTTCTTGACGCGGGTACAGGGAAACTGCGCCGACAACAATGTAGAACTTGACGAATTAAATTATTGAACATTTAAAAGTATTTTCGAGTATTGAATTTCTAGTGGCTCACCCGGTAGGTGTGCGTGATTCGCAAGAGGACTAGTGAGAGAGGACGCTGAAGAGAGAGAACGAGAGAGAGAAAGAGAGAGAGCAGCATGGCCAGGGGGTAGAAAGGAAACGAGTGTGCGGTAGGGGACACGTTATTGTTGCCAAGAATTCGCATGCGATAATCGCGAACCCGCGGATTATAGTCACCCCGTCGATATAACCCTGTCGAAAGTATGATTGGCATTCACTTGTATAATGACGCGAAGCCCGTGCGTAGGCAACATCGGTCGAAGCGACGTGAGAACAACGGACGCGCGTTTCGCATCGCGCTTGTCCCCCCCCCCCCCCCCCCCCCCCCACCAGCCGACCCGTCTCGTTAGTATCGTCGCTGCTCGGTAATCACGATTTGTTCGTGATATATACACACACACACACACACACACCCATACATATATATATATATATATGCGAAGGTGGCCTACATAAAGAGGGATATGATTTCCGGACTGCTAGGAATTTATTTCAAGCCATTGGCGACCTTTGAATTCCAGCCTCGGGGCATGGAGGAAGGAAAACGGAGGACTTCGTTACGAAACGTCTCATCCTCCTATTTTATTTCCACAGCCTCCTGAGAGCCAGAATGAGCAAGGTTTCATGGAAGACAAGCCCATTCTACTAGTATTAGAACGATGTCGTTTAGTCATATAGACCCACCCTTTCAAATATTAATGTCTCCGTGAAGAAAAAGTCTTTAGGTTTTATACAAGAAACGTTACCTTAAAACCGAAAAATAATCAGGGCTTGATAAATGAAACAGTGTTTTAAGAGCTTACGATGAGAATAAGCACAGTGTGGAGTTCCAAATCGAAGCAGAAAAGTAATGATCGACGATTCAGTGAAGCCACTTTTTTTTGGTCGAGATGGAAAACAAATTTGGATTGTAATAATTCTTTTACAAATCCATATTGATGTGTTTTATCATCTGAATACGAATTTACTATTTATTTTCCCAAAAAGTCTTGTTTTTTTTATCGTCGAAAATGTGTGGAGGTGTTGTTCACCGCCTTAAAGGAGGAGACCACTTTGGCGGGTTGAAAAAAGGTCGTTTTCCGGATTTTTTTTTTCTACTAGATTATTTATTTGCCATTCGGAATGAAGGTATGTTATTAAGCATACATTGAACTTATTTCGTGTAAATGTTTATTTTTACGAGTTAAAAATGAATAACGTTGTTGAGGTGTGATAGATTCTCGGTATAAAAAGTGTAATGTAAATGACCGGATCGATAACATGACAACGGTGGGTCTGACAAATAAAAATAAAAAAGTTTTATAATCTATATAAATGTAGTTCTCGTTAAACGTAGATGCTTTTCAAAACAAAAAAATATTCACACAATAACAGGTATTTGAAAAAAGTGTAATTTCAGCAAATTTGTACTTATATTCGAATGACTAAAAAATACCACATTTCAAACAAAAAACGGCGACCTACAACGATAGCTACTGGAACCACGGAAATTGTGTTTTGTTTTTTAATTGAAAAATCGGACTATTATAGCTAGAGTTGTGATTCCGGCCACGTCAGGAAAAGTCGTTTTGAGAAAAACGTGATCGAAAGTTTTAGTATACGTAAATCGTTGTGGTACCTGCTCTCACTAAATCGCCTGCAACTTGGTCAACTTTCCATATTTCTACTTGGACCTTTTTCACATATTTTTGAATATGTATACTTTGAGAAAATGCAAACAAAATCACTCCAAGGGGTGCTTTCACTCATCTGATAATTTTTGATAATCTACCACATGAGTTTAATCCTATCCTATTTTGATAATCTACCACATATATGAGTTCTATCCACGAATATATTTACAAAGTTACAGAGGCCACTTCTAAGTATTTTCGAATATACAGAGCCGAAAACAGAGGAGCGTCGAGCGGGTCTGTGAGTGCTCCACCCCTCGATCTTCCACTCCGAATTTCATATCTAAAAAACGTTCAAGGATCTTCGGTACGGAGTAGTGTTGAGCCATAATATGGAAGGAAGCAGAAGGACTACAATATAGACCAAAAATAGCTGATTAGCAGATCATTAGGGTAAGTAACCAAAAATTGATATTTTCTCCTATTTAAAACTTTGAAGGGCGTTTTCACCAGTTTTCATTTACACGATTTTTCTAAATTGGCGGGCGTGATAGCAAAAAAAACTAAAAGACCTATTGAATCGAACCAAAGTTTTTCCTCTTCAGTATGAAATTATTTTTTAAATCAACTAAAAGGGACCTTAAAAAAGTATTTTTAAATAATCTTTATAGCACATTCAATTCTTTCAAACACATTTTTTTTCAAACATGAAAAAGGTTATAATTTTACGATTTCGTCTGCTTTTTCTTAGTTCACCCAGAAGAAAAATATATGACAATTGAAACCGAAAAATAAATTTTGTTTCAGTCAAGAATTACGTGCTGCATCTTCCCCGCCGATTGGAGGCTGCAGTGGCAAGACGCTCATGGAAGAGACTGATAAATCTGCAGTCATTTATTGTTTTATGTTGGAACAATTTTGTTTTACACATTTCAAATACGAATTAAAATATAATGCAGAGTTCGCCAGGTTCACTTGTTCTTTTCTCTTCTAAAAATTCTCGAAAAAAAACTTTTTTTGGGTCGCATAAAGCAAGAAACTCCTTTGAAAAAGAATCGAAGGCGAACACCAAGGTGATGTTCCTTGTTAGAGGGTCTCCTTATATTGACTCAGTGACGCCAAAACGTACAATCAATGCCTAAAAAGATTTGTTTAGGTGATCAGACTAAATACAAATAGAATAGTTCATGATTTTGTTCCGAAAATGGTACCTCAGGAGGGTAAGTGAGAAGGAATGCAAAAAAAAAGACAACGACAAAATTTCAACGCTTCGTCTTGAACTAATTTTCAATTTCGTTCCAGCGTCTCAAAACGTGTATATTTCGAAAAAATTAAATTAACTTAAGGGAAAAAAGCAACGTAATTCGAATCCCATAAAATCCAAATGCCTCGCGCACAAACGGAACCGCATTGCCGAAAAGTAGAAATCAGGCAAATTGCGCGTAAAATTCAGCCCCTCGGTATTGCAATATTGTATGTATATACGATCGCGAGCACGGGCGCTTCTCGGTGAAGGGAGGGGGCGGAGCGAGAGCGTTAATAAACGACCGGCAGAGATGTGAGGGAGGGGGGCGGTTAGGGGATGATAAAAAATAGGGGTGAGTTCGGCGACGCTAACGCTCCGGGAGACGCGAAAAAGTAAAGAAACGAGACGGACGAAACTTCCGAGCCCTCTCTCTCTCTCACCTGCCCCTCGTTCTCGCCCCTCCTTGTATATTTTACGGGCCAACTGTATATTTCTGCATTTTTAATCTCGCGAAATTTCACACCCTGCAGGACTTGCGTACACGCCTCGTAGGACACGAGCACGTTATATATACTGCAAATTTATATACACGTGTGTATATGGGGAAAGCACATTTTGAACCTCTTATATCTATGTAATGTTTGCTATCGGCCTAGGTTATTTTGAGAATGCCATCTCATTTTTCTTCTCAAGGAAATCAATGATTTCGGGAACAGGATGGTCCTTGAAATAATCTTTGTATGTTTATGCTATGATTCGTCTGGAGGTGATTTTGAAGACGTTGGCATGCGCATAATGATGAGTGTGAGGACATTTGGCTATTATGAAGCCAGTCTCTAAAGCCTCTTCTTCGAAATCACGTTTTTTGTGTGAAATATATCTACAGATAACTCATGCGCACATTCACGTGACTGACGACATACAGTCGTGCGGGATTTATGCGTTTCGTTTACCTACCCGTGCGCGTACAGAAACTCGTGCGCGCACACATAGGGCGCGCACTACCAAAGAGTACGCAGTGCTTTCAAAGGGTAGGCATAACCTTGAAGTTAAAAAAACAGGTCGATTTTCCATAATTTTTATCGTCTCAGGTATTAGGATGATGAGGTCGATCTTTCGCACACAGATAGTACATAGTCTTGACATGTCAACGTTTTTTTTATTGCAAAATATATATAAACAACATAATTATTGTCATTCAATCTCAGGACTTCACCCTTCGCATGGCTTAGTCGCGTACATGATTCCCGTAACTACCCGAGTAGAAATTTCTTAGGGTTAGCCTGACCAGGATCGGGCCCCGATCGGGGTGTGATACGGGTAACACCTATTACGGACATCCTGATCCGGCCCCGATCGGGCCGGAAGTATTTAGGCCCTAAATCAGGCTATACTAAAATGGCCCTACTAAGGCCGTCCCTTATAAGATCGTACTAAGGCTTTCCCCGATAGGGCCCTAACAAGGCTTGCCCTGATAGGCCCTACTATGGCTTTGCCTGATGAGGCCATAAATAGGCTTGCCCTATAACTGCCTCAGCAGTCGATAGATGCACTGACCTCTTATTCAAAAATCTATAGCATGTTATTCGATAAACCTCTTTAATTGTCACAATAATATTAACTAATTGATATACTTTATGTGATACAACAAATAATTATAGGAATTCATTTGGTCTCTAATAACAGCGTGCGTAGCTTTCGGCAGGTAGGTACGAGGTTCGATTCCCATATAGGCGAAATATTTTCTTCGAACAAAAACATTTCAGCAGGCCTGGAAATGACGAATTATGATACAAAATCATTGTAGTGGAACTCTAAATTAAGTGGTTCATTCCATTTTGGGTTTTTTGAAATATTATATGCATTTTTTTCTGATCAGGCAACCTGATAGGAGCCTGATCAGGTAACCAGGTCAGGCCCATATGTGACACAACGTTACATTTTCTAGTAGGGCCCTTTCAGGCTGCCTTATTCGTGCCCTACCAGGGCAGTCAGGCAACCTGATCGGGCCCTGATTTGGGCCCCATCAAAATTTCTGGGCGGGTAGATTCATCTAAAGTAAAACATGGAAAAAATATACTTTTAGTACAATGGTGAAGCTACAAAACCACCGGATACTTTTTAGAAATTTTAAAACTTGCATAAAATGCACTGGTTTGAAAGAAAATGTCGATTTTCGACAAAAAATAACGACGTTAAGCGTTTGTTATTAACAAACGGAGGAACATGTGAAAAAATCATCCAATCCGTCGATTGAATATGTTATAAAATAAGTTCAGTCCAAATTTGAAGTAAATCGGACGATTACATTGTGAGATATGACGTACGCCAAATTGCAAAGTATACTTTCGAGATAAAGGCAAGAGAAGAAAACGTACTAAATCCACTTTTCCCATATACAATTTTCGTATCAATATTTGGGTCTGCTCAATATCTACTGTGATTCTTGATGGTTTTGGGTACGGGCAATACGAATAAGACATTTATTTTGTTCTAGAATCGTTTTTTTTTCGTTGTAAACAATGTAATTGTTATAATGACGATTGTGACGAAAAAGTGCATTTTGTAGAAAAAAGTTTGAAATAAGAGATGTTTCTTTTTGAATTGACAATAAAAAATGTCTCTTTCATTTTTTTTTGTGCTAGCTCCATTAGTAATGAAGATATGGACAAGGAACATTTTTAGGAGAGTGACGGAACGATCAGTAAAAGGGACGAAACGATGAGTGACAGGTGATGCGATTTATTTTCGTCGCTTATATCTTCATTACTCATGGAGCTAGTAAAAAAATTAAACATCTTTTGTTTAAAATTTCTATCTATGAAATGCACTCTTTCGTCCCAATTGTTATTTGGAGAATTTAATTGTAAGAAAGTGCCTTTCTGTATGGACTACTTGCTTGAGATAAAATCACAATTATTTTTCGTACCTCGAATCTACGATTCCTGCACCGTATAACAATCAAACAGCCTGGTTGGACAAAGTCATATCAACGCCCTTCGAAACCATACAATGCGCCGCGCAGCGCTAGAGCCGTAACCCAACGGACCGTTCTGACCTGCTCCTCTAGAATTGTCATAACTCGGTCAGTTTTTGGAATTTTTACACAATTTTTTAACCAAATCAAATTTAAGACTCTATGCAATAAGAAAACCAAGTAAACCGAAAATCGTTTTCTTGACATTCCAAGGTTATGCATACCCCTTAATTGTTTTACTTTTCTCGTATTGGCAACACCACCTAACCTGCCAGTAGCATATGTCATGTCAAGGTGTTCGACAACAACTCGCTTCGTTAAGGTATTTGTTTCCAATTTTATGACTGATAATAGATTTTTTATGTGTTCAATTTTTTTTTAACACTTTAAACACGCTTTTTAAGTTTTGCGATTAATTTGCACACGACGAATGTTCATATACTTGAAATTTGTGATCCAATTTTTTTTTCATTGAGAGTTTTTGTCTCCGTTCTGCTTGCTTACGAAAATTATAGTGACCATCGACTAAAAACATGTATTTGGTAAGAGTACGCACCCAAAGCCTGTGCACTCTTATCACTATCCCTTACCATTGCTATTTATAGTTATATTTATATTTATATTCATATTTATTTTTATAGTTAAATTCATATTTATATTTAAAATTATTATGATATTTATATTCATATTTATATTTAAATAGATAGATTTATTTAGCGACTCTTGCATCCCAGCCTCAAGAATATTAGGTACATCAATTTACGGAGGTTACATAGTTCTCTCTTATACTAATCTTAAGTCCACAGATAATCGTGTCTTTGGTTCATATTAGTCTCTTTTTTCCTTATACTACATTTCCATTATAAATGATAATTTAATGCCCTTTTTACTTCTTGGCTTGTCTAAGCCCGCACCTTTTCCTCGGACATTCTCGAGTATTCTCATAGTACGTGCTTAATTTCTCCGTTTAGCAGCTCATTCCATCCTATCTGGTTCTTTGTTTCTATAAAGAATTCATCTACGTTGTTCCTCATATCTTCACTTATTATTTTCCTAAATGCCTCACATTGCCTTATATGCGTGAAATTTTTTTCCCTTCTCGTACCGTCTGCACGACTCTTCTTCAAACCCTTTATTTCCCTCCGTCCCAACATTGCCACGACTCATTCTGACCCATTGTTCGTTATCTTCTCCTTTTATTATTTTCTGATCCCAATATATTTGCATCGTGACATTGTTCATACGATATTTATATTCTATACGGTATTTCGAGGTTTCTATTCTGCATCAGTCTCCCTGGATTATTTAGTGCTTCACATCCTATTTTTAGCTTGACCTCCAGTCGACTCAAATCTCTAAGTATTCCTATTCTTAACATAAGGTCCGCATCTGTTTGAATTTATATTAATATTGTCGACTAACTTTTCGCCCGCGGCTTCGCTCGCGTAGGCTTGTATTGGATGCTCCTTAAGGGGTCTTCTCACTTTAGACGCTAAAAAGGCTATTTTCATTAATTTTTTGATAAGTTAATATTATAGATATTGATATAAAAGTTGTTACACTTAATCAATACACTTTCGAAATACATTAACAACAAAAAAATATTTATTCAAGTCACTATTTATAGACGAAAAAGGTAGTTGAAAAAATGTCCTAAAAAAATTGTAGGTCTGCGCTGTTGATGAAATCTCGGAGATGGACCATCCGAAACAAAAAAAAATCAAACGGTTTTAGACTCAGGATGTTGATGGCTATAGCGCATATCATGCGATTTTTAATATATGCAAAAATAACAAAATGGCGGACATTTTTCGAAAAAAAACGTGTTTTTTCACCGTTTTTGGCAAAAAAAAATTGTAATTATCAAAATAAAAAAACCCTTGAAATGCGCTATAGCTATAGTTGTAAAGAATAGGTGGTTGGAATTTCATAAGGTTCGGTTCAGTAGTTTCGAATATTTTATCAACAAGCCATCGAAACACGTTGCTTCGAGAAAAAGCGTTTGAAGTTTGCTGGGTTACATAAATACATAAAAAACATTTTTTATGTGTTCCGAAAATGTATTCATTAAGTGCAACAACTTTTACATCAATATCTATAATACTAGGTGCGCAACTAAGTTTCCGGGTTATTTTGACCGATAAAAAATCGAAAATTTCAGGACAAATACAAAAAATGGTTCATTCGAAGTATTGTCCCTCGCTATTTACACATTCTTGCCATCTCTCTGGCAATACATCAATACCGCGACGATAGAAAGACGCGTCTTTGGACTGAAACCATTCGTCCAACCAATTTTGTACTGCATCGTAATTGGCCAAGTGTAGCCCACCTAAGCCATGCGCCATCGACCGGAACAAGAGATAGTCTGAAGGGGCCAGGTCTGGCGATTACGGCGGGTGCGGTAGCAGATCCCATTTCAGTGTTTTTATGGTGTCCTGGACGATGGAACGGCAATGACACGGAGCGTTGTCGTGCTGCAATATCACACGTTCGTGTCTCGTGTCCCATTCTGGCCGTTTTTCGAGCAATGCGTGGTTCAAATTGATTAGTTGTCGGTAGCGATGCCCATTGACAGTTTCGCCCGGTTTCAGCAGCTCATAGTACACGATTCCTTCCTGGTCCCACCAAACGCAGAGCATTGTTTTTTTTCCGAAGCGATTTGGCCGTGCCATCGATGTGGACGCTTCGCCAAGTGAAAGCCACGATTTTCTGCGTTTGGGATTCTCGAAATATATCCATTTTTCATCGCCAGTAACAATTCGATGCAGAAAACTCTTCCTGTTCTGCCGCAAAAGCAACATTTCGCAAGTGGCTCTTCGATTTTCCATTTGTCTCTCAGTCAAATCATGCGGCACCCACTTTCCTTCCTTATGAACTTTTCCCATGGCGTGCAAACGTTTCGAAATACATTGCCCAGTCACATTTAATGCCTCGGCAAGTTGATCTTCTGTTTGAGTGTCATCTTCATCCCATAACGCTTGCAGATCGGCGTCCGCAAATGTTGGCGGTCTTCCCGAGCGCTCCTTGTCCCCAGTCTCAAAATCGCCACTTCTAAACCGCTTGAACCAATCTTTGCACGTTGTTTTTGATGGTATATGTTCGCCGTAGGCCTACTAAAGTAACCGACGTGCTTAAGCTGCTGTTTTTTTTCAGGTTGAAGCAGAAAAGCAATGCTTCCCGCAAATGCTATTTATTTGGCACAAACTTTGACATTTTCGAAGTTAGAAAAAAGGTAGTTGTGTTGCGGTATTTGTTTATATTACGACTGGGTATTCTTAACAGATGTCCAAGCTATAAAGACACCCAATTTCAGACCTGTATGCCGACTACATGTGTCGCTAGCGCCATCCATGTGTGAAACCCGGGAACTTAGTTGCGCACCTAGTATAAACCGATCAAAAAATTCATGAACATAGCCTTTTGAGCGTCTAAAGTGAGAAGACCCCTTAATGAAACGTGCTCCCGAAATGTTTTATTAAGGAACACGTAGAATTGTGTTAAAAGGCATTAATACTAAGTTTCAAGTAAATCTGACCAGACATTCCTTTTACCATATAAACTTTGCTAGTCCCTTTGACCCTTACGGATTAAATTTCCAAAAACGCTGGAATTTCATTATTTGTGTCTGGGGGCTGTTATATACAGTTTCAAGTCAATTTGACCCGTTTTTTAATGTATTTTCCGTACAACCTTTTCCACCCCCTTTCGTTTAGGGGTTAAATTTCGAAAAACGCTAAAATGCGTCTTTTATTGATCGTGTTGAAGAGCATGAATACTAAGTTTCAAGTAAATCTTCTGACCGGATTTTCTTATTTTTTCTACAAACTTTGCCGACCCGTTTCGTTTAAGGGTTGAATTTCTAAAAACACTAAATTGCCTTTTTTTGTTAATCGTATTGAAGAGCATACATACTAAATTTCAAGTAAATCTTCTGACCAGATTTTTTTATTTTCTCTACAAACTTTGCCACCTCTTTTCTCCCCTTGGGGTTGAATTTCTAAAAACTCTGAAATACGTGTTTCATTAATTTTGTCAAGAAGCACGAGTTATCAAATTCCAAGTACATCCGACCGGATTTTTATTTATTTAAAGACAGTCACTCAGTTGGTCACTCAGTCAGGACTTTGCCTTTTATATATATATACATTTGTATCAAGATCATATTGCACATATTCGTACATTTATATTCATATATGGGAAATGGCAAAATATAACGAGAATAATTTGTGTTTTTAATGAATGCATTAATTATCCATCATGCCCTACTTCCGATGATACCAAATAAAGCATACGTTCTCTCTGTCTATCTCTCGGTTTCTCTCTTTCTAAAAAAAACAAACGTATTTTCCCTCCGTCATTCACCACTTTACATCTGAATTTCGGGGAAGCGGAATATTAATTCAAACGGAAAGTTAAAAACAGCCAAATATAAATTGAACGCGGTCGGCATCCGGTATATCTTCGGTCTAAGGGGTCTTCTCACTTTAGACGCTAAAAAAGGCTATGTACATGCATTTTTTTGATAGGTTTATATTATGGATATTGATATAAAAGTTGTTACACGTAATAAATACACTTTTGGAAAACATTAAACAAAAATTATTTTATTTAAGTCACTATTTACAGCCGAAAATGGTAAAGAAAAAGTCCTAAAAAAAATGGTAGGTCTGTGCTGTTGATGAATTCGCAGAGATGGATCATCCGAAACAAAAAAATCAAACGGTTTTCGATTTAGTATGTTAATGGCTATAGCGCATATCATACGATTATTGATATATGCAAAAATAACAAAATGGCGGACATTTTTCGAAAAAACAAAAAAAAACGTTTTTTCACCGTTTTTGGCAAACAAAAATAGTAAATATCAAAATTTAAAAAAATCCTTGATATGCGCTATAGCTATAGTTATAAAGAATATGTGGTTAAAATGTTATAAGTGTATTTATTAAGTGTAACAACTTTTATATCAATATCTATAATGTAAACCTATCAAAAAAAATCATGAAGATGGCCTTTTTTAGTGTCTAAAGTGAGAAGACGGGTCAAATATCGAACCCTATTATATATTTTATTATATTTTATATTATATTTTTGTCCCCAGAATATTGGGGACAAATATATATATATATATATATATATATATATATATATATATATATATATATATATATATCACCCTCCTATATATGATATAAATATATATATATAAATATATATATATATATATCATATCGTACTCAGAGAAAATAAATAAATGAAGAATGAAGTTCACAAGTTCACCAGCAAAAATGCACTAATCGAATCTAAATTAATCAATCTTTGCCATCAATATTCAAAAGTATGGAGCTCTGGAGTGAGCTCGCGAGAAAATATTTTCTCATCAACTTGGAAGATTGCCCAAAACGGTCATGACGTTCATCCCCAAGCCGCGACCGTATCGATGAAAATTTCCACCGAGTTCTCCATTCTCTACATCGAGCAATTATAATTTTATTTCGACGAGCCGGTGTCCCTATGCGCCCGATAGAAACGAGCACATAACCTTAAGATTGCGCGTACACGATCATATAAATAAAAAACTTAAAAATCAAGATGGAATCTGTCAGGTTGTCTGATGGATTATCCTATTCGCGTTATCAGGGTATAATTGATAAATCGGTCACCGATGTACGATCCGATTCAACATCGTGCTATTACAAGGCTGAACAAGCAGCACAGGTGAATGACGAAGTTATTATTCTACAGATACACACACACGCGCATTCATACACGCATGCATACATACATATGTGATGAAAATAATAATCGATTATCGAATTTGCACTGGTTTGCTCCTGATTTCAATCGATACGTTGGTAAACGATAAAGCATTATCGATATACAGACGGGGGTGGACATTCGCGAAATTGCTCGTCCATAGAATCGAGGCGTTGAGCGCATCCCCGTGCAGATGTGCAGTGGCGATGTTGTAGGGAGAATGGAGACCGTGTAAGAGAGAGAGAGAAAGGGAGATAGAGAGAGACAGATAGAGATAGAGAGAGAGAGAGAGAGAGAGAGAGAGAGAGAGAGAATGATCGGGGGCGAGAGGCAACCGATGGAGAACGTTTGCATCTCCCAGCGAGAATTCCCCATTACTTGGTGCACTGTTAGCGCCGAGTAAGTGCATCGAATGTCATATACTTGCGCGTACGTATGTGTACGCGTGATGGATGGATGCGTAGGATCCAAAGTGCAATAACGTTGGATCCCGATACGCAACTGTGGAGAGGCGACTGAGTGCTCGACCGGTATGGCTCGGTGGGAATTTGAAAGAGCACTCGAAACAATTTCGTACCTCGCGATAAATTGTGCCTGACAGTTCCAAGTTCAGTGAAAATCATATATATACATATATACACTGAGAAAAAAGAATCGTTGAATGTGCAAAATGCATTTTGTTGTCTCGAAATTTTGCTGTTCTAACAGTTGCTCAGACATGCTAAATAAGCAGATAGTTTAAACGTATCTTTGCTTACTGCCCAACTATACTGTTTTGTTATGCCAATCAAAAATCAAGTTAAACGTATTTAAAGATACAATTTTGTTAAACCAACGAAATTTTGGATGGATGAATGAATTTTATTTTTCAGTGTATATATAACATTGTTCCTAACAATTTTGAATTAAGGGACTATATATATAAATATATATATATACAATATACACCGTATATTACAGACCAGACATTTAACTCGAAAGGACGATCCAAGAACTTTTTCTTGGATCGTCCTTTCGAGTTCATACTGTGTGTATATATATATCCAAGACGATCCAAGAAAAAGTTATAAGTTCGGGTACGAGATAACAGGTACGTGAACGACTTAAAAAACGTAACATCCCTAAACCCATGGAGAGAGGGCGGCTAAAAGTGTACTGCTAACATGTAGGTACACAAATGGGATTTGGAAATCCGCGACCAACAAACGATTTTGCATCGAATAATTTACCTGCCCAATCCATCTCAGCGAGAAATAAAAAAAGTACCATTTTTAGGTCTTGCGTTCCATCGATTAGGACCAATTTAAATCTAGCGGTTTAAACGAGTTCCCGACACCCTGGTAGATGCAAAATCATCCACTGATTTCGAATTTTTCAGGCTGAACTCGATTGGACCAAAACTCTTGATCCGGCACACGCTCATATAAAAAACACCATTCTCCATTATGGCGTGGACAGAAATGCAAATTGAAAATTCGTTACGACCAAACGATTTTGCATCAAATACGAGTATGCCCAATCCATTTCAGCGAGAAGTAAAAAAGGTTCCATTTTAGGACTTGCGTTCCACCGATTAGGACCGATTCCAATGTAGCGGACCAATCGAAGTTAAAGAAGTAGAGCAAGTACTTTTTCAACTTCTTAAAAGTATGTCAAACATTAAAAACGCATTAATGTGTATATGTATATATATATATATATATATATATATATATATATATATATATATATATATAAATATATATATATATATATATATATATATATATATATATATATATATATATATACATGTGTAACAGTCGAACTTGAGTACAATAAAAGCCGATAAAAGACAAAAACAATATATAGAACTAATAATGAATAAAATCGAAGAATAGAAACCGAGTATGCTTCGGAACTCAGGAAATAAAAAAAAGGACGAAAGAATACAAATAAATAACGGAATAACTAGAAGAATAAAATAAAAAATATGATGACAATAGCACAGAAATAATAATGTATGTAAGAAAGAAACCCAAGCAAACCCACACGTATACATCAATTTATTCATTTATAATATTAATACGAAAACACATAGCGAGGGGAGCGATACATCGCGAGAGGCTTATACATACAGCATACACCGGAGCGATTCTCAAATTTATGAAAAACCAACTATAATATTCTCGTATTAAGGTTCATTTCGGTTTATAGGTGCTCGTAAAGCGGGCCCGGTTGTATATTCATCGTGCGCCACCAGGTGCATTATAACACCCGGGACCCGCTTTTTCCGTGATATATATATATATATATATATATATATATATATATATACACACACACATGTGAACTCGAGCGTTGTTTGTTCTTAAATAAAAGCGGAAGGGCAAAGATAACGCGGCTCCTCCAACGTTCGGTAGGGAGCGAAAGAGCTCGCCTCTTTTTCCACATGTGTCACAAACTCGCCGTGTATATAGACGGTGCTCCTTCGGATGTGCGTCGTGAAATGACAAAACTTTTTCGCACATTCATATATATGTGTGTGTGTGTGTGTGTGTGTGTGTGTATGTATGTATACAGTGGGTAAAAAAAAGTATATGTACACGACGTCTTTTTCAAACTATCCTTCGAAAAAAAAATGCTTTATGAAGTTTCTGTGTTCGATAGCTTATCCTAAATATACATGATGTATGTTTACAAAAATCTTGGGACCGACAGAAATGGGGGCGCGGTCGGTGTGCGGGCTCGGCGGTCACTGAGTTAAGCAGCATTGGAGGCTATCAATACTTGGAGCGGTGACCGCTCGCCCGTGCACTGGTTTGCGCGTCAAACTCTGAGCGGGAGGCAGTTTGTCTGAGTTTCTGATGGTAATACAACTGAAACTCAGCCAAATATAGCCGCCTGTATCGGCCCAGGTTTTCCGCAGTTTCAGGGAACTCTGGAAGGATTGTGAATGTCGGAAGGAATAAAGGAGGGGATGGTAAAAAGGAGAAGGACCCCGTAACTCTGAGGAATACATGTAAAATTTAAAAAAAAATGAATTTACAAAAATCTTGGAAAAACACGAACAAAAAATAAAGCCAAATTAACAACAGTTTCGTGTGAGATGTACAAATACTTTTTTTATCCACTGTAGGGGAGACCGGGGCAAAATGGTATAGCGGGGCATAATGGGACCGGGGCAAAATGGGACCGGGGCAAAACGGGTTTGGGGCAAAATGGAATAGTGAAAATCAACACTGCTGGAAAATACGTCATTGGGGCAAAACGGGATCGGAGCAAAATGGGACAGTGGAATAATTCGATGCAGAAACGAAAGAAATGCAGGGGTAAAAAACGAGGGGTAATAAATGAGTGAAAACAGGTTTTATTGAATGTTACACGATATTTGGGTCACACTCTACTTACGATACTACAATTTAACGGTGGCAATGTTTAATTTTTATTGCTTGTTTAACTAAGCTAATTTTTATCGGCTGAATGAATATCAATTTTTTGATATTCATTGTTTGACCAAATATAATGATTGGACATGCGGTTAAGGCAATGTTTCAAGGTCGACTCGTTCGATTTCGTTGAAATTTGATTAATCGTAGTAATTTAACATTAAAGAAGACGACAATTTTTTTTGTTAACTCAATCGCTTAAACAATTATTATTATTTTTGACTTTACAACAACAGTTCATGCTCGGCTCGTCAGGATTCGTTGAATCCAATAAATTTAAGTACTTCAACATTCAAAAAAATACTAATTTTTCATTTGTTATTAAAGTTTGTTAAACAATTACTTTTGATTCTGCGGTCAGAACTGTACCAAACTTGACGTAAATTGTTATCTGAGCCTTCTTATTCGATTGGTACAATTTCTTTGTCGTTATTAATTATTTAAATAATCAAGTAATTTTTATAATCTGACGCGTGCAATTTATGGTTTTTTTTGTTTTTATCTTTCTTTGTTTTTTTTTAATTTATTTTCTGTTAACTGCACGTTACTGATACTGATTTTCAAGCCATTGATGAAAATCTAACTCTAGTCAATTTTTACGTAAATTGTTTTATGAAACTAGTTTTATGAAACAATTTGATATTCCACTCCTCTCTGTCCCATTTTGCCCCTATCCCATTTTGCCCCAAATCAAGCACCCAAGAAACTTCATTTTTTGCTATCCCATTATGCCCCGATCCCATTATGCCCCAGTGCCGTTTTGCCCCGGTACCGTTTTGCCCCGCTATACCATTTTGCCCCGGTCTCCCCTATATAAAAATTAATGATTCTTCCATAAACATTACCATTCTGTTGAATTAATCTATTATATATTGAAAAAAAAACATTGAATACACATATGATTTATTGAAGAAAATAAATAAATAAATGTTATTGTAATTCATTATTAATTGAACTGAAATTGATTAATTATAAATTCAATGAAAATCAATAAATTATAAATTGGATTACTAATGTTTATTGTTTTCAAATTCAATAAGTAATATATTTAGTCTATTGAATACATACATTATTTATTGGAAAAAACTGAATAAATATTTGACGGCAAGAATATTCATTCAGTTTTCTTTGATAAATAATGTATGTGTATTCAATGAACTAAATGTATTGTTTATTGAATTAAAAAAAATATTAGTAATTCAATTCATAATTAATCAATGTTAATTTATTTAATAATGAATTACTTCAACATTTATTTATTTTCTTTTTCTCTCTATTTATTATAGAAAATTAAATAAATGAATGTTATAATGATTCATTATTGATTGAATAAAAATCGATTGATTACGAATTAAATTTAAATAAAGAAATTATAAATTGTATTACTATTATTTATAAAAGAAAATTAAATAAATAAATGAATATATTATTTCGTGAATGGAAAAAAAATCATTTAAAAACTCTGTTAACGAATAAAAGGATCCTCATCCCCCGATTCTTCAATTTGAACAATTTTCCCGACCTCATCACCGCCACCGTACCACTCGTGCGCGCGAGTCTAGCGTGAATCTTGTCAGAGAGTTTAGATCGCCCGTTTCGTCACGATCTTTCCTCACCCGCTTGTTTCGCAGCGATACAAGTTTGTGCAGGAGACTGCCGAGATATGGATGGCGTGATTCCCTGCGGCCGAAGGGACCATCGGTGAGAAGAGGGTAGAGGGTGCGTCGACGCCAGAGGGTTGCTCGGAGTGTTGCATTGCGCGCTTACGGTTGCTCTACTTGAGCGCCCCCCCCCCTTCGGCCTTGCTCCGCGTCTCTTTCTCTCTCGCTCTCTTCAACCCATCCCCCAACAGTAAGCAATATCTGGCGGGAATTAGTTGTCGCCCGGGTTTCCAGGGTTAAAGGGGTTGCCAGACAACTGGTTAAAGGGATTATCCCCGCTTACGTTGCTCTCAGGCCGGCTAATGCTCTGCGCACATTATTAAATCATTCCCGAAGGCGCGGTGGTCGCGGCAACGGTGTCGAGGAGCTCCTTCTCTCTCTCTCTCTCTCCTCTCTCCTTTCTCCTCTCTATCTTGCTCATTTTCTCCGGGGTTCTAAGACCTAAGAGCTCCACTGCTGCTTCTACTGTTACATTTTCGTCGTCTTGCCTATTCTGCTGCACCTTCCATATACAGGGTGAGGCTCATAAAGTGTTACAGAGCAATAGCACTCAAACTAGTGATCATATCCAAAAAGTTTCTGCCAAAAGGTTCAGCGTTCGAGAAGGCCGTCGTACTGAACCACCCTATTTTTTTTATCGGTGGAGGCGCTGAAGCTACGTAGAGGTCAACTCGACTTTTTTAAATGGAATGGTACATTTTTTCAACCATCTTGTGGCGCACCTCAAGCCGCATAAAAAACATCAGGGGGTCAAAGTCGTTCAAGGTCATTCAAGGTCACCTATTAAAATGAAATACAAATCTAAATATCTCCGATCACTACCAAATATTTGCTAGTGATCCGAGATATTTAGATTTGTATAATCGATACTGACCTTGAATGACCTTGAACGATTTTTATCCCCAATGTTTTTTATGCGGCTTGAGGTGATCGACAAGATGGTCGAAAAAAATGTACCATTCCATTTAAAAAAGTGGAGTTGACCTTAATGTAGTTTTAGCGCCTCCACCGATAAAAAAAACTAGGGTGGTCCAGTATGACGGCCTTCTCGAACACTGAAACTTTTGTCTAAAACTTGTTTGCATATGATCAATATTTCGAGTGCTATAGCTCTGTAACACTTTATGTGTCTCACCCTGTATACAGGGATCGACCATCTTGTGGAGCACCTCAAGTGGCATAAATAATATTAGGGGGCCAAAGTCGTTCAAAGTCATTCAAGGTCAGTAACGATGATAAAAATCTAAATATCTCGAATCACTACCAAATATTCACACAAACGCACACTTACACTCGGGATGTCGAAGACTTTACCTCCTCGTGGTACATTCTGGACAGCGCTAAAATAGTAAAAATGGTATTCTAACCCAAAAATTATGAACGTTATCAAAAACTTTTCCTACAAAAGTAACTAGTTTTGACGTGATAAATGTCTTGATGAAAAAAATTCATGATCACATTTTAAAAGACTATGTTGGCCATCTTAACGTCGTCATTTTGAATTTTGGGCAAAAAAGTTTTTTTTTCGAAGGTCCAGCTTTGATCTTAAATTTTTTTATTATACTCAATGCTTGATCGGAGCGGTATTTTTCGAGATAAATAAGGTGTAAGATTAAAATGGGACACCCGGTATATATATGGACATATACATGGAAAGATGATTTTGAAGACGTTCGACTTTGAGAACCGTCCCCAAAAGTGCCCGATGTGCTGTTAGCCAGCATGGCATAGATATAACGGGTTCAAAATACCCTTTCGTGATATATAAAGATATATATACTATATATACAACCCCACGTATATCTTCCATGCGGAAAGACTCATTCGTTAAGCTAAGCCACCCCCAGCAAGATGCCAATTAACCGGAATAGGATAAGAGAAATTGTCACTTCGTTTCGCTCTCTTTCTTTCTCACATGTTATTATTGTTACTAATCCTATAATAATAATAATAATAATTTTTATTGTAATCATTACGTAGTAGTAGCAATAATAATAATGGTAGCAATAGTAGTAGTAGTAATAAAGATAATGATCATAATCATAATAATAATTATTATTACCACTACTACTACTACCATTATCATTATTATTATTCTTAGCTTTATTATACAGTTAGCTTTATTATTCTCACATCACTAGTTTGCTGACAATGAGTCATAAAAAATCGAAAAAAATCAAATCAAAATCTCTCTCTTTCTAGTGGTCATCGCGGCTATTTCTATGGTTATAATATATTATTGCTACTTCAATTATTCTTACATTATTGCTTTGCACCATAGCTTTCTGGGGCATAAGTAGGTACATTAATAAAATAAAATAAAATAAAAATCTTTCTTTTGTTGTGATTGTAACTATTAAATTATTCTATTCAATACATTTAATTATAGTAACATAATTTATTTTATGACATTATTTATACTTATTTCAAGAAATAATTTTGTAGGATCATTCCTTATATTTTCACAACTTTAAGACATTTCATTTTGTCTATCAGTATCTCCTTCCCACTTTGATTAGGATTGATGATTTATCTTTGATTAAATAATACAAACTTTGCATTTGCCTACACAATCCCCCAAGGAACCTCGAATACCTTTTATAGTTTTATTTGGAACGATTAGCAATATTATCCGTCCTTTAACTTTAACTGTTTGATTTCCAGCTAATATAATTGCAATTATTCTTAGTATTACTACTACTCTTGTTATCATACTTTTCCCTATTGCTTACTGGGTTATTATTATTATCATTACTACCACTCATCATCGTCGTTGTTGTAGTTATCATTATTATCGCTACTTCAATTATTCTTACATCATTACTTTGGCCCATAGTTGTCCAGAGCACGAATGAATCAAGTGAAATCAAAATGTCCCTCGCGCTCCCCTCTCTCTCCATCTAGTCCAGTAAAAGAGACGAAAACCCAGCACTTTTTAGCGTACAATACGAATTTTTGACTGAAGGTCGATGGTTGCCTACTGGAAGTAACCCCAATAAAATGTTGCCTCTCAACTCGCCCCAACCCTAAGAAATAGGGGTTGAAAACTAAAAAATTGCCGTATCTCAATAATTAATAGCCCGATCAAAAAAGGTTTCAAACAAAAGTTGTTTGGAATAATAAAATTCGTATAAAGTTATTTGACGTTCAACCTCCTACCTTTGCAGGTAGCAGCACAAAAACGATTAAAAAATTCAGAGTTAATGCGTGTGGGAGCGGAGTAGACATATCGCTGCGTCTTTGTCTGGGTCAGTGGAGCTCTCGTGTTTTTGTGCCGCTATTTTCAAAGGTAGGAAATTGGACGTCAGATAACTTTTTACGTATTTTATTATTCCAAACAACTTTTGTTTAAAACATTTTTTGATCGGGCTATTAATTATGAAGATACAGCGATTTTCAAGATTTCAACCCCTATTTCTGTGGGTTGGGGCGAGTTGAGGGGCAATATTTGATTGCGGTTACTTTCAGTATGCAACCATCTACCTTCAGTAAAAAAATCATATTCTACGCTAAAAAGTGCTGGGTTTTCGTCTTTTTTACTGGACTAATTCACCCTACTTCGCAACCCTTTTTCCCCACGCGCCATCCGGTAAATCTGCAGAATCAGGGCTGCGGCTCAAAAACGCTCCAAATTTTTTTCTAGCGTTTGTTATAATTAAAAAATGATATCCCATGTAATATTATGGTGGGGGAGGCCAGCATTTCCCATAAATTATGGGAAAATTGCTAAACCCATGAGATTCTGAAATTTGCTAAACGGGGGACAAAATACCGTGGGACGTGAAAAAAACGTGGGGACAAAATAACGCATCTGCGGACATTTCTGCGGAAACTCGTGCAAAAAATTATACTGTCTTTTCGAGATTGAATTTTTATAATAGAGCATCGGTAAGCAAAATAATACATCCATCGCAATCCATTATGTCGTGAATACTGGCTTTACACATATATTTACCTTCTCATAATGTTGTTATGCGGTGTCTTTTCATTCCTTCCCAGGTAGGAATTGACGATGAAAAACGGGCTCGCCAAGCTCTGAAACAAGGCTCACATTTTTTAATTCAGGCTGAGCACCAGCCTGATTTCACGCCTAGCTGAACCCCTGAATGATAACGCGGTTTCAGGCTGTTGCACACAGGCTTGACCAAAGGCTGGTAGAAAAGCCTGTACTAAGCCTGAAACGACGAAACAACAAGGTTCAAAACGAGCCTTAATGAAGCCTTCACGAGCATTTATGACCAAGCTTATCCCAAACTCTTCTCGAGGATATATGAGGCCTGTTATTAGTTTTCTATATTCTACATTGAGGTAAATTTAATAAATTTGTAAAGAATTCATTTTATTTATTATATATATTTATTCTTCATTATATTATTTGTTATAAAACAGATATAAAATATTTTAAACACAATACTTTATTTTATTTATTGTTTATGGGACACGTAATACACAGAGTGTACGCAAGCCCCAGAGAGTGAGTATATACGAAATGTGTATGTGACGAGAAAAAAACTTTTTTGTGTACCTCATAAATATCGATAAGAGAATATGTTTAAATGTTCTGAGCTGCCTCCTTCGCTTTCGTTTTTCGTGCCTTCGCACCCGACAAATTTATTGCTAATTTTTTTTTTCATAAAAGTACAGAAAAAATATTATTTAAAATTTATTTTATTTTATCACAACCTGAAACAAGCCTGCATCCAGCCTTGATTTTTTAGCCTTAAAATTCACTGGCTGAATAAAGCTTGAAATAACCCTGAGTTTAGGCTAAGCAGCCAGTCTTGGTCCCAGGCTGCTCCAAACGATGCAATGAAACCTGGCCCAGGTCTGTCTCACTCAGGCTCGGTGAAACAAGGCTCGCACAAGTTTGTTTCCATCGTCAGCCTTTTGATTCCCTACCTGGGTTCTTACAATGCTAGCTATCCGATGTTTACATTTTTCGTTTAGTCCAATCAATTCATAGTGTCTAGTGCGTGCGTTTGTGTGTGTATGTGTATGTGTGTGTATGTGCGTGTGTGACTGACGAAGGTTTATTTTCAAATACCACACCCTCACATAAATGTGAAATGTCCGTAAATACGTTATTTTGTTCCCCGTTTTAGTAAACTTCAAAATCCCATAAATTATGGATTTTATGGGAAATTTCGGCCTCCCCCGCCACAATATTATTGATGGAATGAATATTACATATCATTTTTTAGTGATAACAAACATTAGAACAAAATTTGGAGCGGTTTTGAGCTGCAGCCCTAATTCTGCAGAATTACCAGCCATCCTTATCAGAATCTTCGTACTCTCATTGAAGTTGGTTTATTTCCTAGCAAGCCTCGGCATAACTATTCCCTCGGCGAATTATGGAATCGTGTATCTTTTTGTTCCTCTTCGGAGCATCGATCTCGTTGGATCAGCGGCGTAGGTCACACACTGCGTATGTGTTGCGGGAAGCAGAGGAGGGACGAGAAAAAACAGGTGCACGGCGAGTGCTCGTTTCACGTGCGGAAATACAAATGCCTTGGAAAAATACGCGAATGGGCAGCAAAGAATAAGTAGTGACGGCAAAAAGCATCCCGGCCGCACGTTCTATTTAGTTGCAGCACGAAACGACCGACCTGGATTCACGTATACGTATACACAGACACGAGAGCCCCGCGACCACAAAAGCAAGCATATACATGTGTTGATGTGCTTTTGTACGGTTCAAGCTCTCATTTCGCGTTAGATGAGTTTTCCGGGATGTTCTCGAAGAAAAATTCTACGCTCCGTAAAACGAGGCGCCAAAGGGAAAAAAAAACAAATGAGTCGCTCGCCATGCAGCGGGAAGAGAGAGGAAGAGAGGGAGAGAAAAAAGTGAGAACCCGCACGCGGACGATTCTCATCTCGGAACTGAACGAACGTTTGCACAAAGTTGGGAGGCGAGAAAATGAGCGCACGACCGATTGCCAATCGTCTAGGAAGACTCTCGTTGTCACTTGCGCCGGTTAAAATCGAACGCTCTGGGTGCTCGCTGCTCGGGGGAATTTTTTTCCCTAGCGAAATGTGGATCTGGACACGAGGGATGGGAATTTTAGGAATCGGCAGTAGGGTGCGTAACAACGAGAAAGTACGAGCATTTTTGCACGATTTTTTGGAGCCGGTTTGGGATTTCGAAGTTCGAATGATCAGAACGCTCAAAACTCCGAAAGTATACTACCTCGAAAGATCAAAACTCCGAAAAAATGTTACTCGAAAGACCAAAACTCAGAAAATCTTGACACCATCAAAATAATTCGGCTATGGAAGTTTTAAAAGTTTCAAAATTTTCAATGAATCGACGAATTATTTTAAGAATTTTTATTTATTAAGAAGTGATTTTACGTCAATTTTGAAATTTCTCTAGACAATGTTATACGTTCTACATCATTTACAGTCGCCGGTGTAGACTTTCGCTGGCATAATCTTGACGAACCATGTAATTTCGGAACATTAAAATTAGGAATTTTAAACCGTCGGCGCATTCGAAGTTCGGAATTTCAACTCGGCCCTCATGTCAAGATTTAGAACGTATAACATTGCCTAGACAAATTTCAAAATTGATGCAAAATCACTTCTTAATGAAAAAAAATTCTTGAAATAAATCGTCGATTTATTGAAAATTCCGAAACTTTTAAAACTTCCATAGGCGAATTATTCTGACGGTGTTAAGATTTTCGGAGTTTTAGTCTTTCGTGTAAAATTGTTTCGGCGTTTTAATCTTTCGGGGTACTATTCTTTCGGAGATTTGAGCGTTCTGACCATTCAACGTTCGGATTGTCAACCCGGCCCGATCTTGAATTTCGGAACATTAAAATTCGGAATTTTAAACCGTCGGAGCATTCAAAGTTCGGAATTTCAACCAGGCCCCGATTTTTCAACGATTGATTTGAGATCGTTTCAAAACCGGAAAAATAAGCGGGTTTTCAACTGTTTCCGGTGAATTCATGGTCCATAACGAAGCGTCGAAGTAAATATGGAAATACATCGAATCTTTTTATTTACATTTTTAATTTCTTGATTCGTATTGTTATCCATGCTTTATTTCACCGATTTCTGTTTCGATCTCTAGGGAGAAAAAAAACGTTTCGATGATTTTTCTAGCCTGATATGTCACAGTACATGAGCAATTCAAAATAATTTATTTTAGTTGTATGCCAACGTTGCATATGGTGTTCAAGTTTACAACGTTGGAACGCAACGAAAGTTCATTTTCACATTTTAACTTCCTTGTTTTTATTATATTACAAGCTCTTTTTTTGTGGGTGCATTTAGTGGATCACTGAATAAGTATCTCAAAACATTATTCCGCGATTTTTGTAGGCGAAATATGCCAAAATAAATTAAAGGAATTGAGAAATTCCTTGGAACTTGGTTTTTTGTGAATTCGTATAGTAGATCTCTGAATGCGTATCTGAAAAGCTATTGGGGATTTTCGTAAGTAAAATATGCCAAAATAAATTGAGGCGGGGAGGTACACCACGGTAACGGGCCGAAAAAGATCGTATTTCCAATTTTTTTGTTGTGTACTAGATTATTTATTAGGAATTTAGAAAAAAAAGGTATGGTATCAAACATACATTGAACTTGTTCCATGTAAATTTTCATGTTTCAAATTTACAAATTAACAACGTTATTGAGGTATAATAGAGCCTCTGTATAAAAAAATGTGGTCCAACGGCCGGATCGATAACCTGTCAATAATTGGTCTGAAAAAGGGAGAAAAAAACTATATAAATGTAGTTCTCGTTGTACGTAGCCGTTTTTTGCAAAAAATAAAAATAAAAAATGGCAGGAATAAAAAAAAGTGTAATTTTGGGGAAATTTTTACTTATATTCGGAGGCTCAAAAAATACTAAATTAAAAAAAACAGCTACGTACAACTATAGCTACTGCAATTACGGAGAGGAGAAGTCAGGGCAAGATGATAACGCTAAGGTCGTCTTCAAATAAAACAATATATATATGAGTCAGTCAACTTTAATTATTTTTTAAACTAATCAACATTTATTAATCTTTCAATTTTGGAAGCAAAAAATCAGTCTTTCTGATTTGTACCATACAATGTATATTTTCAATGAAACCTTTATTTTTCCCATCTTACCCCGTATGCGGGGCAAGATAAAACAGCGCTGGGATAATTATGGGACACGAATTATTGGCATCTTTCGCATAGAAAATTGGTTTCATTCTCAATACCATCAATTTGATAAGCCAATCGTCTAAGTTCTGTAAGATTAGTCCGAATAATCTTGCTTCCATATCATTTTGATCATTTGTAAGTTCTTTTTCTTCCCCTTCATTCCACCCTTTCTAACGTAAATAGTGGTACGTTGTAAAATATTCCGGGCTTGCGATCGCTTGTATTCATCCTGCTCCATTAGACGGTTAACGAATTAACAAAAAATCACGCAATAACCTTGAAAATTTCTGACAAACCGTTCTTATTATATTAATAATTAGTACTTTCATTGTGTTTACCTACCTGTCTCTAATCAATATCAGTAACTCAAATAAACTGAAACGACGTTAAACTTTATCAAAAGTTACATCGTTTTCCCAAAAAATTGGTATTGTTTTCTCACTCGAAACGCGTGCTGCCGCCACAGTTGATACTTTCACACTCATTCACTTCACCGCCGCCCCTCCAAACTCCAACGAGAGCACTGTGCTCGTACACACTGTATAGTAGCTAGGCTTATGATTCATCTTACCCCGAGTTCTCCTACTTTAGTTTTTAAACATTGAAAACCGGACAATTATGGCTGAAGTTATGAATCTGGCCAGGTCGAGAAAAGTCGTTTCGAGAAAAAAGCGATTGAAAGTTTTAACATAAGTAAGTCGTTGCGCTACCTGCTCTCACTGAATCGTCTGTGACTTGGTCAACTTTCGATATTTTCATATTCTTGAATATCTATACTTTCAGATAATGAAGAAAAAAAATATTTTTTCTACCCGTCACAGTGGTGACCCCCTAATGATGACAGTGCTGTTCCTTAAAGGAATTGAGAAATTCCTTGGCACGCAATGAAAGTTCTCTTTTACATTTCAATTTCTCTATTTTTGCATCCGTTGCATCCGTATCTTAAAAAAATATTACAGGTTTCTTGTAAGCGAAGTATGCCAAAATAAATTAAAGGAATTCAGAAATATTTATTTTCATTTCGCTCAAATGCTGAAAACTTCAAACTCGTCGCGACAGAATGAAAACATAAATTCCTTACTCTTCCCTGCGGGAGAGAAGACTTTATTAGAATCAAATAAATCCTCTTTCCTCGATGTATTTTTTTTCCTCGGACCCCCGGCTCCTGGTATCGATGGCGTTTACCGAGTAGCAAAAGGTAAGCAAGGTGAAGCTTAATATACTCGTACAGGATCTATATATAGATATATTTGTGTGTCTGTACGGAGCTGTGTAGAAACGTGGAGAAGTCGGGAAGGAAGAGCGAGCGAAGGATGATTTATCGGCTCAGGAAGGAGGTAAAGTGTCTCACCTGTAAAGTGCAATAACATCGTAGTTTCCTGCTGCGCGTGCGAAACGTTCTACTGCTTCAGACATTCTACAGATATAGCACGTTATATAATACCGTAAAAATACATAAGTATATAGGACAGGTATATAGGACGTAGGAGAGACGGAGCGATCAAATTAAAGGAACCTTCAAAGTAGAGACAGCGAAGAATAAGAAAAAGTCCGCAGTGAATTTCCGGAGTTCGTGCGCCGAGTTTTTCAATGCGAATCGGGAATTCAGGATGACGGAAAGTTTTTATCCCCTGAATCAGGTTACCCGGTGAACCAGATTCAATAAATTGCCGCAGAGATATAACGTGGAAATCAATTTGGTAAAGAGTGCTTTTGTATTTCAATGAAGTTTGACGCGAATAGAAAAGAAAGAAAAAGTGTCTACGGAAAAGATTTCGCGAATCGCCTGGTTGGAGAAACATCCAAAAGAAATAATACACTGAGGAGGTGAACGGGGAGTAGTGAACGCGCGACCAATACTTGGATGGGTGACCGTTCGGCGAAGGGCGAGGTTTTTCCCAGTTACCCTGTGCCCTCGTGCAGGCGTCGATACCGTAGAGTATTCGGCAACGACTGTGAGCAACACACGGGCGTGGGAGTCCCCGAGGAACCGAACATGGCCTACTGCCAGGTGTGGGGTGAACGTGGAACAGATGGGGCCGTAAGAGCCCCCAAGGGCGCACGTTGGAATGCTATGGATAAAAATGAATACCGGCTTAGGTCGGAAATCCGTATCGGTATTTCGTAACGGCGCGCGATTCCCGCGATTCACAACGTGGCGAAGGAAAGGCAAAAAAAAGAGCGAATTAAAAAGCGAACCTCGGGAAATGTAGATAAATTCAAAAAGCGCGGGAGCCGCGAAGCTTTCTCGCACGAGCGGGAGACAGTGGAGAACGCACGATAAATCTCGAAAAAGCGAAGAAACGCTCGCGCGCGGGATTCAACGGGCCTGATACTGCGAAGCACACAATGAGAAAGTCCAACTCTCTCTCTGGCTCGTACCCTTCCTGTCTCCGCTGGAGGGGGATATAATGTGTGTAATCCCCGCCAAAACCAGCGTAAATCCCGGCAATAATTTATCCGCGTCCCATTGTGCGTCCCGAAACGTACCAAGATTTCCGCTCTCTCCCGTCGCAATAAAAATATTAACGCGATAAACAAAGTACAATTCGGAGCATTATTGCCGAGTTGTTTAATTTTCTTTTGCACCGTCACTGAAACACCAGTTCGGGAGCCATTCTGGGGCCGCTAGTGAATCGGTAAGGTAGAATCAATGAGACACCAGTTCATCGAACAAAACTACTGTAGTAACTACTATAGTTACCAGTATCTACTATAGTTACTAGTATCTAATATAGTTACTAGTATCTACTATAGTTACTAGTATTTACTGTAGTTACTAATATTTACTACACTGAGAAAAAACCAATCAAATCAAAAAAATATATTGGTTGATCCAAATAAATGTGCTGCTTCGGAGTGCCACCGATATATGAGATTGTCACAATACTATAAAACATTGGAAAATGTGATTGATTTAAATAACATATTATTTCATTTGAAAAAGCTCTTCTATTTTCTGAATATCTAAATTATCCTTCGAATAGAATTATATTCTATTGAAATCGCTTTATAAACAATACGTTGATGCATGGATGACTTAATTAAGCGGTTGCTACAACATTTTTTATTTCGTACAAAAATATGATCACTAGAATTAATTATTACTCTACTACATCGAAACGAATATGCCATGGGACGTAAGTTTTTCAATTTGTTTTAAATCTTAAATAAAAAGTAAGCATTAGAATGATCATCCACGATACTAGTGGAGAGAATATCAGATATCCAATGGAATATCCATGGAGAGGATATCAGATATTCAACTGATAAGAACAGATACTACACTTTGATCTTAGCCACGGGCCGAGAAGCGATACTCTTTAGAGTTTCTTAGGCGTTTAAGTAGATTTTCGGTTCGCGCTACGCTTACGAGAAACGAACGAGCGTGCGGCGTCTAGCGGTTACTCCGAGAACTACGGGTTCCCTCACACCTATAATTTCGGTGGCGCTCGGCCATAATTTGGTTGATTTTTTTAACCAAATGCGCAAGAAACAAATTTTATTTTCGCATAATTTTTTAACCAATTCAGAAATATGCTTAATATTTTTCAATCAAAATAAAATATTAATAATTGAACGAATAATGTACTTGGAAATCAATATCGGATATGGTAAAAAAAAAATAACATATTTACTCAATAGAAATTTATATCTGATTCAAACGAGCGAAATTCAATTTTTCTTGTGTACTCGAATCAACAATATTCATGTTATGAATTGAAACGCTTTTTTGTTCGTTGCAGAAAATGCATTCAAAACTCTGTCATTCGTTCGCGATAATTTTTAAGATAGTTTCATTAATATATTGTTCTCGGCTAACAACATATCTTTTGAATGGAAAAAAACTTTTAATTGTATCATGTTATTAAAGTCAATACCGTTTTTTGGACTAAGAAATCTGATTATTTATACCAACAATTCTACAATTGAATCAACGAAATTTCATTCAATAACATTACTAGTATACTAGTCCTTGCTATAGTTATTAGCGTCTTTCCTTAGTAACTTGACTTCCAAAATTGCGTTCGCCTGAATGCGAGCGGGTAGTCCAGTGGGTGAAAATTCGAAATGGCGAGAACGCTGTTTTTTTTTTGCCACGGCCGCTGAGGTCACCGTGCCAGACCGGCGTGAACGAACGAAATAATTGATTGCGGACGGAGGGTTGTGCATTTTGAATTACGGGTGGAGACCCTATCGATCGCGAATGGACGGGACGATTCAGATTGGACCGATTGGCACGGATTAATCGAGTGGCATCTCTCTTTCTCTCAATCTCTCTCTCTCTCTCTCTCTGGCCATTATTTTCTATACTGCTATTTTGCTATTTCATTTGCTAAATTTACTTTTCCCTGCAGTATTTTTTTTTTACTTTGCATCTTCCCGAATTACGATTCCGCTCTGAACCACTGTACTTTATGCTTTTTTTTGTATTTTCCTATTTATAACTTCGAGCTAACTTTGGATTACTCGAACTTTCTAATTAACTCTACATTCATTCGGTCGCTGGCCCCATAATATCGTTAGGCCATAATGAAATAATGACTCAATCAATAAATCAATTTCTTCTTCCCTCCCTGCCCCCCCCCCCCCCACTTACACTCATCCGCTCGGTTTTTTTCATTATTTCTCATATTGTCAGTATTTCTATCGACGTTTCATTGTAAGCGTTTTATCTTTCCGTATACTTTGTTGCTTCAATTGGGATTTTAATTTCTTTTAAGTGTTGAAGACAATTTTTGAATGCATTGCTTTTTGTAATAATATGTGCACGTATCTCATTTTTTATCACATTTGCCTAAAGATAGTTGCAAGGTATAAAAATGCACGCCATTAATCGATCCCCCCCCCTCTCCCTCTCTCCCTCTCTTCCTATAGCAATCCTGACCGTTTCACTCAAATGCAAAAACGTCACTTTTTGCCCGAACAATTTTTCGTTTTTGCCCCAAGGTGAATCCCTGCGGAAGCGCAAAATTTCAAAATAATTCGACACTTTATGACGTAAATTGAACCCGAGGCCGTGCGATAATTATAAAAGGCATTCCAGTGTGCGCTAAACCAGAGTGTCGCGTTCAATTAAGCCTTTATGGGAACGGGCGAACATGGAGTTCAGAAAAAAAAACGAGGAAAAAAACCCCAGTTTTACTATAATTCACTCGGGCATTCGCGCTGCGTCAGGTAGAACGAGAGAGAAAGAGAGATAGGGAGAGAGAGAGAGAGAGGGGGAGAGAGCCTTGCACGAGAAAAGAGCTTGAGTTGGAGATTTAGAAATGAAAAAACCAAAAAAGAATTAATGTTTTATCGTCGACTTCCAGCGCGCGTGTCGGCCTCGTTATAAAAGCTGCCATTTTACAATAACACGTGTGTTACGTGGCTCCGGGCTTACGCCCAGGGTATTACGCACTCTGCCGCCGTCAAGCTCATAAAATGCCCGGGAGCGTGAAGTACAAGAGAAACCGAAAAAAAAAGAATAAAATGATGTAAAGGCCCTAGGAACGGTGCGATTAAGCTGCCGATAAATTTCAAGCCTCAGGATGGCCGACCCAACGGTCCTCCGGTGCATCAAATTTATTCCTTTTATTAATAAAAATGGAGACACTTATGCCGACGTTAGCAGGCTTGCAGTCGGTGCGTGGCTGCAATTCGGTTACGAATTTTCATTAAAAAAGAAAAAAAACAACGCACCAACAAGCTCTACCGAAATGGCCCTTCATCGAATCCGAACTCTCCGTTTTCGTTGCCAACAATTTCTTACCCGTACTTCAATACGTTCCATTTCATCAGTTCACTTTATTTTACACAGGAAAAAATGCACGACCAGCGTTCGTTCGAAGCAACTCGGGCTTGCGCTCAAAGACACTTGTTCGACAGAAGAAAAAACGGGAAAAACAATGGCTTCCAATAAAACACAAAAATATAGTCCGTTGGAAAAACACGATGAATTCGTGCTCGATGTGTAGTTTGCGAAAACATATTCGCAGCGGATGAAATTCTATCCTTGGGAGGAGAGAAAAAAAAACCTCGACATCGAGAAATCGTAAAAGTGGGGACGAGAAGGGGCGATGAGTGTATCTCCGGGAAGAAAACATATGTATACAAATATATGAGGTATAAAAAGGCAAATCGGACAGACATGAACATTCACGAAGCTGGAGGCAAAATTGTTCGCGATCAAGAGAGAACAGCCGTATACATACATACACACACACACACACTATATATATATATATATATATATATATATATATAGCCGTATACATACATACACACACACACACACACTATATATATATATATATATATATATATATATATATATATATATATATATATATATATATATATATATATATATATATATATATATAGTTTCGACATAACCTTCCGTATATATATATATCTATACGGGGTGAGTCATCAGAAATGAGACACTCAAAAACAGGACGTTTCGAAGGGCGCCCTGTCACACAGAAATCGTATTAAAAAAAAGTTATGCGGCTACCAAGGAATATTTCGAACGCGCTATTCAAGCGAAATTATTCTTTTTTTTCTCGGAAATACCATATTTATTACTCCATTACCGTTTTATTATTTTTTTGTACGTCAAGAGCCCCACAAATGGTAAAGATAGGTAATCGATTTTGTTTACAGATTCCACCTAGCTCGTGGCCGGAATAAAAATGAATTTTCGTTAATTTTTTTCTGGCGCACGTGTGCAGGTTTTCAATTTTTTTCTTCGAAGACTACAATTTTGACTATTATTTATAATTTTTGTATCGAAAAATATTTATAAATGTGGTGGATAGGATGGTTTGTGCAGACCGCTGTCTGATAAACGTTCTTCGCTGTGACCAGTGCTGCTCGGAAACAAATCATCCGAAGTAAAAAAATCAACCGCATTTAGTTTTGGCATGAAATTATCTAGTGTTTGGACGAAGGATTTAATAAAATATTATTTTTGTACAAATGGCCGCAGTCCAAGTGAAAGTATCGATTTTCACTGAAAAAAACGCTCTATTTTAACTTATAAAAAAAAACGATGCATAGAAAAAAAATTCGCCATTGAAGCACTGCTGGTTGGTATGCAAAAGAAGCTTCTAAAATTAGAATTTAATCAGTGCAGTGATATTTGAGATATCGTGTCCACCGATTTTGAAAAAGTCATTTAGAGAAAAAAAAAAGGCGATTAAGGAGGTTGCTCAGCTAGCGGGAAATAGTAAGAATTTGCTAAAATTCATTGAGGATATTTGCGAACAAGTGTTACGACTCCGTGTAAAATTTCAAGTATTTCGCCTGCTTGATTGTTGAGCAATTAATTATTGAAGTTAGGTCCTCATGCACGGGTGATATAGCAAAAGCTTCATGAGAACTCTAATACGAATGTCAACATAATAAAAATAGTAAGAATTGAATGAAAATTGGCGGAAAAAATTCTAGAGATTTCTATGGATAATTTCAACGAAGAGTACAGCGTTTTGTCTGTCTCGTTATCGAGATATTCGTGAAATAAAACAGGAAATTACAGCTGATTCGCGTAAAACGATAAACCGCCCTACGGTACGTGGCAACGCTGCTTTCAAGTCGGCCATTTTGAATAGGCGCCAAAATTTGGAAAGCACAAACTATTGCTTCCTTGCTTTAAATTTCTTACCGTGGTTTCATAAATAGTACTTAAATATTTTGGATCATTCTTTAAGCTTACACCCCATAAATAAATTGTTGTACCTTCAAACTCATAACTGGGGTTCAAACGAACCCCACGCGTTTCTTGATCATAAAACCGGCCCTATGCTGATAAACAGACTTTTCCGTACATCATTCTCTTAATTTTTTCATAACGAAGAGAATGGTACTCTGGAAATCTCATTTTATGCACATTTAGTTCATGAAGAACCCGTTCGAAGGCTGAAAACCGGAAAAAAATCAGCAAAAAGCTCATTTTTTAAATAAAAATTCGTAATTTTTTAACCGCTCAACTGATCTTAAAATATCAAGCGGCGTGTTGAAGGGGATACATCAGACTATTGAAAAAAAATTATTGTCACTTTATTCAGTTAAAAAAGTATATTTATTTGGGATATTGAAAATGACGAAAGTCCGAAAATCAAAAATTGTGTTTTAACAGTTTATTTTATTTAAAATTCGTAGAAAAAGGATATTATTTGATGAGTTTTATCATAAATTTGTTTAATTTGTTAAAGTAAAGAAGTAGGTTAAGAAAATGCAATCGATTGCCGCACAATCGACACAAAAGATAAGCTTATGCTGTTCGCACACGGCTCGGTGGCACTTAACGCAGTGCGAATGGCTTTTGCGGTCTTTTGACCTCGGGCACAAACCGCACCTTGCCTGGCTTTTATCCACTTCGGGTAACGGCAATTCTGTACAATTTTTGATCTGTACAATTTGTTCAATTATTATTTATTGTAATTTATAAATAATATATTTGTATACTTTCCTCAGATTCCGGAATGATATATACATAATAATGATTACAGTATAAAATATAAAATTAACTTACCGCCACGGAAGTAAAACGTTAACTCATGACTGGGGTTCGTACACACCCCACGCGTAATTTCAAAGCGCACAGCGTGACAACCAACGTCCAAATGAAGCTCTAACCGACCTGACACTACTCTTAGACCCTCGAACTGAATTATGGTTCAGACCAATAGTCGATAATATCGCTCCTTGCTTCAGGAGTGTAGTTCAAAGTACGCGTGGGGTGCCTTTGGACCCCGCTCATGAGTTCTAGCAGGAAGACTAGAGATAAGGAGTACGAACGCCGTGTTGTCGAAACGTCCGCAAAAGCGAGGACGAGAAGGGCGGCGCTGCTCTCCTACCGCACCGAAGTAAAGTCAGCAACAAACAAGTGCCGTACGATACGCTCCCTCATATGGAGCAATAATTTGATCAAATGAATTGTAAAGGCAGTGCCGTACGATATGCGAAGAGCACCCTTTGCTACTTCATATGGAGCGATCATTTCATCAAATAAATTGTACAACCAGTTGATGAAGGCAATTTCTATATAGATAGACAGAATTCTCATAGATACATAGTTTTGGGAAATACCGAAATACAGAAATTAAGTCAATGTTTTTTTGTTGTTGCGGGAACAGTAACAAACAAAATTTATTTATAGACACAAGGAAAGTCACAATAAACTGTCATCCAGACAAAAAATTTACAGATTATGCCACGCTGTACAGATTAAGAATAATAACGAAATACAGAAATTAAGTCAGTTTTTTTTCCTTGCAGAAACCGTAACAAACAAAATTTATTTATAGACACAAGAAAATTCATAACAATTTTTCAAATTCTCACATATTATATTTACATATTATGATACGCTGTACAGATAAAGAATAATGACGAAATACAGACATTAAGTCAATGTTCTTTTTTCGTTGCGGAAGCAGTAAAAACATAGACACAAGACAATTCATAAGAATTTTGAATTGAAACAAAAGATTTACAAATTATCACACATCATATTTGCACATTATGACATGCTGTACAGATAAATCGAACTTACAGTTTTGATTTTTTTCCTATTGTCTTTCGTTTTGATTTTCCTTGCGTGATTATTTTCGATGACCGATCGCGCTAGAAAATGTCCTCGCATGACGAGATAATAGTTTATCACTCTCTTCGTGAGCTCTTCGTTATGTGCTTGGCATCCCACGTACGCACGTACGCACATACCCATTTTCACGCCTCGAAAATAAACATTTTGTTTATTTTCGAGACATGAGACAAAACGTGCAATATATAAAAAATCCATACATTGTACGTTTTGTCTCATCGACGGGACACTTGCTCCATATCTCGCGTTTGTGATAATTTTTATTTCACTCGGTACGATAATGGTACGATAAAACGAAACCATTCTTTTTGCGAATGTAAGTAATATTTTTCTTACCTATGATTGATTGTTTTCGCCGCAGATCACCAAATATATTTTATACCGAGGCACAATTATTTTTTTTTACATCTAGCACAATTCGCAAAATTGGTTAGCCACAACATGCTTTATGCCAACACGGACGACGAGCGGGAATCATCGATGACACATGACGTCAGTTGTGTTCTTGTCGCTTAGTTCACTTCGGTGCGGTCGAACACTAGCGACGCACGCCGTGAAAACACTAACTACTAAAATCCACAGTTTGACGGACGCTTTTGGATCGGGCTCGCCACAGGCGTTCGTACTCCTTACCTCTAGTCTTCCTGAGTTCTAGGGTTAAAGAAGCTGTAGTGCATGTGTTTCGACATAACCTTCAAATCAATAACGAGTCGTCCGTCGACTGCGCTTTCATTTTCCGGCTCAACTACTTTTTCCGCCGCTTTCCAGGTTGTACTTGCTCCAACCGTCGATTATACAGTTTTTCGGTTTGCATTATTCCCTTCTATTTGTTAATTTTCGCCGAACAAAAAACGGAACTCGCGAAGGATGTTTGACCGCTACGCGCTCACGATGTGGCGTTCGTATCTGAGCTCAGTGGTACCAATTACTGAGAACTAAATAGCGCATTTGCCACGTTTCAACTTGGTTAATAACTTATTCGCGATGTAAATAAACTAAAAAGATGAATAACATTTCTAAACGATCAATTATGTGCATTCCACATATTAATTAGCTGAAGTTTATTTATTTTACGTAACCGAAAATTTATTTAATCGGGGTTGGCAGCCTTTACAGGCGCCCGTGTTTGAGCATATGCGTTCCACTCTTGCCGCGTGCCCCGCAAATACCCTGATCAGCCTCCTTAAAATGCCGGCTCGCGGGTTCGCCGGTTCGCGGAATCTACCCATGAACGCTCGTAAATCACTCAATTTTAAACGGATACATTTGAAATTTTCGGATAATATTTTTAAAAGGTTAGGATCCGTTGAAAACCAAAAATCGATATTTTCCAAAATTTTAACTAGGTGTAAGCCTATAAAAAACAAAATCGCGGGCTCAAAGAAAATGATTCCCTTTTTTAGAGCGTACTCGATCTCAAAGTCAGTTTCGCGCTTCTATTTATAAAAAAAAAAAAAAATACCATCGACATGACCGGAATGTAAATCTTGGCAAACCTTTTCAGTTTTGTCGTTCACCTTCTGTCTAAAATCAATATCTGCACTGAGAAAAAAAATCATTGATCCAATATCATTGGTGTTATGGAATGAAATTTCGTTGGTTCAATTGTAAAATTGTTGGTGTAAACAATCGGATTTATTAGTCCAAACAAAAAGGTATTGACTTTAATAACATGATAAAATTGAAAGTTTCTTTTCATTCAAAAGATATATTGTTCGCCGAGAACAATATATTATTGAAAGTATCTAAAAAATTATCGCGAACAAATTATATAGTTTTGAATGCATTTTTTGCAACGAACAAAAAAAGCGTTTGAATTCATAACATGAATATTGTTGATTCGAGTACACAAGAAAAATTGAATTTCGCTCGTTTGATTCAGATAAAATTTCTGTTGAGTAAATATGTCATTTTATTGTTTCCACCATATTCGATATTGATTTCCAAGTACATTATTTGTTAAAATATTAATATTTGATTTTGATTGAAAAATATTAAGCAAATGTCTGAATTGGTTAAAAAATCATGCGAAAATAAAATTTGTTTCTTGCGCATTTGATTAAAAAAATCAACCAAATCATGACCGAGCGCCACCGAAATTATAGGTGTGAGGAAACCCGTAGTTCTCGGAGTAACCGCTAGAAGCCGCACGCGCGCTCGTTTCTCGTAAGCGTAGCGCAAACCGAAAATCTACTTAAACGCCGGAGAAACTCTAAAGAGTATCCCTTTTTGGCCTGCGGAAAAGATCAAAGTGTAGTATCTGTTCTTATCAGTTGAATATCTGATATTCTCTCCATGGACATTCCATTGGATATCTGATATTCTCTCCACTATTATCGTGGATGATCATTCAAATGCTCACTTTTTATTGAAGATTAAAAACAAATTGAAAAACTTACGTCCCATGGCATATTCGTTTCGATGCAGTAAACAAATAATTAATTCTATTGATTATATTTTTGTACAAAATAAAAAATGTTGTAGCAACCGCTTATTTATCTCATCCATTACATCTACGGATTGTACGTAGAATGATTTCAATGGAATATAATTTTATTTGAAGGATAATATAGATATTCAGAGAACCGAAGTTCGCACTCTGAATCACATTTTCCAATATTTTATAGTACTATATTGTAACAATCTCATATATCGGTGGCACTCCGCAACAGCACATTTATTTGGATCAACCAATTAAGTTTTTGGTTCAATTGGTTTTTTTTCTCAGTGTGTAAGAATTTTCGATTGTCTAATTTGCATAGTCATTCACCCGGTCCATACACACATACTCATATATACATATGTGTGTGTGTGTGTGTGTGTGTGTGTGTGTGTGTGTGTGTGTGTGTGTGCGTGCGTGCGTGCGTGCGTGCGTGCGTGCGTGCGTGTGTGCGTGCGTGTGTGTGTGCGTGTGTGTGTGTGTGTGTGTGTGTGTGTGTGTGTGTGTGTGTGTGTGTGTGTGTGTGTGTGTGTGTGTGTGTGTGTGTGTGTGTGTGTGTGTGTGTGTGTGTGTGTGTGTGTAAAAGTACACATACTCATGTATGTATGTATGTAAGTACACATATAAGTATGTATGTATGTACATGTACATGTGAGTATGGATATGTGTGCCAAGAGCTTCACTGTACCGCGACGTAGGAATAAGTAATGAAGTCTATGCATTTTAAATGACAGAATCTGGCCCTCTTGTATGCGCTCTACGCAGTGACTTTTTTTGCTCTTTACCATTTTTTCCTTTCTTTTTTAGTTCATTTCTGCCTCCAAGACTCGCCCCTTTTTGCCCATGGTCACATTCTCGTACGCGTCTCGCGTTATCTTTCTTCTAGCGAGCGAGAGAGGAGAGAGAAAAGATATGCATTATTGGCCTGACAATCTATCCTCGCGGAGAACTCGTACGTGTGTCACGCGGGCTTGTCTCGCGGCTCGCGAAATAGTTCTGCACAAGATCGCGCAGTTCCGCGAGTCAGCGAACACACTTGTCTCGTTCATTTCTTCTGTCCCATTCTCTCTCTCTCTCTCTCTCTCTCTCTCTCTCTCTCTCTCTCTCTCTCTCTCTCTCTCTCTCTTTCTCTCTCTCTCTGTCTCTCTCGCCTTGTTCCGTTGCACGTACAAATTTTGCAATTCCAAGGATATCACATACACTCCCGCACATTTTCCACAATTTATACAGTCTCGCGTCCCGCATCGTTCCACATACACCCCATGCCGTCTTTTCGCTGCGCGCGGTTTTATAACGAGGACAATTTTTCACCAGTGATCCGCCGCCCGGAAAAGGAACAAAAGCGAGAAAATTTATGTAGCCGCAAATTCTCGCACACGCGTGCACTCACGGCTCCGTATCAATTATTGATTCGTTGCTTATGTATATATTTATATATATAAATATATGTGTTTATACGTATGTGTGTTTGTCGAGGACGATACAATTTACGCGATAAATATAATAACGCGTTTCGTATCCTCCCGTGATGTATATGCGCATCACGACGCGGGGGCGTAGCGCGAGATGGGAAAAACACGATCCGCAACATCCGCGCACGGTTCCCCCGTCATGATCTCTCGCGTTCTCGTTCGGACGAATTGCGCGGAGTGAGGGTGAAAAAAGGCGAGAGAGAGAGGGCCGGATACGATCAAATTATTGCGATCTAGATTGAAACTGCAAAAAAGGGGGGGGGGGCGTACATCGAGCTCTCTCTCTCTCTCTCTTTTTAGAATGTAAATTTATTAAAAGACGAGCGGGAATATTGCGCTGAGATATTCCGTGTAAATTGGATTACCGACTCATCAATTCCTCCCCCTATATATGTATATATATACAGGGTGTCCTCTTGTGAATGGATAATCCTGCAACTGTCGATAGGTCAGATCATGTTCTACTATATCCTGGAATTTCAGTTCAGTTCAATTTCAGTTCAGTAGAAGTCCCATGGAGACAAGGATCCATCGAGACAAAAATCATCTGCTTTTGGTTTTTCGCATGCCATTTGTACTTTTTTGCCCTGGTCAAAAAAAAATACTCTTGATTATTTGTTTCATCTAGAAAAATCTTTTTTTTAACCTTAAATATTAAGGAAACTTCATGAAAAAAGATCATATGCAGAAATTCCATAGAAATCAATTCGGACATCCGATCTCGATAGTCTGCGGTGTAAAAAATGCACTGTCGTCGAATATCCATAAGAAAATATCCATAAGTCGAATATCCATAAGTACGAATATCCATAAATGAATATCCGTAAGTGAACATTCATAAGTCGAATATCCATAAGTCGAATACCCATAAGTACGAATATCCATAAGTACGAATATACATAAGTACGAATATCCATAAGCATGAATATCCACAAGTCGAATATCCATAAGTGAGTACAGAGTAGAAATGAGTGCCAGAAATGGCCGGAGGTAGAGGAAAACTGAGTATAGAAGAACCCACACAAACTCACTTATCTCTACCTCCCGCCATTTCTGACACTCATTTCTACTCTATACGCACTTGTGGATATTCGACTTTTGGATATTCGACTTTTGGATATTTGACTTATGGATATTCATATTTATGGATATTCGACTTATGGATATTCGTACTTATGGATATTAATACTTATGGATATTCGACTTATGGATATTCGACTTATGGATATTTTCTTATGGATATTCGACGACAGTGCATTTTTTACACCGCAGGCTAAGTATGAATATCCATAAGTACGAATATCCATAAGTACGAATATCGATAAGTCGAATATCCATAAATATGAATATCCATAAGTCGAATATCCAAAAGTCGAATATCCACAAGTGTGTATAGAGTAGAAATGAGTGCCAGAAATGGCGGGAGGTAGAGATAAGTGAGTTTGTGTGGGTTCTTCTATACTCAGTTTTCCTCTACCTCCGGCCATTTCTGGCACTCATTTCTACTCTATACTCACTTATGGATATTCGACTTGTGGATATTCATGCTTATGGATATTTGTAGTTATGTATATTCGTACTTATGGATATTCGTACTTATGGATATTCGACTTATGGATATTCGACTTATGAATATTCACTTACGGATATTCACTTATGGATATTTGTACTTATGGATATTCGACTCATGGATATTCGTACTTATGGGTATTCGATTTATGGATATTCGACTTATGAATATTCATTTACGGATATTCATTTAGGATATTCGGTTATGGATATTCGACTTATGGATATTCTACCCCAATCAAAAAATTCACCACGCATATCGTGCCAATTACTTTAAAAAGTTGCTTAGTTATTGTCAATTCGTATCATTTGTAGAAATGGCATGCGAAAAACCGAAAGCTGATGATTTTTTTCAAAAAATAACACAAAGCCCAAAATCTCGACACCGTGGGACTTTTACTAAACTGAAATTCCAGCATATAGTAGGACATGATCTGACTTATCGACAGTTGCAGGATTACCCATTCATAACACGACCCCCTGTATGTATATATAAAGAGAGAGGGAGAGATATCTCGCCGATAAGGGGAAGTAAAAGGGCCGTTATCTCAGGAATTAATGCAAGACGAAACGGCGAAATAACGGGACATTTGAGAACCAAAGTTGAAACGAGAGATAATCATTTTCTTGAAATTCTTCGGAAGCTGCGCGCGGAGAGAACGATAAAAGTGGTAGATGAAGAAAGGAGACAAAAAAGGGATGCCGTCGTCGACGTGCCGAGTGCCAATGCATTTTCATTCGCGTCCGCTGCTATTCCCGTGCGACTGTGTTTCAATGTGCAAACGTAGACCACTTTTCGCCGAGCTGAATTGCCAATCGATGCGCTATTCAATCCCGTTTTTTACCGATGCCAATGTATCGGTGGCCAAACTGGAGCGAATTACGATATCGCAGCTCTTATTAGTCGTCGCGGAATGTGAACTTTGGAAAACTGGTTATAATAGGAATGGCGTTGAAATTTGCAACTCTTGGAGATAAACAAAATACGGTTTTGATTTCTTTCATTGGGTTCTTTTACTTATCTATTTTTATTTATATTTTTAAAGCCACAAAATATATTTTCACTGCTTTCAGCAATTTTATAACATTTTTTTGTCACATTTTTAAGCAAAAAGTATTCATATTGAACCTTTTAATTTTCTCTATATTTTTTTCGGCAAAATGAGTATTTCCATATGTTCAACGATGTGTACCATTATTTGAGGCGAATCAACGTATTTCTTTTTATCCTTTCAATTATTTTAAATCATCATTTTCGCCATGTTTTCGTATTTTCAATGATTATTTTTCCCTGGCAAAGAAAAGCTTGCAGGTTGATAAGAAAACATCAATCACCATGATGAAAGTTCGAAGTGTCAAAAAAATAAATGCCGTTAGTCACTTTGTCGGACAAAAACAATAAAGTTGGTGTAAAAATTTAAGGAGAGAAAGTTGCCCTGATATAAGGTTGACTTTCGATATTTTTTTCCGGCCGAAAGTGAGCGTGATGTATACGACAGGCCAAGAGGGAGATGCAACAGTAGAAGGGGATACAATATTGATGTTCCCAAACACCCCGACCCCATATATATCTGGAAGAAAGGTCGAAGGAAATAGAAAAACGGGCATATATATATATATATATATATATATATAAATATCGAAACAGCGCGAGTTATGTCTGTAGCAATACGGTACAGGAGTCACGTCAATTTCCGTTATTAAATTTATATAGACGAACCCGAATGCACAGACATCTCGAGAGAGATTTCTCGAGAGGGGCCCGGTCACTTTGGGTTGTCCAGATTTTTTTTATACACGCCAATTCAATATTATATCCATTATCTCTATCCCAATATGTCTTAAAGATCGACACATATAATATATATGTATATGTATATCAATATATAGATAAATGATTTTGAAGATATCAAGAAATTGTCGTAGGGATCCAATTGGATTCCCATACTTGTTCCCACTTCCTTATTGGGATCCAATGGGTCATCGCATTGGATCCCTATACTAAAACGTCACGCTCGTACATTGGATTCTCTTCGGGATTCGCCTTTGGAATCCAATGAATAAATCCAATTTGAATCCTGAAGGATTCCCACATTATCGAACAGAATCCGACATGGTTTTTGATGGGTCCCATTGCATTCTGTGGGGTGAATATTCTAAACCAAATATATGGGTATACAAAATAAGTGGATCTTGACGGATATAAATCTTATCTTGAGAAAGTAGGGGGTTCTTAAGGGGTTATATACAGTCAGGAGGCCAAAAAAGATCGATTTTTCAAGAATTTTTCTTGAGAAGACCTTTAAATCTATTAACGTAAAAATTTGCATGCATATTATGGTAACTTTTAACTGTGTTTTATCATTTTGAATTTGTAAAAATAATTATTCTGAAAGCTGCTATAGCTGATCTTCGGGAGCACCTCTAAAAAAAGGCGTCTTGCGGTGGGCACGATATCCCTAGACTGGATCATCTAAAATGAAAAAACCAAAAATATTTCGTTGATATAATGGATTATCTTGTAATTGATCGAAGGAATAAGTAAAATAATAATTTCCGACAAAATAGCGACTTCTAAAAAAAAACGATTTTTGATCAAAATGTAGGTCTTAAATTGTTTATAAAATGAAAAATATTTATCCCTGAAAAAAACTTCGATTAATTACTGAAAAATATGATTAAACAGATTGTGTCAAAATTTGAGACTGATCGGCTCAGCCGTTTCCGAGAAATCTTGCTCACCGACTTTAAAAACACAGTTTTGAGAAAAACGCGTTCAAATTTTCAAAAGCACTTGCGAATGCTCTGATACGTCATTAAAAATGTGCGTGTAACTTCGAGAATATTCGCCGGATTGACAAGAAATTTTTTGTGTGCGTACATGACAAAAATCAAATTTAAAAAAAATCGATTTTTCGAAAACTTTAACTGTATCCCTTTAACTTTAACCCTTTAAGAACCGATTTAAATCACACTACTGAAAATTCACTGCAATTATCATGTTATTTATGTCACCACACACGTAAACCATCGCGAAGCGTGCAGGTTATGTTTCAACACGCCGAGTGTTTCCTCGTGACTTTTTAAACATTTGCTATTGCAACGTGGTAAGAATTCTCAAACGGCGTTTGAGTCAGAAACAGTGCAGAATCCAATTGGATCACAATGAGGACTCCCTATGTGCAGTGTTCCTAACAGTCCCTATAGAGATGTGGGTGCATCTTAGAAATACCCAAAAATTTGTGCACGGGATCACGAAAGGATATTTCCATTTTGGGAGATCCAACGAATTCCGGTTGGAAATTTAAAAAAAAATCTCACATGCCGTCTACCTGAAAATAGCGCGGAATCCACTTACATGTCGATGTGGGCTCCTTACATGCGGTGCCCTTACCAAAGGTAGGATCTGGGGCCTCAGACACAAATTTCTGCACGGGCAGTGCTGCCCCCATGTCCAAAAAAATCTAATCCCATGATGAAACATTTACGGCGTTAAATTAAAAAATCCCAGGCACACATTTTTTCTTTCGAAAATGTGAAAAAGTGAGGTTTCCTTTCAGTAAAAATATGTCTTTTTGAGAAAAGTATCTATACTTTACAGAAAAAATTCAACAAACGAAGTGATGAGAAAGTGGATAAGAAAGTAGATTCTACAAAAACAAAATCGTGAAAGTGAACGAAAAATTTGGGCCGAGTGGTACGCACTTTTTCACATTTTTATCGACAAAATGCTGTCGCTATACAAAAATGGACCATCACGAGGAGTATATCCAAAATCGATAATGAACTGCTGCGATATGAAATTGTGTGTGTGTGTGTTTTTTTTATCCTTCGTAGCTAGCCGTTTCGCTAATCTCTGCCTCGAACGAATTCATTTTCTATCCCTCGGTCGTCCAAGCGCATATATATATATATATATATATATATATATATATATATATATATATATATACATATATATATAAATGTATGTATGTATATGTATATATATATGCATACACAATATATATGTATGAGGCAATTCGAGTAAATCTAAGCTTCTCATCCACACGCCCGGAGATAAAGATAGAAAAAGACCAAGAGAGAAAATGTGAGGAAGGCAGAGGGAGAGAGTTAACACCGCCACGGAAAAGCTTCAAAGTTCTCGTCCGTCAATTGAAATAGTGAAACGTTCGAGTTGACAAAAAAGGCAACGGTATTAAAGCCGAATTGAAAATCTTCCGAAGTCCGCCACTACAGAGCGACGATTGGGAGCAATAGACGCATAGAGGGAGAGAGAGAGAGAGAGAGAGAGAGAGAGAGAGAGAGAGAGAGAGAAATGCCAACGCAACGAAACTCGACGCGGCAAAATCCTCCCGTCTGTCCTCGCATCCGGGATTTTGACTATTGCGCTTTTTTGTCTTCGCCGTCCCTCCGCTCTTGCGGTACGCCTGTATACAGAAACGTATAAAAAGTGTGTGTGTGCGTTGCCTCTTCTTTCCCGTAACGATTATATGGAGCAATCTATTTCCCATCGAGCGTCAGCCCTCATCCGGGAAATTGGATAGGAGAATGTTTTATGCACGCAGGGCAAACCGCGGTATATAGGATTAGTACGACCATTCTTTCCGTGGCATTCCTCCATGTATAGATAATGTCGCAAAGTTCAGAGACCCCCCGGCGAGAGTCTTCCCGATCGGACCAGCGCCGATCGATATTCCTGTGTGTACAAATAGTCCCTAAAATGGCCCAGGCATCGACAGATGTTCCCTGTGTCGAGAGGAAGAGAGGGAGAGAGGGACAGCGAGAGAGAGAGAGAGAGAGAGAGAGAGAGAGAGAGAGAGAGAGAGAGAGAGAGAGAGAGAGAGATTGATTGACTGATTGATTGATTGATTGATCGATTCATACTTTTAGTGTGCCCTCGTTATGGGGAAAATTCGCAAATCTCGAAATGTGAGCGACTATGTCTTGTTCTCGCTAATATCAACTTGAGGAAAATGAATAGAGAAACGAAATAAAAATAATGTAAATTATTTAAAGTCGTACATGTTGAACTTAATCGTAGCATCCTCATCGATATTTGGGGAAAAAGTGTACGAGTTGATCCCACGAGGTAAGATGATCATTTTCAATAGCGACGAAACTATTAAGGGGCTATACCAGTGTGAACGCTGAAAATTTGGATGATTTCCGGGAATTTTTTGGAAGAATAGTACTCGATTGAATGTTTCGGAAAATTAAGAATATATTTGGCTATATTTGACCTATATTACATAATTTTTCATAGAAAAATATTGAGATTCAAGCGACTTGGGAGGCGCCAAAAAAAAGTTCCTTCACTGCTGACATGATTCCGGCCGATTAAGTAGCTGAAACCGAAAAAGGAAAAAAATTTCCTATGGAATGACGTACGATTTTCGAAAAATATCAAAATCTAACAAAATAGCGTAGTTATGAAAAAAAAAATGTTTTCTTGCCTATAAAATGGTGGTTTTTTTCAATGCCGAATCGTCAATTTTCATCCAATCAAAAATATCCTACGTCGTTATACAGTAAATATATTCAAGAATACTCAGTTCAAATTTCAAGTCAATCTGATAATTACTCTTTGAGTTACAATGTCAGCGAAAAATCTCATTTCGAGAACAACGTGTTGAAATATTTAACTATCGATTTTTGCAACATAAAATGATATTAATATAAATGATATAAATGATAATGATATTCTTGAAAGTATACACTGTCGAAAAAGGCAAAAAAAAATCGATTTTTTTAAAGCGTCACACTGGCATAGCCCCTTATCGCTATCTAGTGGCATTCTTTAGTAAAACATAGCGCCCGGCACCCGGCAAGTGAGCGACGCACTTGTTTTGACGGAGAAAAAATAAAAATTATAAGCTGTTGCTCTAAAGCAAGGCTGACTTCAAGCTTAGGTAACTTTTATTGTATACTGTCAGTTGCAATCATTGTTGTGTTTGTGACTTTATAATATGCTCAATTCGCATTTTGGTTAGCGTGGTATAGTGCAATACGAGGTTGAAAAAGGTTATGTTACCGAGCAATGAATAAAAAAGTTTAGTTTGGGGCAAGATGATTCTCTTCTAGATGTACAAGATGATAGGAATCATCTTGTACACAAATAACGTACCTACTTCATTTTTGTTGAATAGATTGTGTATTTATGTTCAAACTACACTACTAATGTATAATTAATCTCACAAATAATAATTGATATACCTAAATGATTTAAGACTGGCTGTATAAGCCTGGTTTAGTTTAATTCTAGTTAGGTGAGATAAAACTTATAATATGAAGGTAATTGAACTTGTAAGTTGAGTTTTTGTTGTATACCTATGATTAAAATATATACAGGGGCTGTAAACTCGCGCAAATTTTTATTTACATTTACCTAATTTCCCAAAAAAAAAAACGGGGGAAGATGCGGGGGATTATCTTGTCCATATTCTAGGGATCCTATGTAAGGTTTTAAAAAAGGAAATCCTTTTTTTGAAACCCTAATAAATTGAATATTCCGAACATGCCAATCGTAATATACATAAATATGCCAGTAGTAAACGCTTTCAGATCTTAATTATGTTGAATATCTTTGAAATTGCGAGCATTCTCCCTTAGGGTGATCATCTCATACACGTTTCCCATAGGTAAAAACATTCATACCGACGATTGAGAGAGCGAGAGAGAGAGAGGACGGAAGAAAGCCCCAGCCAACATTTTCTTCACCCATTTCGATGACCCATTCTACCCCCCTCAGGAAGTGGAAACAAGTACGGAAATCCAATTAGATCTCTACGAAAACTTCGCGCACGAATACTCGCGCGCACTTTTCACAAATTTTTCATGCCTCTTTCTCACTATCCTCAATGCATTGCCGTTGCGCCGCATTCTTCATCGTACTAATTTACCCAGCGTGATCAGTGTCAGCGCAACACAAATTGCCTCCAAGACGAGTATGTACCCGAGAATGTTCAACCTCTCGAGATATAAGCTCGCGCCTCAGATATACGCTCATTCTTATTTTGGCCTAAACGAAAATGAGAGATTGCATGAATGGAATTCCCGTTCGGCTTTACCAGCTAGTTACACTAATTAGAATCGTCTTAAAACTCTCGTCGAATCTCGTCGGTCCCTTTCACAGCAATTTTGCGGCAGGCTGAAAGGCCCGAGAGTTTCGCGAGAGGCTGCGCGAAGAACGACTCGGCTCAATGGAAAGAGATGTTAATTCAAGCTCGAGACTATGTACAGTTACGTATATATATACATACATACATACATACATACATACATATATATATATATATATATATATATATATATATATATATATATATATATATATATATATATATAAATGTGCAAACGTATATATACAACAAAAGTGAAAGCTCTCAATTAAGCAACTTTCAAAATGAGAGCTAGAGATGATGAGTTTTCCTCCCTCCAGGCTATATACATATATACATCTGTTCTGTTTCGTGTTCCGCAAGATAGTCGAAAGTGATTATAAGCAAAAGCGGTGCATGGCCACGGATGAACAGAATCCTTTGGATTCACGTCAGTCGAAAGACGTTGGAGAGAGAAACGCATTTCGAGGCTTTTCCCTCGGCTCTCTTTCATCGTGACAACGAGCAGAAGACGAAAGAGGGAAAGTTAAGGGATCGGAGATCGAGAGGGGAAAAGGAAAGGAGAGAGAGAAAGGGAGAGAGGAATAAAATAGAGTACGAATATTCCGCTCATGCACGTGGCTCGTATGTTTACCTTGCGGTAATGGGTCCGAGTGCGTGAGAAGCCTCTTAATTTTTTTTCCGCCACGGTTTCTTCTCCTCGCTTTTTCCGCGCAGCCCAAGCCCGTAGATCAAGGAGGAGAGAAAACGAGAGGGAGCGAGGCGAGGAGTGAGATGCTCTCTCGGTGGAGTCTCGAGGAAAACCCGTGGCATTTGCTGGGTCGCGAGTGGCGGGGTTATGCGCCAAGGGTGCCCGGGCACTTTGCGGATTCGAAGGGTCTCGCCCAGGAGCCCTGGCGAGGAAAGGAGCGCCGTCGAGGATCGCTGGAGGAGCGTAAAAGAGTGCGCTATAGCTGGAAGTAGATACAGCTAGGCTGTGGCCAGACGGGGATACAGTTCGGAGGAGAGACGCCCCAGGATATAGGTGGACGGCGGCGCGATAGGGATGGGAGAGACGCCGAGGAAGGCGGACGAAAGACCACACGGCAGCATCTCAAATAACGCTCAAAGGACCGAGCACTGCTACCTTTTATTTTTTTAGTCTTTTTACTTTCGATGGCTTGCTGTCCAGGAAAAAAAAAGGAAGCCCTCGAGTTCCTGGAAAATTCTGCTCTCTTTCCCCGCGAAAAAAGTGTGCCACCCAACTCTAATTAAAATTAACCTTTGAGCCTCGTGACACGTGTCACGAACACCGACTGAACTTAGTTAGTCCGATCGGGCTCCCGAACGACTTTCAGGCGGGACACCACTGTGACGGGCCAAAAAAATTGATTTTTTAATGCATTTTATCAAAGTATACATATTCAAGAATATGTGAAAAAATGTTCTAGTTGAAATATTGAAAATTGACCAAGTTACGGACGATTTAGTGAGGGCAGGTAGCGCAACGATTTACGTGACGTTATTCGGGTCAGGTGTGCGCTCTTTGCAGTTTGCAGGGTCGTCAGGCTTTAAAGATAAGGGTTAGAGAAATAAAACCATAATAGTCAGATAGAGCATTTATTCGACTAATAATTGAATTAAGAAACTCTACAAAAAACCTCTACATTAAAAAAATTAACGTAAAAAATTGTTTTAAACAAGCTTTTACTTTAAGGAAGGTACTGTAGTGAAAAGTAAAAAATAACGTGCAGTAAAATTGACAATTATAAGAGGATAACTACAAAAAGTCCCTTCTTTGGTCAGTCTTCATACGTGCATTCATTTAAAAGGTACATAAACGTAGATATTTTAAAAATATGAAATACAAATTTTAAAAGCTTGAGGCTTTTTCCAGAAATTCTAAAGTAGTATTAGTACTTATGACGTTTGACGGCTCAAACTTGAAAAAATTATATTTCATATTTTGAAAATATCTACGTTTATGTACCTTTTAAGTACTTGCACCTATTGCAATAAAATTAACTTACCTTAATTTCAATTCGGGCTTAGGAGTTACAATCGTTGCCGTGACAGAAAAAAAAACTATATTGAGATCGTCTGTTCTCGTTTGAAAAAAAAAATTAAATACAAACGCCGCGCAGCGCTTCAGTTCCGCTTTGCTAAACTAATTTACCACTCAGGCGCGTGTGAATTGTTCGAGCAAACCGCCAAACTCCCTCACCCCGTTCGGAGATAAAGAGGTTGCGCACACTTACCGACTGCGCTCGGATACCCCGAATGACTCTATACTAAAACATTCAATCGCGCTTTTCTCGAAACGACTCTTCTCCACCTGGCCGGGATCATAACTCTAGCTATAAGTGTTCTATTTTCAGTTAAAAAAAAATTCCCTAATTTCAGTAGCTATCGTTGTACGTAGCCGTTTTTTTAAAGTATTTTTTAGCCCCCAAACGTGAGTGACAATTTCGCCAAAATTACCCTTTTATTATCACCCGTTATTTTGTTATTTTTTTTTTCGAAAAACGGCTACGAATAATGCAAACTACGTTTATATAGATGATAAAACTTTTTTATTTTCATTTTTCAGACCAACCATAGTCAAGTCATCGTCGCGGCCGTTGGACCACATTTTTTTATACAGAAGCTCTATTATACCTCAATAATGTTGTTAATTTTCAATTTTTTTTAACAAAAATTTAGACGAAATAAGTTTCACGTACGCTTAATAACATACATTTTTTTCCACATCCCAAATAAATAATCTAGTAGACAAAATCGAAAAAAAAAACCAATTTTTTCGGCCCTTCACCGTGGTGTCCTTCCTTGAACAAAAATCCTCCAATATGTCCTTTCTAAATTTCTCCCAAGCATCAAGAATAAAGATCTCCCTAACAACGTCGGCAATAAAAAAAAAATGCACTCGAGATCGTAAATAAAATAAAAATTCATTCGACCAACATCACAAGCCCAAAGTTCGCCGGACCGTATTATCTTCTTTTCCTTTTTTTCACTCCGGTCGAGTTTCCAGCGTTCAAGAGCTCGCGGTAAGCTCCGGAGAGAACGCGGCAAGTATTGCCGCGAGTCTCGGAAACTTTGCGCGTATTGCCGTCAACTGTGACATCAGTGAGAAACTGAGAGAGCCGAATGAGCGAATACACGAGAGCCACTTGGAAAGTGATTCGAGCGCGCGTGTCTTCTCGTCGTTTCTGTGCCGCACACTCTCCTTTACTTCCGGTTTCTCCGTTTTCTTCACTGAGCTTTCGCTCTCGTCTTCTGCCTCAGTGTGCTTTATGTATGGAGATGCACGTAGCTACACACACCGGCGAAACTATATATATATATATATATATAGCTATTAATAGGTATCAGGAAGTAAAGAGAGCACGGTATAAGCACTACTCGAAGAGTTTCTGAGCACACGCGGCAAACTGCGAAACGTCGGTGCGGAGAAGAGCACCCGAGCGCGAGCTCGAAGAAGTTAAATACCGCTCGCTAAAGTTCCTACCGCTTTGCCTTCTTAATCATTGACACCGAGCTCACGCCCACTTGGAATGTGTAAATAACTGATTAGCTCCACTGCCGAGAGAACGAATGCATAATTGAAATGTCCATTATCTCTTCATACTGTGTGTGGGGGGGGGGCATATATATATATATATATATATTGGTGTGTGTGTGTCTGTATATATAGCCAGCGGTCGTTCAAAGTCCAAAGGATTGAACCCAGTTGAATTTTTGGAAATATCGATTTTTAGTTTGCGAAGAATCCTCAAAATATAACATTTCAAAAATATTTTCTGAAAATTTCGAGTCGCTTCGTTCAGAATTGAGGGAGTTATGGGCATTTATAGGTAGGTTCCGGGAACTTTAAACGCGTTTTTCTCAAAATGACTTTGTCAAAATCGGTGACCACGTACGATATCTCAAAAATCACTGCACCTATCATTTTCAAATTTTGAAAGCTTCCTTTACATACCCACAAGCAGTGCTTGAACGAAGGAATCTTTTTTTCATGCATAGTTTTTTATTATCAACGAAAATAGAGTGTTTTTCACCGGAAGTCGATTCTGTAACTTTAGACTACGGCGAAATCAATGTTTTATAAAATTCTTCCTCGAAGGACTAGATCATTTCATGCTGAAACTAGATGCGTTTGATTTTTCAAAATTTCGGGTGATTTTTTTCCGAGCAGCAGTGGTCACCGCAAAGGACGTTTTTCAAACAGAGGTCTGGACAAACCATTGTGTCTACCGCATTTATAAATATTTTTCGATAAAAAAATTGTCAAAGATACTTAAAATCATACCCTTTAATGTAAATGAAAAAAAAAAATTTGCAAACCTGTAAAGCGTTGCCAGAGAAAATAACGAAAATTCCTCTTTTCCGCGGCCACGAGGTAGGTGTAACCCATTAAGAGGGCTGTGGATGCAACGGAAGTTAGGTTAGATTACCGAAGTGCGGGTAAGGATTGATAGGAAAGGGTTCAATCGAGAAGGATATAACGTAACCCCGTCAAGGGTATACATTGGAACTCAAAAAATAAATATATACGGGGAAAGTCGTATATGAGGGGCTATTCCTACTGTAATGGCTAAAAAATAAGGTTTTTAAATCATTTTTTTTAACTGTTGCAGGTATCGGTACCGACTGCTTTTTCGCTCAAAGGTACACTCTTACAGAATAGGAAATAACTATTTTTGATGCATCTACATGTATATTTATTTAAGAATTTATAATCGTGTAAAGACATGAAAAAAGTATGTTGCTGGCGTTGATGGTTTGCGCCTTCCAGGTAATCTGAAACAACAATTCAAAAAAATTCTCAATCTTTATGAGTGTCGCTATCGCCCAAACTAGAATTTTCATTTTATATAGCAAAATAACAAAGTGGCGTCGATTTTTGCAAAAGTGTTTGTCAAATATGTTTTTTTTTCGTCATAATTCGGCCGAAAGTATAAGTGAAAATGAATAGTTTTTAATAATTCTAGTTCGGGCGATCGCCACACGTGTGCCGAATATGCAGTAAAAAATTTAGCCCGATTGGTTAAGCCGTTTTTCCGAAATCACCAAAGCCAGGTGAAAAAAAATAGTTTCGAGAAAAACGACTCAGAGCAAAACGAAAAATTCAGAGCAATACTAACCGGTAGAGCGTCTTTTTCCTCACACCGTGAAAAGAGAGACTACTAACTATACAGTAAATGTATAGAAGTATACGTGCATATGTGTATACTCAGGTATAAATTCAAATCAGCTGTTCCCAACAGCTGCCAGGGACGGGCAGCGGGTAGCCGTACTAGAGACGAGCGCTTCTACTTTAAAGGGCTGTACTGAGTCGACAAAGTGAAAATCGACTTTACCAGCAATTGGATATCAATTCTAAGATGGAATAGAGTTGAAAAATGCAAAAAAAATAAAAATCCGATTTTTTCACCCCGTCACAGTAGAATAGCCCCTTAAACCCATTAGGTCGATATAATGTTGGCAGTCAGCCCATCTTGCCGTTTCGCGGACGATATCTCCACTTTTTATTCGCAAAAATCGTCAATTTTGCGAACATGGCGGTACATAAAATAATTGTCATAGAACTGTGATCATTTTTACTAAATACGAGTTCGAGAACATTGGGGTTCGCATAATGTTGAGTATCGGGGCAGCAGACTACTATGATGACGGTCCTCGAAGTCAAATGTCTTGAAATTCACACTTTTACAGATTTTTACAGCCCGGGACTTTAGGGCCCGGTGTTAATTCTTCTTACAATTAGTTGCGGTATTAACTTCTTTATCAATATTCTCCTCCCTGCACCCTATCTCTTTCGGTCGTCTATTACCATTCAACTCACCGATACAGTACATATTTTTTTGCGAAACACTATCATCTGAGCGATATGAAAATGTTTGTCACGTATGTGGGTTCAAAAAAATACGCACTATATTACGCAAAGAACGCGAACAGAAGACAGAGAGGGGTATATAGAGGAAGGAATATAGAGAGAGTACAAAAATGAGTATATCCTCCGAACAAGCTTGCGACATATTGAACCGATGAGGCGGCACTCACGGGGGACATCAATGATCGCTGTCGCATTCGAAGACAAATATACGAGGGGCAAAAAGTTTCGGAATGACTCCGCGCGCTACCGTCGATTTTCTGGTAGATAAACCAGAGGGAAGAATCGACAGAAGAGAACACGGAACGGAAGGGAAAAAGATAGAGAGGGAGAGAGAGAGAGAGAGAGAGAGAGAGAGAGAGAGAGATGTACACGCAAAGTTTTACGTTCGTTTGACTAGTAATGGAACGGGGCAACAACCAATATTGTGATTGCTTCGAAGCAACGAGAACGGATACGACATGTATCCGTTATTCGTGTGGATTCCACAAGCTGAGACTGTAATACACGCATTACACACGCAGATATATGTTTTTCCCTGTAGAGATAGAAGAGAGAGAGAGAGAGAGAGGAAGAGAGTGAGAGAGAAAGGGAGTGGTGTTATTTAGGGAAATAGGGAAGATTCATAAACCCGTGTATATATACCGGGTGTCCCATTTTAATCTTACACCTGATTCAACTCGAAAAATACTACTCCGATCAAGTATTTTTTTTGTTTATTCTTTCCTTAGGTACACGCTTTCGCGTTTGTTACCTATTCTTTCCCTTCATTGTGCCCGTTTCTTTCCTCTACTGTTTACTCCTTTTTTCTCCATCTTTCTCCCTGCCCCCCCCCCCCCCCCCCCTCTTGCGGCCGCAGCCGACTTCCCCCTCTGTATTATATTCATCATGACATTTCTGTCATGGGTATAGGGAAACTGCGTAAAACCTATACCAATACAGCCGGTCATCGAGTTCGCCCCCCAGTCGTGGAACTAGTCTTATTTCGCCGCGAAATGCCGAAGAAAAACATTTCACGACGAAATGTACGCGACTGGGATTCGAACCCGGGACCTCCCGGTCCGCTGGTTTAGTGGCGAGCACGCTAACCACTAGACCATCGCACCGGTTACTCCGATCAAGTATTAAGTGTAATAAAACTTTTCGGGTGCAAAGGGGGGTTAAAAAAAATTTGGTCCAAAAGTCAAAATGGCGACGTTAAGATGGCTGCCATGTTTTTCAAGATGGGATCTTGAAATTTTTCACCAAAATATTCATCAGGTCAAAACTGACGACTTTTGTACGAAAAGTTTTTTGTTTACGTTCATAATTTTTTGGTTAAAAGACCATTTTTTACTTTTCAGCGCTATCCAGAATGTACCACGAGGAGGTGAAGTTTTCAACATCCCTAGTGTAAATGTGCGCGTGTGTGTGTGGGTGTGCATTTGTTTGGGTTTGTAAAAAGTTGTTAGTTTTGTTGTCCAAAAGTTGTTAGTTTTGGCCTGATAAATGGTTTGGTGGGAGAAAATTCATGATCCCATTTTTAAAATAACATGTCGGTCATCTTACCATCGCCATTTTGAGTTTTGGACCAATATTTTTCTTAACGTGGCCGTTTGAACCTTCAAAGTTTTATTATACTCAATACGTGATCGGAACAGTATTTTTCCAGATAAATCAGGTGTAACATTAAAATGGGACAGCTAGTATATATATATATACACAGGGGGGCTTGAAAAGTGACGTCTAAAAGAAAAATCTAGATGCCTCGTATCAATACCTATCCCTCCACCCCATGTATGTTCTACGATCGTTTTTGTCAAGAAAAAAGCATTTTAACATTTTTCTCGGTTATATTCGTACTCTCCTCGCGATTTTGTTTACGCGTGTTATCGATACGAAGTGCACTGTTAACCTTACGTCGACACACTGGGTCATCTTGACCCGGACGAATTTGAAATAAAATGCTAACTCTCCGAAAACTGAAAGATTTAAATAATTTTTTATAAAAATCGAATTTTATACTCTTGAAATTCCAATTATGCAGACATATTAAGAAATGTTTGAAGTATATGCCCGATTTTTTTAAATCGAAACTGACCGAAGGATTGTGAATGGCACTGGGTCAATTTGACTATCCGGGTCAAATTGACCTAGTGTGTCAAAATCGTGGCCAAATAATAAGTGAGACCACAAAGGGATACGCAATGAATAAATGGCCAACTGACCACTAACGTACATTCCTTACATTTCGATTGAAAGTTTGAAAAATAGTTTTGAGAGGAACAGTCACAATTCGGAAGATTAAAAAAATACTTATACCAACCTGATGACTCCCAATTGCTTTCAAAAACTTCTCGGAGGGAAGAACATACACAAAAATAAATAAAAATTAAAACATAAGCTACAGAAAAACTCGAAAATATGCTTTATTCTCGAAAACTAAGAAAGATCACGGTACATAAATGGGGGGTGATTCGGATAGGCATGGATACGAGGCATTTAGGTTTTCCTTTTGGACGTGACTTTTCGGGTTACCCTGTATACGTGTACATATAGATGGACCGACGTCATCAGGACGTCAACCTCATTCTCAAGTGGGCTAAAAGCGCCCTTTTGTTCCTGCGCCATCGATATACACACGCGTATGCCCTTTGTATCGTTGCGCCAGAGCGCATAACATCGGTTGACAGATTGGAAACACCGCCCGAGACTTTTATGGCAGCTGTATCCCCGCTTGCCTATAAATCCTTTATCTCGCTTGTTTATCCTGCCGAGCGAGAAAGGGCGACCGGGGCGGAGGGTTATTTCTCATTTGCGTTAAAATTGTTCCATCGAGCCTTATCGAGGCATAGGAAGGAAAAGAGCAAAAAAACCAAGCACCGTTCGATCGAGAATCGACGCCAAAGTCCATCAGTTTCGTTCGCTCACCGAGCGCACAATCGTACTTGGCCGAACTCTCGCAATGAGCCTAGGGAGTACATTTTGAAAACTTATCGAACCGTGAATTACTGAAAGTGGCAATGCGGAGCACGCGCTGAAAATGATGAAAAGAAAAACAACGAGTGTTTGGACTATCGTTGCATCCTATGCACCGCCATAACGCGACAGATACGTTGACTCGACAAAGCCCTGCAAAGGTTCAAAAGGGCCGGAAAAGGGACATGGGGGCGGTTGCGCAAGGGTGAATTATCCCAAATTGCATTATCATTTGGTGTTTGGACAGTGGCGACGCCGTCGGGCTGTTTTCGTTATGTCGATAAAATGCAAGAGAATTCGTGAGTATTGGATGCACATTTATCGAAAAGCTCATCTCTCTCTGCCTTTCTGCGTCGTAGATAACCAGTCAAACGGCTTAATTGCTTTGTCCACGCAATTACGAAATTGCTTACACTTTACAATCAAGCGATCCGCCGGTCGGTCTCCGCCCCCCCCCCTTTCGCCCCCGCGATACTGATCAATTTTATGAACACTCGTACCCTGTCCGTTTGTCTTTTCCGTTCGACAAACCGGAAAAGCGGAACTCATGAATCACTGGATCGCGCATGAGCCTTCGATTTGCGCTCACTTTCACGTCGCAATCCCCCCTCGATAAATAAATATTGATAAAACGTTTGACATGTGCTTGTAATTAGTACATAGACTTGTTTGATTGTATTTTGTTTCGTTTTTCCTACAGCTTTCGAACACACACACACACACACACACACACACACACACACACACACACACACACACACACACACACACACACACACGCACGCACGCACGCACGCACGCACGCACGCACACACACACACACACACACACACACACACACACACACACACACACACACACACACACCCAACCATCCAATAGATCGTCTTCAAATTTTGCACACTTTTCGATAACATAATTACCGTCTATGTTAAGGGGTTTCCCCACTTGCGATTTTGAAAAAATCGATTCTTTTTTATTGCATTTTTTTGAAGTATAAGTATCTGAGAATATGCCCTGAAAATTTCAAGTCGATCCGAACAAAATTAACTGAAATATGAGCGTTGAAAGAGAAGAATCCGCGTTGAAAGAGCGTTGAAAGAGAAAGTTTAAAAGCGTTTTTCTCAAAATGGCATTTCTGAAGTCGGTGACCAAGATTACTCGAACACTAATAAACCGATCTTCTTGAAATTTTGCAGGCTTATTTAATACATAAAAATGTAGTCTTTGATAGTTCGATTTTTTTTTTTTCGAAAAAAAATTGTCGTTTTATAGCCAAAAAACGGCCGTTTTTTTCGTTAAAATCGAACCATTAACTTTGACTGTCCGCCATTTTGTGAAAAATAAATATTTTTTAAAATCCTTCGATTACAGACTAGTTTACACTTATATTTGACTAAATCCAAGCGCATTTTTTTCTTCAGATGATCCACGTCTCCGCAATGTTGGTCATCGCAAACCATGTATATAAAAACATTATTTCATTGACGCCCATTTGCCACGAAACAATGTAATATTTTTCAATAAAAAAATTACTGAAAGTTCTTCAAGATGTGTTCTATAAGATGGTATATTGATCGATTAAAAAAGTTTTGTAGTTTTCTTTTAAAAAAATCATGAAAAAGGCCTTTTTTTGCGCTACAAGTGGGGGTAACGCCTTAATCTAGTGTTCCTCGAAAACAAAAAAAAACCGAATTTTTCGTTAAGAAACACTATAGTAAATTTTTTTATGGAAAATTGAAGACTGTCAACAAACTTTTTATGGAGTTACTTCTAACATTTTTCAGAAGTATTCTGGATCCAATAGAGTAAGCAACTATTCAAGACTATTCTCATACCAAAAAGTATTACAAAAAAGCAAATCTGTCGGAAAAGCATGCCAGGGATGTTTCAAAATAAAAATCTTTTGGCTTTCTCCTTAGGGCCAACTTTGACATTCTAGTAAGTGACGATCAAATTCCGCACCCCCTTAACTGATGTCTACTTATGAGGACACCCTGTACGTACGATGACTTTTACAGAATCGTTGAGCCTAGCCAACGACAACTCTCCATACACCGGTGCATAGCTGTCGCATTGACCTTCCGCTTCCGACATCAACGAATGAAAACGCACCGCTACACACACGCTGCATTGTCGCGTTGAACAAATGTTTCACGCGAGCACATACGGCACAAATAATTTGTTGAATATCGCGCATGGAAAATCTAAGTGATTGGACACAGAATTTACTAATTCGTTTAGCCGGGAGATAAAATACATAGATTGGCATCTGCAATAGGGCAAGCAATATATATTTATTATACGTGTGTCAATTGAGGCAACGAGAAAAACATACCGTATATAAATATACATATGAATATACGTATAGATATTCGAATTAATGGATATCGAATACGGGGATCGGGGATAAGAATAAATTCATTTACCGTGTGAGCGTGATTTTCCATGGGCTGATCGGAATATTCATGGATAGGGACGCCCCATTCTTTTTATACTATCTATATACAAATGGCAATCAAATTATTCACACATATATGTATCGATCCTATGTGGCATAAAATAGGGGAGGTTTTCCGTGTAGAAATGATGACATAAAAAGAAATAGACGAACATGGATATGAAGAAATTTCCCAAAGAAAAATTAGGGGTAAAAATAAGTTCTCGGCCTTTTTTCCACGAAAATAATGATTTATTTACGTAAAATCAAGGTATATTTTAATGGGACAAGCGATATCCGTTTGCTTCCCCATATTTCCCACACCCGTTAGGCAGATTGCGAAATCCTTGGCGATAAAAAGATGGCGGTTTTGAGTTGATAAAGTCGGTAATGGAATTTTTGACCTCATTGAACTTCTTGAAGTGGCTATCAGCCAAATGATGTTGGAACGATCGGAAGAAGTGACAAGCCGGTGGAGCCAAGTTTGTGGAATACGCCGGGTGTGGCGAAACTTCCCAGGCCAATGGGGCAGGAGGGATACTCGTGTAGGCCAACCCCTTAAGGGGGTGAGTCCGGATACCTCGGTGCGTGGCGACACTGCCGGCCCGATGCTGGGCGACCAATGTCGACGAAAGCGAGGCTCGTCAATTGGAAGTGATGCGGGTTCCCCGTAGGCACGAAGATCTGACCAATGATCCCGAATGGTACCGCGGGGGCTAGTGGCCCAACGGCCCTTAAGGGGGTCGGGACTGGCCGGTGAGGTTGGATTCGCCGGGGCAGTAGTTGGCCGTATGCTAGTCAGGGTTCCTTCGGGTTATTGTGAGCTACGTTGTAAACGAATGTAAACTGGTAGCCTTGCATATGCTTGTCGCTTCGATCAAGCGTACCCCGATCACGGACCTAATGGTGGTCGTGTTGTTTAAGGGGCTATGCCAGTGTGACACTTTCAAAGAAACGATTTTTTTTGGTCTTTTTCGACGGTTTATACTTTCAATACAATCCTGTAAAAATGTCAAGGCCCTATCTCTAATACTCCCCGAATGGCAGCCTTCTAAAGAGCAACCGCTCGAAGGTATAACATCGATAGTTAAATCTTTAAACGCGTTCGTCCCGAAATAAGATTTTTCAAATTTTCTGACATTGTAACTCAAAGAGCAATTATCCGATTGACTTGAAATTTGAACTGAGTACTCTTGAATATATTTACTCTACAATGACGTAGGATATTTTTGATTGGATGAAAATTGACGATTTGGCATTGGAAAAAACGACCATTTTATAGGCAAGAAAACATACTTTTTCCGAAACTACGCCATTTTGTTAGATTTTGATATTGTTCGAAAATCCTACGTTATTTTACAGGAAATACTTTCCAGTTTAACGCCATTTTTTCCGATTTCGGTTTCAGCTACTCAATCGGCCGGAATCGTGTCTGCAGTGGAGGAACTTTTTTTTGTCGCCTCCGAAGGCAGCGCATAAGTCGCTTGGATCTCAATATTTTTCTATGAAAAAATGATGTAATATAGGTCAAATATAGCCAAATATATTCTTAATTTTCCGAAACATTCAATTGAGTACTTTTCTTCCAAAAAATTCCCGAAAATCACCCAAATTATCACCGTTCACACTGATATAGCCCCTTAAGGCACAGCACGTAACATCTCTGACACTAATCCCAGCCCAACGAATCTAAAGCATCGCTGGTCCTTTTTGCTGTGTGCGGTCTTGCATTGCCATGGAGCAATATGTTCGGCCTAGGACCTTTGCCTGTGTAAGGCCGCCTTGAATCTTACCGATCTTTTTAAACGACTGGAAATGTCTTGTTGTGTAGTTCCCTAATGCAAAGGGTGTCTCCAAATAACCGGACATTTTCATTTATTGATAAAACGTATTGTTTATTTGAAAAGTACGAATATTTTTATTTTAATATAAGGTACAAACATGGAGGTTATATGTGGAACACAATATCCGATGAATGGCCGCCTCGTCCCTGTTTGCAGACGTTCCGTCGTTTGACGAAATTTTCGATAACATTTTGCGCAATTGCAGACTAATTTCATTAATGGTGCGTCCAATTGCTTCCTTCAGCTCCGAAATGGTCTGTGGATCATTGGCATACACTTTTCCTTTAAGAAAACTCCAAAGACCGAAGACCAATGGCGTCAAATGGCACGATCTTAGTGGCCAATTCACATCGCAGGCGACGCGAGATAACACGACCATAAAACTTCGTCTGCAATAACTGCAATGTTTCTCCCGCAGTGGGGCAGGTTGCTCCATCTTGGTGAAAGAATGCGTTGCGCCATCTTGTTGAAAGAATATGTCGCGACATCGTGTTGGAAGAATATGTTGCGACATCTTGTTGAAAGAATATGTTGCGCCATCTTGTTGAAAGAATATGTTGCGCCATCTTGTTGAAAGAATATGCTGCGCCATCTTGTTGAAAGAATATGTTGCGCCATTTTGTTCAAAGAATAAGTCGCGCCATCTTGTTGAAAAAATATGTCGCGACATCTTGTTCAAAGAATATGTTGCGCCATCATGTTGAAAGAATACGTCGCGACATCTTGTTGAAAGAATATGTCGCGACATCGTGTTGGAAGAATATGTTGCGACATCTTGTTGAAAGAATATGTTGCGCCATCTTGTTGAAAGAATATGTTGCGCCATCTTGTTGAACGAATATATTGCGCCATCTTGTTGAAAGAAACAATTTCTATTCGTTGCTCTATCAAGTAATTCTGTATAATTAAACCTCAATACTTCCTGATGCCAGTTGTCAAAGATTAGTACTCGATGTTCGCCACGAAAAAAATTGCGCGAAATTGAAAATGTCAGGTCATTTTGAGACACCCTTTAGTAGCGAGCACCGATTGCGTTTGGCAAGGAGCTTCGTCCAGCCACTGCTCCAAATCCTCGTCTTCGAATTTTTTCGTTTTCCTGCGCTCTCGCTATCTTTGAGGTAGGAATTTCCACTCCGGAACCTTCAAAACCACGTCTTCACGGTTCTGATGGATACGGAATCTTCCCCCAATGTCTGACAAATCATCTCCTTAGGCTCGCGAGTGTTTTTTTTTCCATTCGAACGCCTAAAGCACGCAGTGTCTAATATACGCGTTATTGCAACTCACTTTGCTCACTGTGCTCACGACGTATATTTTGAGGATACATTAAGCTGTTCATCCGGCAAAAAATAGTCTACTAGGCTGGTATTAAATGACACCAGACCTGGAGGGAATTTTTTTCGTTCATATATTCAATACAACTGTTTTGACTCTCGGTCCGAGAACTTATTTGTACACTAAATAGATTCCCATTCATTCGTGGCGAGTGGCATAGGCGGGGGCATATCCTTTGAAGTTGATGAGGCACACCGTGCTCGTGATTAAATCCGCGTTTGTTTCGAATTCATCCGCGCTCGGCATTCTTCAGTTTCACATTTTCCAAAATCATTTTCCCATGTCTCTTCATACCTTTGGTGAAAACCGTGTGTTTCGCGTGCGGAATTTTTCCTTCTCGGTCACGTATCATTATTTCGGCGGAGGGCACTACGTAGTAAAATTTTAAAAAAGGCCAAAAGTCCGGGCGATTTATGGAATATATGTAGCGCGAATAAAAAGCACTACAGCTCTCCACCTATTGCACCGATCTGCGAGGATGATGGACAATTAAAAATTCCGAAAAGTTTCCGAGCACGTTTTTGAACCTTGCCTCGGGCATGGCAAGAGAGAGGGGGAGAGAGGGAGAGAGAGAAAGAGAGAGAGGAGAGAATGCGAGAGAACGAAACGATAGAAGCCCCAGTGGTGGTCGGTTTCAGTGCGAAATAACCATTTCGTATAATCGCTCTACACACGAATAATTAAATGATACGGCTCGCACGTAGGCATCGCGCATTTTATACTGGCGCTCGCGTTTTTTTCTCCACTTTTACGTATATGTATATATATATTTTTTATTTTATAGAAAACAGTTCTCTCGTTGGCTCCACGTCGGTAATACAATTGGAACGGATGATCACCGACAGAGAACACATATCCAAATGTGTGTAGTCGGGAATGGAGGCGGCCGGGAAATGCTATAAAGCGGTCATTGATCGCGAGAATATAACGCGTCCACGTCGCGATTAATTCCGTTTTGTAGAGGGAGAAAGACACACACACACGAAAAATCTCCACTTCGCGAGAGTGTACTGAAACTCATTTACGAATACGCCACTTAAAAAAAAAATCGTGTACCACTGTCACATGTCGGCGAGTTTCGCATTAATTTGGAACGCGTTCATTTTACTTTCGCAAATAAGTCGAACTATATTCAAATCCTTTTTATATTCGCGCATCTCCATATATATACATACATATATATAAAGAGACTGTGACAAAAATACGTGCTGAATATAATTTCCCGAAATGGAATACGAAGGACTTTCCAGCATTGGAACAAAGTCTATATGTATATGTAGACACTAATCAGTGATAAATCAATTGTCTGTGATGGAATGTTATTTAATTAAATACAAATTCTCATATAAAATTCTTCGCTTTTCCGATAACGATATTTCGCATAGTAACTGGAGTGCGCCGCTACTGTCATATTCAACACTCTAATATAATATAATATAACAGAAAACATTATAAAATATTGTAGTGACGTATACAAGGTACTAAAATAATAATGATGATTATTATTATTATCATCACAGAGCAGTAATCAGAGTATCAGTAAAAGTTATCTATTCATCAAGATTATTACTTGATGTTTGAAAATAGGGATATCGCCTCGAGCATATACTTTGGTAATATATCACATACAAAAGAAGGTTAGCTAAATTAACTATTGAAAAAAAAGTATCAGAATAACACTAAAATAATAATACGTATTATATATATATATATATATAAAATTGTAGTAATGTGTTTAAAGTACTAAAATAATAAGAGCAATTATTATTTCAATTATCACAGACAATAATAAAAATATTATGTGCAATGAAAAGGCTGAAAATATATTGATATCGAGTCGAGCATATCATTTGAGGCTTTAAAATATTGAATAATTTTTATTCAAAAAAAATTATTTTATTCAAAATGTAAAGCTCATAAAAGAGCAACATTTCAACAATATTTAAAAAAAATATCATCCAAAAATGTGGGAAATTCAGCCGGTGGGACCTGGTTTCCAGAGACCCCAAAAAAAGTGTCCTCGTGGTGGTCAGGATAACTCATGATAGCTTTATCGGAAATTAAAAAACCAATTTTTTTCTGTTAGTAGATAAGTATAGCTCCTGATTGAACGAAGGATTTTTTGAAAAATTTAAATTTACATTTTTGGCAGAGTTGTATGCAAAATAGTGCCACTTTTGGTACAATTTACACTACGTATAGCCTTGTAAAATTAGTTGTAATAAAGAAACATTCGTTCAATCACTAGTCAATGCTATTTTGAAGAAGTGTGCAAAATTTCAATAAGATTGGTGCATTAGTTTTTGAGAAATCGTGTCCAGCGACTTCAAAAAGAGTGTTTTGAGGAAAATGCGATATACCTGCGTCGCTCCCGGCCGCTCTTTCCCAACAGGGGAACTCCCAAAGGCTCTCTCTCCTAGACGTTTACTCCGATTGACTTAAAACTTTGGGAGGATATTCTAGACGTATTGTAATAGTAGAGAATAAAATTTAAAAATTGTTTTTTTTTTTGACATTTTTGAACCCACGTAACTCCTTAAAGTAGTTGACTTTATGGTAAGTTTTGATAAATAAAAAATACGTATTATTAATTTTTAATTTTTTAAAATAATTTATAAAGCAATAAAGAGAATGTGACAGACATTTTACATCCTGATGTAATATTCCTTCACGGTGTATGGAATGCTAAAGCCGTTGTTTTGTATGTTGTAGCACCAAAGCCACGCCACATTTTTCACACACCGTTTGTTGTTTTTATATTTTTTCCACTTTTCGCAAACTTTACGCACATTCGAATCCAGCAATCCCGCGATAAGTGAACTTCGAACAATTTTGGATCCAGCTAACGTCATCTAGTTTGCATGAATTACACTAAAAAACCATAGAACGGTTTCTAGCCGTCGTATGACATTGATGGATAAAAGGAATAAATGTCAATGTGGAATTGTGTGAGGCCTTAAATGGTTAGTCACAGAACTGTCACACGATGATACAAAGGGTTAACTGCCGATCAAATTAACATATTGAACAACGCCAGAATAATAATTATTATTGTTACCTATCATCGATAATACAAAAAAAAACTATTATCAGCCATGATCGATGGCCAGAGCACCAAAAACCCTGATGAATCCACCAATATCACGTGTAACAAGAAAAGGAATTGCAAATTCTGCGATATCGGGTCCAACCGAGCGATTTAATTTCGCACCGCGGACAAGTCGATATTAGCCGAACAGCGGCGATTACGCGCCGTTTCATATCCACCAGGCTGTGTGGACAAAACGAAGGCGCAACTCTGCACGGTCGAGTTAGCCCGAATATCGCGCAGTTTTCGTCGTCGTGCCCGAAAACCCTTGTCAATCGGACAAACAGTTCGGGTCGTTAACCAATCGCAAAAACGCGAGAGCACGAGACATAGCGAAAATCGCCGCACACATAGAGGGGAGGAAAAGCGCGATATTCGAGAATGGGATTCCTGAGCGCGCGGATCAATAAAAAACTTTTTCAATTGACTTCTCGCATGGCTTTATTCACCCGAAAACCGAGTAGGAAAAGTGGCAAATCAATGTATCTATATATGTATGTGTGTAGAGGGAACGGGGAAGGGAAAACGGAATTCATGTACACAGGCATATATATATATATATATATATATATATATATATATATATATATATACACACACACAGGGTGTCCTATTATAAATGGATAATTCTGTAACTGTCGATAGGTCGGATCATGTCCTAATATATGCTGGAATTTTAGTTCAGTAAAAGCTTCACGGTTTTCGAGATGTTAGGCTTGTGTTATTTTTTTAAAATCATCTTTTTTTGGTTTTTCGAATGCCATTTTTACAAATGATATGAATCGACAATAACTGAGTAACTTTTTTAAATAATTGGCACGATATGCGTAGTACATTTTTTTTTATTGTAGGCTATCAAAGTCCGTTCGAATTGGTTTGTATGAAGATTCTGCGTAAGATATTTTTTTTTTTATAAAGTTTCCTTAACATTTAAGGTTAAAAAGAAAACTTATAGATAAAACAAATATCCAAAAGTATTTTCAAAAAACCGGGTCATCATTTGTAGAAATGACATGCGAAAAAGCAAAAGCAGATGATTTTTATCGTGAAAACCGTGGGACTTCTATTAAACTGAAATTCCAGAATATAGTAGGACATGATCTGACCTATCGACAGTTGCCGGCTTATCCATTTATAACAGGTATACCATTTAAAAGAAAGCATTACAATAAAACGAAAAGGTGAGGTCGTACAAAAAAGTGTTTCCTACAAAAGTTTTATCGTCTTGAGGGGGACATCTGATGGTAAAGCAAAATATTTTTTTCTCTCAACACGTCTACGAGATACCATGGTAACTTGAATTTTTCAAACGGAAAGGCATGGTATTCATTTTTTTTAGAAAAATGATGTTTTCAGACGAATTCAACGACAAAAAATTCCCTTGGCCAAAGATCAAGACAGGTAGGGCGGCTCAAAGTATTTGAAATATCACATGCCACATACATTGGAGTGACGAATTTCTAAAGGCGTATTCGACTGTGCGTCGAGCAATGTGATCGGTTATGTCTGTTGAGTGGCAGTTTAGGATTTTTTTAATAGCGCATGTAGGTACATGAACAAAATTAAACCCTTACAGACACACGCATACACCTTGAGCAATGCTAATGTAGGTGGTAGAATTAATGGGATTTTCTATTTAAATAGTCCTAAACTGGCACTTAACAGCCATAATGTAGCCAATATGTAGCGAGGGATATTTCCAAAAACTTTAAACCGCCATAGCTTTCTTGATTTTTGAACAACAGAATTTTTTTCCTTCCGTTGGATTCGTCTCAAAATCGGCTACTTTAAAAAAAAAACCCTGTCTTTCTATTTAGAAAACTGAAAGTTACCGTGGTATCGCGTAGCCGCGATGACAGTAAAAATATTTTGTATCACCATTCCCCTCAAAACTATAGCACTTTTGGAGGAAATACTTTTTCATACAACCTCATCTTGTCGATTTATTTATTTATAGATAAATTTTCCGATTTCCAACGTTATAGCCTTGCGGGTTTTTACGTATTACCCGTTCCCAATTGAACTTTTTCCTGTCACTCCCTACTTGCACTTCGCTAATCCAACCTAACGTTTCGTTGCGTTCACAGCCGTTTTCAGCTACACTGGTTTAGCGCAAATTTCTGTGATATTATGATAACTATCAGTGCAATTTGTGACTGGGCCGATGCCAATCCGAAACAATGCAATTTTGTGGAAGGCAAACGTATTTAGAAGGAAGGTCACATTTTAATATGTTGTAAAATTAGCGGCGTTTGCGATACCGGAGCTGTCACACACTGCAGTGAGCACACTTTCATGTCTGAATTCACTATTTCAATTTTAAAGACTCTCATACAAGCCTCTAAATGATCGGTTTTTTGTACATTTCCGAAATAATTTTTCACGTACACGAAGCGTTTCCCTGCAATGGGAAATTTGTGGAAACGGACTTCCAACTCCTTACTCGAAGTGCTTTCGCAATCTTTCACAGCACATTTAATGTTCTTTCGGTAGTTTTTACGCGGAGATCACTTCGCGCATTTCATTTACACCAATTTTATGTTTTTTAATTGAAATTAAATACTTTTATCGCACGGCTACGTATAATTGTTATTGAAGGCTTTGCCCCGAATGTACTTTGATTTTCCGCCACCAGATGTCATATCGCCATTTGACAGATCCCAATAGACGGCCCCATATTCATCTGATTCATCTGAAGGTATCAGAAATATTGGTCTTCTGCTTACTGGTTAATGCACCAGCTAGTGCACGGCTAAACGGTCACCGCTCCGACTATTGGCCATGCACAGCACTGCTTAACTCGGCTTTTTTTTAGAAATGGGACACTCTGTACATATATATAAAATATATTACACACGAAATCTTTTCCTATCTCTATCCCTCTTCCTCTATTACTCGTGCTTTTATCATTGTACCTAACGTTACGATCGCGAGAGAGACAGATGAAAAAGATATTTCCTCTCTTTTTCTCTCTCTCCCTCACTTTCCGTTACTCCGTATTCGCTCCGTTTCCCAGCGGATTTCAATTTAGCACTTCACGACTCTGGCCTGATTCGCATCTTCGCCAAATGGGCTATGTTTGATCTCGCAGACAACTTCGCCACACGTGAAAACTTCCCTTTTTCCTCGCTGCACAATGATTTCTTCCTCTCGTATATATACGCGGATAAAAGAACACCGCGTATTTTTGGCAAATTGCGAGAGAGGGAGAGCGAGAAAGAAAGAAAAGGGGAGTGCCAGAAAAAACCGCATGATGGAAAAAGACTTTGGCGCCATGACTCCCAGAGCAATATGCTCACCGTGCGGGTAAAAGGGAATCGAATGCGAGAGAAGAATCGAAGGCGAGAAATATCCTTTCAACGTATACGACATTTATATAAGCTTTTTTTTGTCGTTCATGGTGAAAAATGATGTCTCCGCCGCGCAGAAGTCGTCTTTCATATTCGTGGACTGTATTCGATTTTGACACTTCCGGTTCCGCCCGTGTCTGGAGACAAAAGTAATATACGCCCGGGTAAAAAATGTTGCGTAGATTTTTTCGCAGCCCCGAGGCGACGGGTGTCAAAATCCAGCTGATCTTATACCGAACCCCCACGTTTGCATTTCTGCATATACGATTCGCGGCGAGCAGGAGGGCTCGAGAGTAATACCACAGACGGAACGGGAAATCGAGCTAGGTTGAATTATGGAAACTTGCTTCGCGTCTCGGACGGACCTTCAGAATTCTGTATACAGCCACGTTCCTATGTAGGCGCCCATTACCGAGGCTGTATATCCGTGACGAATGTTTAAGTGCACGATCGGGGAAATTGAAATCCGTGCGTGGGCTGTCTGCAATGCTGCTGTATTTCCATTTGAACCGCGATGTACGTAGCAATGAGTATCTCTCTCTCTCTCTCTCTCTCTCTCTCTCTCTCTCGCACCCCGAGCTACGTCCCTGCCATTCGATGCACTCACCATAAACCTCCTCACTTCCGGTGACAATGGCAGTACATGGGAAAAACCCAGTCTGGGCGACTCCCACGTATTTTTCGAGCATGACTTAGCATCGCAGTTCTGAAACGATCGGGTAGAGGGAGGCTGAGTAGGGAGCGGGGAAAAGTACGTGTCCTGCGACGATTCGACATTTTAAGGATCTTTGACGCATCCTGACTGTGATCCTTCTTCCCTAGCTCCGAAGGAGCACCCTCGAAGCGGATGCACTGAGAAAAAAATCATTGTTCCAATATCATTGGTTTTATTGAATGAAATTTCGTTGATCCAATTGTAAAATTGTTGGTGTAAATAATCGGATTTATTAGTCTAAACAAAACGCTATTGACTTCAATAACATAAATTAAAAGATTTGTTTTCATTCAAAAGATATATTGTTTGCCGAGAACAATATATTATTAAAACTATCTAAAAAAATATCGCGAACAAATTATATAGTTTTGAATGCATTTTCTGCAACGAACAAAAAAAGCGTTTCAATTCATAACATGAATATTGATGGTTCGAGTACACAAGAAAAATTGAATTTCGCTCGTTTGATTCAGATAAAAATTCTATTGAGTAAATATGTTATTTTATTTTTTCACCATATCCGATATTGATTTCCAAGTACATTTTTCGTTAAAATATTAATATTTTATTTCGATTGAAAAATGTCTGAATTGGTTAAAAAATTATGCGAAAATGAGATTGGTTTCTTGCGAATTTGGTTGAAAAAATTCAACCAAATCATGGCCGAGCGCCGGCGAAATTATAGGTGTGAGGAAACCCGTAGTTCTCGGAGTAACCGCTAGATGCCGCACGCGCGCTCGTTTCTCGTAAGCGTAGCGCGGACGGAAAATCTACTTAAACGCCAGAGAAACTCTAAAGAGTATCGCTTTTTGGCCTGTGGCTAAAATCAAAGTGTAATATCTGTTCTTAACAGTTGAATATCTGATATTCTCTCCATGGATATTCCATTGGATATCTGATATTCTCCCGACTATCATCGTGGATGATCATTCTAATGCTCACTGTTTATTTAAGATTTAAAACAAATTGAAAAACTCACGTCCCATGGTACATTCGTTTTGATGCAGTAAAGAAATTATTAATTCTATTGATTATATTTTTGTACGAGATAAAAAATGTTGTAGCAACCGCTTAATTATTTCATCCATACATCTAGGTATTGTATATAGAATAATTTCAACAGAATATAATTCTATTTGAAGCATAATGTAGATATTCCGAGAACAGAAGAGCTTTTTCAAATAAAACAATATGTTATGTAAATCAATCACATTTACCAATATTTTCTAGTATTGTAACAATCTCATATATCAGAGTGGCACTCCGCAGCAGCACATTTATTTCGATCAACCAATATATTTTTTTGATTCAATTGGTTATTTTTATCAGTGTGGATTCTCCCAAACGAGCCGAAAACTATTGTGGAAGACAACCGGGACCAGAGACGGCATACATCGTTTTTTTTCATAGTGAGATGTAGGCTTATTAGAGAGGGTGCAAGATGTAATTTGGATAAGTTGATGCGGGTCGGGCCGTTTGTATGCTTCGTTTATGCAAACGGTCCAATCGGAGCATGTACGATTCGGGCCTGTAGTCTCGATTGTGGAATTGCCGAATAAGATTCCCCGGAAGTGAGAGGCAAGCCTGGGAAAGAGGCGAACATGAGTCGAAGATATCGTCGACGTGTTTGAGAAGTTGCATGGGTGAAAGAGACCGAGAGAGAGACCGAGAGAGAGAGAGAGAGAGAGAGAGAGAGAGAGAGAGAGAGAGAGAGAGAGAGAGAGAGAGAGAGAGAGAGAGAGAAAGAGAGAGAGAGAGAGAGAGAGAGAGAGAGAGAGAGAAAGGAAGTCTAGACTCGACGCGGGGGGTAAGATCAAACGGTCTCGTTGACTCGGAAGTAACGTGGTCTGGTAGAAAGGAAAAGAGGAAAAGAGTGAGAAGGAGATGGAGAAAGATCTGCCAATGGAGGTTGAAGTTTGCTTGGCTTTTTGCAATCGGCAAAGCACGCGAAACTTGCACATAGAAACCAACCAAAGACCAAATCTACCCTTCGACAAAGTTCTGCCACCCTCTCGGTCCCTTCTGTCTCTTTCTCTCATATTCACCAAGATCCACGACCACCACTGCTCTTCTTGGCTCTACATTACGTACAACCGACCTTATGAAGCAAACGAAAGGGCGAAAAACTACACGACTCAACGCTATAAGCAGCCTGGTTCATTTCCACTTAAATTGGGCCACCGTGGGTGTTCGTCCATCCAGGTGTGCATTAATATGGATTGCCGAGGAACAATAGAAAACGCACAATAGTTCATCGTCGATTGCACGGAACACGCGTCCTTTTACTTTTGCTTGTCCGAAGCCCCGAATTTTTTTAAACCACCCTATCCGGATACAGAGCAATCAGGGCAAAAAATGCCTCGATCGCGGGCAGTCTGTCATTTCCCCCTTTGCTCCTTGCAACAGAGCGCAACAATCTCCTCCGCACCGCTACTGCAAGCTCGTATCTCTCCCAGTCGTTTGCAGCCCCGGTGTGCTTCATCCATTAGTTTTTATAAAACTGTGATTTCCGTTTTGCACCGTCTGCATGCATACGTATCACGGCACGGGCAAAAGCGTTTCGTATGTGTGCCAGATCGGCGAGAGCACTCTGGCCTGATTAGGCGACGAATAGCCGAGTTCCCCTTCATCAGGGCGAAACTCGCTTTCCAACCAGAAATGCCAATATATCTCTCCCATCGAGGGCGGGGGGGGGGGGAGTTAAATGATCGCGATTGCATCCTATTGTAATAACGAAAAGAGCAAATCCGAAATTTGAAATGTTGCACGAGATACGAAAATGCAAAAACAACAGCTAGAATTGACTGATGGCTTTGATTGACCCCCATTGGTTATCAGGAAGCTTATCAGGGCTCTGATTCATAAACCTCGTTCGGATGCTTAAAAAGTCTCGAGACTAAAATCGAAATATTCAGATTTGATTTAAATTTACATCATCGAGAGATTAATTTATGGTTCATTGACTGTGTAAAAATAGTCAGTTTCGCAACATGTTTTCGGAGATTTTTAATGTTCAAGTTGGAGCTTTATCCATTGGGTAACACGTGACACCTCGTAGGCACTAGTTATACGGCTCTAAGGACTAAAAGAATATTGAGATTTAAATTGAAAACTGAGCAAGCCGTAATTGTAGTGTTAGGAATGTCGGATGAAAAAATTAAATGGTTTCTCTACTTAGTTCATTAATAATACTCGATGGGAATAAAAGGTGGAATGGTTTGCTCTAACGGTACGTTTTCGGATATTAAGGGATCATCACAGTGTGACCACCGAAAAAATAGCCGATTTTCGTGAATTTTTTTAGGTCTAAGGATAGGCTAATCGGTCTAATTTTTTTTACAAATTGAAGCCCCGATAAAGAATACAAAAGGATTTTTTTTAAATTTCTTTATTTATGGTTCAACATTGTCACGTCCGGCGACGGAGTCACTGGACTTGTCCTACGGCCCTCCTAGACCACTCGACTTCTACGAGAACACGGTTTTAGGCATGCTTTCTCTAAAAAGATGTTCCGTCGCATGGGACATGTATGTAGTTTTAAATTGTTAGACGATAATTTATTCAAGAACGCCTTTAGCCATCAATAAAAAAAGGGAATTTCCCGAATTACAAGCGGGTCCGCGGGCAGCGCTGTACGTGTCACTCCGCTCGTAAAGAAATGTTTTAAGATTTTGTGAACTCGTAAAGAAATGTTTTTAGATTTTGTGAACAATAAGGTGCACGTACAAAACAGCATGATCTATCCTCGAGGACTACCTGACCAGCATAGTCGCACACCCTAATAAAGGGATTAACCTCTGCGCTCATTCGACGCCTGAAGCAAGCGCGGAAATCTTTTTATTATGGTGCCTAGCGCGTCACGGGAATTTCCCTACAGTCGAGCTTGGGTCCGACAGCAATGTTCACTTCTTTCCCACCAAAAACTCCTTTTCGTGATTGGTGATGAGAAAAAATCCTCCCACTCTCAATTTTGCACCAATGATCACTGCATGCAAGGCAGAGTCTCACCCTTCTCCTCTTTTGGGGACTTCTCGTCACCAACTACGAATCTTCAGTTTAGAAACTCACCTCGACCGAGACGCATCAAGAACTACTGGACAACAGTTGAGATCGTCTCGTGTCCAAAAACGCATCAAGACCTACTGGGCAACAGTTGAAATCGTCTCGCGTCAAAAAATCATCACAATCATACTGTGCCTTGAGACTACTCTCAAGCACAATATCTAATACTCACTATCATAACAACAAGTAAACCTTAAGTGCTTAGTTGTAGAGCGTTGAATTTTCAAATAAATATTTGTTCTGGTCCTCGTCTCCAATAACTAATTTCACTTCCTAAACAAAAATCAAGTCGTTGGTGATTTATTTCCCTGACGACGATACGAAGGGACTACGTCACCGCCAGAGTGTAAATCGAGCCTTACAACCCCGACAGGTCGAAGTGTTACAGCGCGGGCCCCACGGATCGCACAAAGTCGTAAAACAAAAATTGCGTTGATATGCGTTCCATCCCGTGTAGCGACTAAGCACAGGGCAAGGGCCTATGGGAAACTCCGCTCGACCCGATCGTAAAAACCGGAGCGCGCCGAAAACCGAATATACGTGAACAACCTACGAAGCGCATAGCGGTGTGCCTTTCTTACGAAAATCCACGGGAAACCGACTCCTATGGCCCTCTTTCTGATTGGTCCATAGACAATTAAGCTCGTGCATAGCTGGTTCGTAAGACCCAAGGAACATCCTTCGACGTTGTCCTTCACGACTGGCCAACAATCCATTAGAAGTCCGAAAACCCTTTTTCCACTCTACCCAAATATGCAACCTAGAGCAAGAGGAACCAAAAACGCTTATAAAAAGGGCGATCCTATCGCCACTCCTCAGTTCTTCAACTGAGTCTTTGTCAACCATGACTCTGCCCGTGTAATCATCGAATCTCAATCCAACACTCCATCACCCAGTCAAACGTCAACTCAATATCTTCTCTCAAACTAGAAAGTCCTGTTGAAATTCTTTACTTTTATTCCGCGACTAATAACTTGAGTTCATTTTTTTATAAGTTAGTATTTGTATTTACGCCGAAGTAACTCAACCCGATTACAAATAAATTCCCCGCTTTCCGAGAAATATTGTAAACGCAGTGCGTACGCGTCTCATCATCTTCCATTGTACCTGCGAGGATAACGGCCCACCGACGAAGGGCCGTTATCCTTACGACCGATCGCTGACACTCCTGCGAACGGGTGTACATCGCACCACCCACCATTTTGAGCGAACTATATATATATATATATACACAGATATTTCTTCGGTGTCTATGTATTACCAAATTAATAGGATGAACCAGTTTGGTTAATTCGAATCAAACACGAATTATTTGAACACGAATCTGACGAATCATTCCATAATATTGAATTATCGCGTAGATTTCGTAATTTCATTCCTTAGCGCACACTACCCCTTTTTACCCTCATCCCGTGTTATTGCGCTAGGCGTAGGCAACAAAGAGGGAAACAAATAATTGTGCTCTTATCCCTTCCGGATGTGACAACATTGTTTTTGTTTGCGGAAAACTACGTGAAAAAAATGGTGTCCCATGGTGGCCAGGATCGCGGCAGCAAATTTCATTTTAAACAAAAAAATTCAAAATGATTATTAATTTGTGGGAAAGCCGCTATGTTCCTATGGAGGTTTTTTGTAGTGAAATTTGAAAAAAAATGCGTCGGAGTGAACAAAAAGTATCAAATTTAGCCTTTTTTCGAAAAATTTGCGTAAAAAAAATTGGAATACTTAAAAAAAAAAGCTTCCATAGCAAAATAAGCAATGAAGTAAAGAATGTTTTGTTAAAATTTCAAACGGATAACTTGAAAACACCTTCTTTGAGAGTGGCCACCGTTTTGGAACACATCATTCTGAGAAAAACGCGTTTAAAGTTCGGAGTGCGGGATCTCACGCTCCAATAACTTTTTCTAAGAAAGGCCGTAGCGACCGAAATAATTCGAATTTCGATCTAAAAATTGAACGGAACGTTTATAACCGTGTATACCCTCGGATAATGCAAAAAATAGATTTTTTGAAAATTTTACACTGTGATGATCCCTTAACGAAACTTGTAGGTTAAATGTGACAACAGTGCGTTAAATAGTGCTGTCGAGTGAGTTACTCACAGTCAATGTCACATCCGGAAGGGATGAGAGCATAATATTTTCGTTTCCCTCTTTGTTGCCTACGCCTAGGGCAATATCACGGGATGAGCGTAAAAAGGGGTAGTACGTGGGAAAGAATAGAATAACGATGAATGATACAAAAAGAAAAGGTAAAGTTAGCTTATATTGGTTGTGTTTGACGCTCGATCGCTCGCTCGCTCGCTCGCGTGGATGTTCGTTGTCGCTCGGGTGGATGTGTGTTGTCGCTCGCGTTACAAGGGCCTTCGCTCTTGGCCTGGTGCGCTCGCAGGATTTTACGCTGGTCGTGTGTATCCTCGACGTGTTAACTGCGACGGGCACTACGCGTAGATAGAAATATGAATGGCGCGCGAGGTCGATGAATTGAGACTGATATTCGCGGACCGATGATAGCAATTATACAAGTGTAATATAAAACTTTTGTGACTCGAAAAATGAAGACGGTTCGTATGAAGAATAATTGGAGATATTCGTTAGGCTTCTGGGTTAAGACTTGATACAAGAAGTTGATTTGATGGTGGTTGGCGGGAGCCTGGGATTGAGACTCGATAGAAGAACTTGATTTAATGGTGGTTGACGGGAGACTGACTTCAGGAAGGAAGTCTTTCTTGATATCAAAATTAGGAGGGGTTCAATAGTGGGAGACGGGACCTCAGGGAGAGTACGGTTTTGGTCATTTAGTCCTGCAGGGATTGGACCATCGGTCGTGAAGATATCGGTTGATTAGCGTGATTGGTCGTGATGTGGTGTGCGAATACTTTACAGATTCGTTAGCCACGTGCGTGTCCTTATTCCAGTGCATCGGTTCTGACTAATATGCGTATGAAGAGAAGGAGACCGTTGTCCCGTGTTTCGGCGAAAAAGCGCATGGGATATAGAGTTCGATATCTGAGACCTAAGCATTCGCATGGTTTGTGTTATGTCGATTTGTGGCGATGGTGACTTCTCATATCGAGAGGTTTATACATCGGACTATGCTGCGGGACCGGATGTCTTATTTTTCAGTCAGAGTTATAAATTCGTCGGAGCCGTCTAGTCTATGTTATGTTTAAATAATCTAGGGTCGAGGCTTCTCTTGGTCCCCATGTGGATGGGCCGACGTAGAGTTTTGGAGTCTGTTGATCGAGTTGATAGTTGGTTTTTCGTTCGACAGCTCTTCTTGGAATATGCGCCTGAGATCGTGTTCTTGTTGACAGCCAATGGGATAGGAAAAGTCGATGACTGGCGGTGGTGCTATCATGTATACATCGCTGTGGGTTCAATATGCGTGCGAAACGTACGCACGTTCCTTTTTACGCTGTTACGCGTCTTATTCTTAGATTTATACATGTATAATAAGCTTATAACGGCAAATGAGGATATTGGGAATAACCGAGAGAAGGCACATTCGCTAGGATGTAACATCAAGCATCAACTCGTGGCTATTTCAAAATCTATAATGGTGTTAAAATGCACATAGTATCACAACCGACGATGCTTTAGCGATAGTCAGCCATGCCAATGGCGAGAAATTTCGCTGTTGTCATGTCTAGTGGTTATTGTTTCGGGAATAAAATTTCAATATATTTATGTTTAATTGCAAAAATCAATCAATATTATCTCCCAGCTTAGAAATATTTTTAACAACATTATGAGTTGGAAATTGTCCAATAATTATTTATTTTTATATGAAATTTATTAGCAACAGGTTGGCATCCTGCCAAAAACTCATTGCATTTTAATCCTAACTCTTGCACTCCAGGAAAGGTCCCGAAACTCCTCACGTCCCAGAAAACGCCTCCAACCAAACCTGATACCCTGTCCATTGCAACCGTGACGTTTGAGCCCCCCAACGGGACCAAATTTTATCGGAGATGCCCTGACAGTTTTGTCTTAATGTCTGCCGATCTGCAATGTACGGGTAACAAACTCACAATATCCTGAGATTTTGTGACAAAAACGAACGTTATGAAAATTGAAATCACGCGAGTGTAATCGAAATACGAGAGCCTCGCGGTTTTCTGTTTGCATCGTCAAATCCCGCTGTCGCATCCCTCAATCTGAATAGAGCCTCCACTGTCGTGGCTTTTCCACGATGATGCTTCGAGGTCTCTCTCTCTCTCCCTCTCTCTCTCTCTCTCTCTCTCTCTCTCTCTCTCTCTCTCATCTTTTGACGTCTTTGCCGGCGGGGATTTGCACAAACCGCTTCATTCTAAAACGCGAGCGACCGAATTCACTCAGAGCGATGATGAAAAAAAGTAGAAAGAAACCTTCCCCTTGATCGTGTTGCCTTTGGATGTTGGAATCAAGGCGGCGAATATGGAAGAACGACGATTCATCGCAAACGTGTGCCCTGCATCTTTGAAATGCACCGATTTTTTTTTATCTCCTCCATTTCATTATATCACCTCTTTTCACAGATTTGAATTTCACATCTCCGATGAGCAACTCAAAAAACATTCCGCTACTTTCCTAGCCTGGACTGCCAAAAAAATGTAGGCGATTGAAAAGCAAACATTTTTCATTGCGTTCCCAGAGTGCCAGCTTTAACATGATTATAATTTCTCTGATAGACATTATTCGAATTTCTCCCGTACTCTCGAGTATGCTCGAGAGTGTTTCGCCCACGTTTTTTTTCTCAAACTCTCCCGCACGTGCACGGGACGCGAAAACGTTTTTCACTCGCCGCTATTTGACACTCTTTGACGCCACCAAGAGGCCGTGTGCGGGACGTCATAGACGAGAGAAATTGAAGTGCGGAAGGAGAAGTAGCTCCTGGTGTTGGCCAGGCATCCACCCGAAAAACAACACGTTTTGCATCGACATCCCATTTCGTTTTCTATTACGCAAACGTCTGAGGCTAAAAGAACTCGCGCTAGGAGCGTACCGATTTCTTTCTCTCTCTCGCTCATATAGCCTCGATCGTTTTTTCCACATCCACATCTACCACCCATGCTGCTTCTGCCATACGTGATTTGTTTCCTTTTTATTTCTCATATGCCGAATATTTTTTCTTTCCTGGCACAAGCTCAAAGGCTCGGGATAGAAAACAGCGAGACGCGAGGAAAACTGTCGACAGAGAGCGAGAGAGAGAGCCTCTCTGGAGCTCTCCCGACCTCGCGCCATCGCGAGAGACTCTAGGAGTATCTCACGGGAAGCTGCAAGCACCCTCTAGTCTAGAATCCTCTCTGAGGTAAAGCTCTTTTGCTCTTGGCCATCGTCAACATCAACGACTGTATAGACGATGGCTCTACGCGAGAGGAAGAGACAGGGAGAGATAGAAATAAGCGGTATTTAAAAGAGAAAGAGGGAGAGCGAGAGAGAGAGGGAGAGAGAGAGAGAGGGTGAAAGCTTCCCCTGCTACCTACTCACACACGATTACGATCGACTTACGTCTCGAACTAATATCCGAAATTTTTGCAATTCCTTTTACAGGATATTGAAAGCATCGTTGGATGTTGGAACGAACGATGTGAAACCCAATCTTCTCGTGTGTGTCCCCCACGCGCGTGCACGCCTTTCCAACCTTCCACCACCCTCTGTCGCTCGTCTCCTCGGGTTTCCATATACGAGCTCTTCCACACGGAGGCCAACCATTCCGAAACATTTTTCCCTACCAGATTCTTCAAATCTTCGCAAATTTGGGTGTGTTTTTCTCCCCTAAAAATGGCACACTTTCCAGACGGGACGCTAGTGCGTCGACTGATTCCTTAATGCGATGATAATTGGTTGAAAAGCAACAGGGAGTGGGCGCGTGATCGGTTTGGGGCTTTGGTGGCCTTGCAAAGTAGGCGGCGATGCGGTGAGAAAAAAACTTGGGCTAGCTAAATCTGTCATTGGAGGATGCCAATGAATTGTTATTATTATTATTGCGAGTAGGGATCCAATTGGATCCTTACCCGTCTCTACGGCCTGATGCAGATCCAACGGGTCGTCGCATTGGATCCCTATAGAACTGAGGACACTTGACCCTTATGAGAGACTTGGTACACGATATTTACGAATCTTCTATGAACATTGCATTACTTTTAACTGGCAACACTAGGTGTCTTTGGTACCCAAAGACTCTCTAAAGTAGTGCCGTCTATCAGACTTGACAATTTTGCAAATGGCGGACGGCTTGGTGTTTGGTGCGGCAGATAAATATTTGTCGTAAGTTTTAAATTTGACTATACTGTTACTTGGAGAAGTTGTTCTAGGTGTATTCAGTACAAGGGATGCAGTTTACAGTTTGGCACATAAAAACACTTGGATTTAAATAACTTTTTTCTAAATATAACTTTTTTACCGCAACCTGGTTAGGGGATACTTGATATACGTTCTGATCAGCTAAAATCAAAAGAGAATAATTAGCATTGAATTTCCGAGCTCATTGAAAAAGTTCAAAATTGAAAAGTAGATGAATAAGAGATAGATAACTTTGAGAAAAATATTGTGGCTTCCATTTGTACAGGGTCCTTCCCCTTATTACGTTTCCCACCATATTCCCATTAAATCCTCTTGAGAAAGATATCTTTACGATATAATGATACCTAAAAGATTTAAGATTATTTAATAGAAACCAAACTTTTGGTTAAATTGTGAATAATAATATGTTGAATTTGTATGCTACCTACAAATGTTGATTGGCTTGATATAAGTAAAGCTAACAACTTAAAGTTAATAAAACTTACTTAATTGACTTACTTAATTGAAATAAAAAGAAAATACTTCAGTAGATTTTTAATTAAAGGGAGCTAAAATAAGCAGTGAGAGGTATTATTCGTTGATTTAGATTAAGAAAAAGGCTGTAATTTGACTGTAAACGTGTTACACAATGTACACTGTGTAACACGTTTTACACTGTGCGTCACCAAGTTTTTTTTGCGAAATTTTCTCTTTACGGCTTTTTTTGCATGTTGTTATCTGATTGTTGATATGATCATTTGTGGCACATGTTATGCAATGTTTAAAGTGTGTTCATGATTTTTTTTTCATGGTCATCCGTCTGATGTCACACTGGGTCAATTTGACAAGCATGTTTCTCCAGGTAAGCGTGATAACGAACGGTTAATGAACATTTAATGAGATTATAACAATTTCAACATTTTTCAGTGGATATTTACATTGCTGATTCTGAAGATATAGGCAATAGTATCATGTGTCCTATATATATGGGAGATATGCTCCCCCCAGATCAAGTCATCGATGCGGGGGGTGGGGGATGGGATCAAGTCACGCATATGGGACACTTGATACTCTGCATCTAGTTTTGGTGGGATAATTACAACATTTGTAAACTAACCTTAGTCGTTATTATACTGATTATTTTTAATGACATTCCACGTCTTTCAGTGCCAAAATATTTGGAATATTATATTAAGTAAGGTAATTTGGGGTGAAAAACAGAAAGGGGATTCAAGTGTCCCAAGTCTCCCTATTATTAGGACGTTGAATAAGTCTTCGCTGTTTTCCAACAGACGGCTTTACCAGAACTGCGTGCGGGTAGTTTAAGATAATAAAACATCTATAAAGAAGTACTATAAGCAAACTTGAAATTCAGTGTATGTCATTTCGCCGAAGTGGAAACAACTTTTTTTTTCATAGTGTTAAACATGTCAAATTTTGTGCCAAAAAAGAGTATTAGTGGGGAATTTTACTACACTACTTTATCAAAAAAAGATCTGCAGCTGAAACAAACAGAATTCTTGTTGAGACTTACGGCGACTATGCTCTGCCGGACACAACATGCAGACATTGGTTTAGAAGCTTCGAAAATAATGATTTTAATGTGTTGAATTGGAGGCATTACTTCATGAAGACTCATGTCGGACGCTAGCTGAACTTGCAGAACCATTAGGAGTTGATCACACAACAGTTTCGAAACGTTTGAAAGCATTAGGAATGATTCTTTTAAATAAAGCATTAATTTCCACGAAAAAACAGCGAGAACTTACTAAACATCCCAATAAAACGTTACGCTCGTACATTGGCGTCTAATCGGAATTCTCCATTGGAATCCAATGTACGAATTCAATTAGAATCTTGAAGGATTCCCACATTATCGCTGGGAATAACAGAGTCCGATACGGTTCTTGATGGATCTAATGGCATTCTGTACGTTCAATTTTCTAAACAAAGTATATCGATATACAAAATGAGTGGATGTTAAAAAGTGTAAATCTTATCTTAAAAAAGAATTAATCGCGTAAAAAAGTATATTTTAAAAATTGATTTGAATCGCATGACTGAAAATCCACTGTAATGATCGTTTGTTATTTCTTTTACTACACTTTAACATAATATCACTCCACAAGTACACGCTCACGAACCGTGCAGGTTATGTTTCAACACACCGAGTTTTTTTTCTCGTGACTTTTCACACATTTTCGGCTCCAACGTACCAACAATCATCAAATCGGGGAAGAGTGCAGAATCCAATTGGATACCAATGACTACTCACTATGTGTGGTGTCCCTAACAAATCCAACAAATTCTCTCTCCAACAAATTTGTGCACGGGATCACGAAAGGATTGTTTTTTGGGAGATCCAACAAAGTACGGTTGAGAATTCCAAATAAAAAATTCTCAAACGCCGTCGATCGGGAAATGGCACGGAATCCACTTGAATTCCAATGATGACTCCCACCTGTGACGATCCTATCACATCCCCCCATAGGGATGTTTTAGGACCTGGGGACTGCCCACCAAATTTCTGCGCGGGTATCGGATTATTTTGAGAATTATTTGTTTGGGTTAGTTATTTGTTCCATCGAACTAACGAATACTCGGAATAATAAAATATTTTAGTGTTTCGGTTTCGTTGGCCACATGTAAATGAAGACTATCGTTGATCGTAGTAATTTTTTCTCTATGTGGGCCAATACTCGGATGAGCACGAACCTCTAAGCTCAAACTCAAACAAACTGGTAAACGTAAACCCAAACAAGCTAGCGATTTTCTCTACAGTTGGTTTAGTTATACGAATGGGATGGCCATTTGGGCGTCCGCGGGTCTGTCGAGAGACCCGTGATAAAGGAACTTTCGAAAACGATCGTTAGTTCTGACTTGGGTGGCAGAGGGCGCGCACACGGATCACGAAGTGCTATCGCCTGGCAGTACAGCACAGCTCCGAGCTTTCGAAGTGAGCGCGAGGGCGTTCGCGAAAAGTCCCTCGTCCGTAAAGGTTTTTTCTTCCGTTTCTCGCACGCTTTTCGCCCTTCCTCCCATAAAAACCGCCCCGACTCTCAGCGGGAGGACCAAAGACTCGTGAGAGCCAGGGGGACGATGGGGCGTTTTTACTTTGTTCGCCCTCGCCGAGGCGGAGTTGCGGCGAAACGGGAGGGCGCGATTCCGAGCTCTTTGGCAAATGGAAAGAAGCAATCAAGGATCACTGGGGTAGTTTTGTTGCCCTCTCGCGAGCGCGCGTCTCCCCGCGGAAGAAAGCGCGGGAAAGGGAACTGGCTTCATTATGACGAGTACGAGTGTCATTTATCTGAGCACAATTACGTACTGTATAAATCGAGGATATTTAATTTCGAACCAATTTCAGCCCTTCGTATAAATTGCTCGCTATAGACGGGTATACGGAAATGTATACGAAAATGTCGAAAAAAAGTATACGGGAATGTCGAAAAAAAAACATTTTAATATCTCAAAGCGTAATCGATTGAAAAAAGATCACCGAAAGTAGAAACGCGGATTTTTCGACGCACAAATTGCCTCGCGACCTTACCATCGAAATAATTTGTGAAAACGATTCTTCCTTTGTCTCGTCTATTTATAAACGGCGAGATATTCGCACCGGAGACAACCGCAAGGACGATCAATCACTGCCACCGAGAGGTTTTAATATTGCAATTAATAAAGAAAAAAAGAGTCCCCCAACTTTCCAATCGATCGAGCACGATTGTTCGAGACGTGAAAGTTTTCTCCGTTGTAAAAATTTCTCATCTACTCTACCGCGACATTTTTCGGGATCTTCGAAGGAGGCGGGGCGAAGATAAATCGTTCTCCCGGTTGAACCATGCCGCGCTCTCGCTGTTCGCCCCCTTAAGCGACGAATTCCCGTCTCTTCTCGTGTACGTCAGTTTTCAGGACGTGCGCGACTTTCCAGCCCTCCACCTCCACCTCGGAGGGACTGCCTCCTTGGAGAGCTCGCGTGTATCCGATTAATTACCCGTCCCGACGCCTCGTTGATCGGGCAGAGTCACCGAGGATTTTCCTTCGCCTCTCGCGCCCACCTCGCGGCGCTCATACACCGCGGGCCGCAAAAAGTCCTTGAGGGGCTACATCTACCTAGAGGCCCGAAAAAAATGGCCAAATTCGAGCATACAAAATCCTTTAAGTGGTTCTTGAGATATCATGTCCACCGACTTTGAAAACAGTGTTTCGAGAAAAATGCGTTTAAGGGTGGTGTCTAGTCTAGAGAGCGAAAAACAAACTTATTTTCGAAAACGTTTTTCTCAGCTTCTTTATTATATATAACAATAGAACTTTTTCAAGGACATAATGTTATCCTTATAGAATAGAAAAAAAATTGTTTACTTCGTCCAGCGTTTTTTGTCCAATTTTCAGAGGGCGCCAAAGTCGAGTCCTGAAAAAAATGTGTTCCGATGGCAGACAAACAATCTCCGGATTGGCACGTCTAAAACGAAAATAGGAAACGACATTTTGAAAAGGAAGGTTTGCCACGTGATAATTCACCACCGTTTGTCAAAAATCGATAATATAAAAAAAATGACGGCTACTTGAAAAACATTGTACGAAAATTGACCTATTTTTGCACCCTTTGCGTCCTGTAAATTTTTATATTATAAATTTGTTTCCAAACATGTTGTGAATTACTATACAAAACACCTTATTAAAGAATGGTACAAAGTTTCATCAAAATCTATCGAGCGGTTGCGGAGATTGTTTGTCCGCCAGTTTAAAAAAAGTGATTTCCTGAAAAACGCGTTTAAAGTTTTTTTTTTACGATTTAGTTGTGAATATCTTTGGAATAATCGAGTTTTAATACTTACGATGGCTCAATCAGCTATTCCTCGACCATATAAATGTACTCCAGAGTCCTGTTCAGCTTCTTCTTCCATTTCTTGGGTTGGGTTTGTTTGGGTTTCGGAGTAGGGATTCACAGCAGGCGTTCGGCGCTTCGCAGCTGCCGACCGCACGCTCCAACTTGTCCCTACGCACACCGCTATAACTTTTGTTCTATTACGAATTTCGGCACAAAATTTTAGGTGATTCTCGACGCTATAAGACGTTGAAAAATGAAAGATTTTTTTCCGATTTTCCGAATGTTCTAGACTAGACAGCAACCTTAAAGTTTGAAATATGGTGCTGCTACCGCTCGCCCGGGCGACTGTTAGAGGCTGTAGCTCATTCAATTTTAGGAATATTTCAATTAAATTTCCAGGGAAAATAGCTCAAAGGAACTATCGAATAAAAATATTTTTAGGAAATGCAATTTTTGACCCACCAAGGTAGATGTAGCCCGTTAAAGCGATGATACCTAACAACTAGCGTCAAGATACCTCCTTTTCCACTTTGAACGAATTGACAAATACGGCTGAACGCATGTAGTATTCATCGTCTATTTTTCACGATTTTCCTTTGGTACTCGGGCGGAAGTTCCGGATCGCGAAGTGCTCAAGCTTCAATAACGAGCTCGCACGTGCTGCTGTATGTACTTTGCTCCCTCGTTTTCCCAACACACACACGTATATTGAGAAACGCAAAGGGGAGGAAAGAAAAGGGGCTGCCGCCTACCCGTTTACGGGCGCAAGAGTTACGTTTTACGTCGACTCTGGGCTACGTCTCCCGAAAAGTCTCGCCTTGTATAGACTCTGCCCACCCCTCCTGTCTGATAGAATACACGTCACGCTCGAACAACCCCGAGAATGCTTTTCCCGCGATCGCGCGAGTCGAGAAGCTCGCCTTTACCTCACTCACACCCGTACACGAACTTTTCCAAATCCTGCATCACCCCCCCCCCCCTCCAACCTTCTCTCACGCTTTTTAACGTCACCGAGTACACGTACAAGGTATATGTGTTCGTATACATGTATATATGAGTGTGTGTGTATTTCCATTGATATTACAAAGTTCGACACGCTTCTCCTGTGAAGTGAAAAAGCAAGCTTAAGAGCGCTCGAGAACTCGTTCGCGAGGATTTAAATATCTGGAAAAATGCGTTGCGACGTCCTGCCATAAACGTAAATGCGGCACACGAAATTTTGCCTATAGGTGTACGAGGGTGTGAACTTGTAGACGACAACTTGGAAACAAACGGGCGTAACTCGTCAAGTTTTTCGAGAACTCGGATTCGCAGATGTACGCCCTTTTGGGCTTTCCATCACTCGATATACTTCCCGACACATGTGAGAGCACGCTCGAGAACGTACGGCCGGTTGCGCTCTCCACCTCTTTGTGTATCCGTTCGAATAGTTTGGCAGCGTCAAGCTCCCGTCTTCGGGAAAACATCCACCTGTTCGATACTTTTCGAGCAGCTTGCACTCGTGACGTGTGCAGGTAGACGTCCACGTACCGTTCGTAAACTTTCATAAGGTCAGGGAGGGTTGGAAATATTAGGGGCTGTAGGAGGATTTGCGAAGTTGTGTAGGGTCTCGTGGTCCGTGGTAACAACTAGTAACTTCCAGTTACAACTAGTAAGTAGAATAGTTACAGTTGTGACTTCTGGTAACAACTAGTAACTAGAGAAGTTGCAGTTGTCACTTATCCATGGTCCGTGTTCTAACGCTAGTAAAAGCTAGTTGGGATCTTGATGAAAAAAAAAACTAGGAACTTCTAGCAACAACTAGTAAGCAAAGAAGTTGCAGCTATTACTTCTGGTAGCAACTAGTAACTAGAGAAGTTGCAGTTGTCACTTATAGTAATAACTAGTAATGTCTGGTAACAACTAGTAAGTAAAGAAGTTGTGACGTTGCGTAGGGTTTCGTGATCCGTCGCCTAACGCTAGTAACAATTAGTTACGTCTAGTAACAACTAGTCAGTGGCGAAGTTGCAGTTGTTACTCATAGTTACGTATAGTAAGTCGTTACTTATAGTACCAACTAGTAACGTCTGGAAACAACTAGTAACTAGAAAAGTTGCGAAGTTGTGTAGAGACTCGTGTCTATTCTGCTACCAGCTAGTAACTAGAGAATTTGTGGAGTTGTGTAAAGGCTCATGGTCCGTCATCTAACGCAAGTGATAACTAGTTCCTTCATCTCTGGTAACAACTAGTAACTTCATAAAATACGTGGCGTTCTACTGCATTTGAAATTTTACCCTAAAAGTACCTTTCTATATACAGCATGCTGCAACACCATTTTGGTAACTTACTAGTTGTTATTAGAGTTATACCATGGCGTGTTGAACAAATGAACCGATGTTAGCGAGTAACTAGAATACTGGTGGTTTCTGAAGCGAATAAAAAAGTACCTTAAGGAGTGAGATGCAGTGAGAATTTTCAGAAAATCGATTTTTTAAACATTTTCTTGAAGTATGATGTTTCGAAAATATTCCCTGAAAATTTCAAGTCAATCCGATGAATAGTTTCCGGGATATCCCACAATTAGTGAAGGGGCCACGTCTGTGCTCAACGTATAGACGTGGCTGACGAACGCGCAAACGATAATACCCGGGGAGGCAGAATGCTTCGACGACAACAACAAATTGATATTTTGGAAGCTTCCACATCGGCAGAAGCCCTATTGTATGGGCCAGGAATTGATGATTCGATGTGAGTAATTTTTTTATTAGTATTTCTATACATAGATCAAGTAGAAAATTGGAAAACTCCTTCAGACATTTTCAAAAATGTATTACTCAAAAACTATGAGCTTTAGCAAAATTTTATAAAGAATACTTTCGTTTTAAAATTGCCGAAAATATTTTTAAAAAATAATTCACCCCGAAAAACTTTAATTTTTTAAAAAGTCTTTTTAACAATTGGCTATAAACAATAGAATGCTCAATTTTTCAGCAAAAAATTGTGATATTCGGATTCAACGGATCAAAATACATAAAAAAGGTTAGCTTCATCCATCGAGCTCAAAATTTTACGAACATATAATACCGCATCCACATCGAAAATCTTTAAACGCGTATTTCCCGAAACTATGTTTTTCAAGTTGGTGACCACTATAATTCAAAAACCACTAGATGGATTTTGATGCAATTTGGTGTGCTTATTGATAGCATTAAAAACTAGTCCTTAATCGAAGGATTTTCATTTTCGTTGAAATTTTTTTATTTTTTTAACAATAAACGAGCGATTTTTTGGTCGAAACTCGAAAGTTATCAGTCGGAAGCCGCCATTTTGTTAATTAAAAAAAGCTTCGATTAAGGACTAGATTCATTATTAAACTAATGATTTTTTTTGGTGTTTTGATTTCAGATGATCCAGTGAAATTTTATGATGGTCACCGCAAAGCACTACATGCCGAAATGGGATCGACAAAGATGGCGATATTTTTATAAATAATCAATATTTTTCTTTGAAAATTTGTACAAGTCAAGTTTAAATATAACATAAAAAGTCTGTGTAACCACTTTTGTAAAACAAACTTAATTAGTATAAAAAAAATTATTGAAAATGCTCGTTTGTTCTCGCCTCTGACTGCATCTCACTCCTTAAGACGAGACAGTGACAAAAAGTGACTGTCTCGTTGGCCTCCGCTCTCCACTTCATAAGTTGGCGTTCAGTTTCCCTTTCTTGGATCGCGTTCCGTATAGAATTTTCGTTCATAAGAGCTGGGGCTTGTTTCGTCGTGTGGCTTATCGTCAAAACACGCCGAGATCCAGACAGCTACAATTAACCTTCTCACACTCTCCATGTTTTCTCGAGACTACGAGGGGTGAGATGTCACACGTTCGCACCACCGCTGGTGAACTCATCGAAAAGCAATGTGCCCTAGGTCGCAACATCACTCCTTGCCACGATTTTCTCCCCTAAGGTTAATTATCAACCAAACACGAAACGCGAATTCAATTAAAAAGTTGAACACCGAAGCGTCGAGACCGGATCAACGTGTATGTGCGCGTGTACGCGATTTCAAGTAAAACGGGTCGTTTCCGAAGCTCGGGCAACTTGTAACTTTTTGAAATTTGGCCGTACAAACGGCTGTGGGTTAGAAAAAGAGTGGATGGGGCACGATTTCCTCTTATTCGTGTAAGCGCATCAGGCAGCGAAGAACACACCCGTACAGCCAAGGGTTTACCTTCCACCGAACACAAGCGAGTCAACTCCGAAGAGTTTTGCAACGCGAAACGAGAGCAAGAAAGTTGGCATTTGGTTTTGTAAGGTTGGTGTCGCGGATAAGGGTCCGCGAGGAGAAGGCCTCCGTACAGCAAAACGAGAAATTTGTTCGAAAGCGTTGAAGAACCCAGAAGGGAGGTAGATAATTAGACAAGTAACAGTGACTTACCTCAACTTATCTCCTTTTGGCACTGTCTTCCTCGCGCAGTTGCTCCTCACTGATTCGCGAGAGCAACTCTTCGCATCGCGTTCTTCGTCTGTGATTCATTCTTTGTCTACGTATAATACGTTGCGGCGGTATATACCTGCCCTTCTCGCTCAAGCCCGTATACTCCTTAATTAAATGTAAGCACCGACTTACCTTCGCTATTCTCAACCCCTTCTTGGAAGCCCTTCCATACAGATATACGGCGACAGGCACGCCATCTGCGTAGGTGCTACTTTGGTGCCGCGATATCATCAGTGTGCACGAGACACAGCCTCCGTACCCTTCATCCGTTCCTTCGTCTGACTGTATCTATTGCCGTGCAATTACGCGAAGCCTGCAGTAGCTACATTAAATACGAGCCACGAAGAGCCTACACGAGGCATAGGCCTCGTCTGCTTATGCGTGCACGCATATACCCGAGTGTGTATCCACGCAACCACAAGCAACCTCGTTCATTGCGGGTCTCGGAGATCGATGAGTGACGCGCGTACGCTCGAGACCCAGTCCGTATGTTTAGCGCTGTTACCCTATCAAACGCGTCGCGTTACTGTCGAGCAATGCCGCGAATACGGATCGGATTAACCACCTCGGAATCGACTGGCTGTATGTGTGACTGTACAAAGTCGTCTGCTGTCTTGGACTATGTTGGACTCTGTTATTTGAGATGGTACGTGCACGATTGCTGGTCGAGAGAATTTCACTATGAACATGTTCATATACCCCTATTTCTCGTAAAAATGGTATTATGACGTTGAATAAGTTCTTGCTGTTTTCTAACAAGTAGCGTTACCAGAACTGCCTGCGTGTAGTTTAAGATGGTATCCCATCTATAAAGAAGAACTATAAGCAAGCTTGAAATTCACTGTATGTCATTTCGCCAAAGTGTAAACAACTTCATTTCATAGTGTTAAACATGTCAAACTTCGTGCAGAAAAAAGAGTATTTCCGGGAAATTTTACTGCACTACTTTATTCAACAAAAATCTGCAGCTGAAGTCGCAGAATTCTTGTTGAGACTTCCAGTGGCCATGCTCTGTTGGAAACGACATGCAGAGATTGGTTGAGGTGCTTCAAAACTAATAATTTTAATGTGTTGAATTGGAGGCATTACTTCACGAAGCCTCATGTCAAACACTAACTGAACTTGCAGAATCATTAGGAGTCGATCACACAGCAGTTCCGAAATGTTTGAAAGCATAAGGAATGATTTTAAAAAATAAAGCATTAATTATCACGAAAAAACAGCCAGAACTTATTCAACACCCCAATAATATGATGAGGTGTAAGTTCTCTGCTTTGCAAGCAGCTGAAAATCAAGACAAGGCCCATGTTGACCCACATTGATTGACTGTAGGTACAATGGGACGGGTGAAGATGACCTGCAAGATGTAGTGGAACGTTTAGAAACGTTGTCGAGCTACCTCAATAAATGTGGTACGTCTTAGCGAGGCCAAGCAAGCGCAATTCACCGATTGTGGCACCGATATAGTCAGCATTCGCTGTCCGTTGCCGATGAGTAACCTTTTATTTAATATTTGAACTACAATGTTAGGCTGATACTGTAACAAGATCATTGTTCCGCTCTTGTGTTGATTTCTTTCGCCACTAAACTGACATCTATGACGATGGAATGCCATTCAACAGCAACTGGTCATTTCGAATCTTATTCCTGTCGATGATCCCAAAATCCGTTGATCCCAAAGGTAATAAAGGAATGATCCTAACTAACTATTTGACACTTCCACCGTATTAGCATGATTGATCGGTGACCGGGGGTTTGCCATGCTCTGATTAGCCGAATTGGCCGCGGGTTTCCTTCTGAGATCGAACGCCGAATCCGTGTTACCCATATAAGTACGATTTTCCTCAATCCCTTGACGACCCGATACCGTTGACGAATGTGTTAGTTTAGCACGGGAATCGCGACGTCTGCGCACGGCATCCTCCCGAGGCACGGATCGTTCGTCATGCGGCTCATCTTTCGGAGACATCCCGTAGGGCTCGAATTCAGAACTCTGATCTTGATATACAACCGTTGGCCTGTTTATTTCTCTCGTCGTATCGGCGTAACGTCTGTACTGTTGATCTTGCTTATCCACCTGATACCAGGAGCTCGAGGGGTACAGCTTGCCCGAATGGAAAGCCACGTCAGTGTAGCGAGCTTCCTCATTCGAATCGTGGAGTAGTCTTTCGTCTCCTTTGATTGCTCCGGGATAAGATGGATAGGGCGAACGGGCGAGTTCCTTCGATGTTTCCGGCACCAGTCGGTCCGAGAACAGAAACGCCTCAATGATATTCCTATGGGTGTCGAGGGAATCGAGGATTCGATTGATCAGCTTATCATAGGCAGCTTCGTTCCACCCAGGATGTATTGTTCTACTGATACGACGAGGCGTGTGAATCGTTTGATAAGGTCCCCGATAGCTCGCTGGATGGCTGTACCGTGCTTCGTACTCAGCCAGTAGAGACACAGGCACGACATGGACCAAGTGCTTTTCACCGTGTTGGTCGATACCCACGATCAAACGGGAATTTCCATCGTCGCGGAATTTGTCCGTCGGGCTGTTCACTCTCGAATGATCTTCCTGCGAATAGTGGAAAGCCGAAGGGCCCGCCGGTCCCATTGAGCTGCCCTCCGTTTGACGTCCCTTAGTCCCCCCATCGTTCCTGGATCTTGTTCTCCTCCAGTGCTGTTGGCGACGTTCCTGGTCCCGCGCCCTAGAATCAGGCATGTCCGCTTGGCTGTCGAACTTCCTGTTGATCAAATCGACGTTCCGTCTGCGGGAGCCCGGACGAAGATGACCTCCATCGGTAGGAGACGAAACCCGAGAGGATGATCCTGCATTTTGTCGCTCCATGTACGGATTGCCGTCCATGGGTTGGTCCGGTGTCCGATCACTTTGAACGATTCTATCCAACTGAGGCAGAACCGTCAACTGGAGATCCCACTTTGGCGGACCCTCGCTCGACCGACGTCTCACCCTTCTCAGGGCCCACCTGACCATCGGGGTGCTTTGCTGCGCGCAAGATTCACACTTCTCGCAATCATCCTGGCAGAGGATCCACTGTTCGTTGGCGACACGAAAGACGCTACCGCGCGACAACAACGCGTCCTCGTCCTTGTTGGAGGCTTCGGGCAATGGACCACCGTAGAACGGAGCGTCTCGTATCTTCGTGTAAAGAGTGTCGTCGGGTAGGGGTTCCGATATTGTTTTGAATACGAATTCACGTAGAACGTACTGCCAGAAGGGCTGATCTCGCTGTTCGGTCGCTGGATCAGCAGTGGCAACAGGCTTGATCATTCCCATCGTTGACAGCAGGAACTGCGAGGTATCGTTTTCCTAATCTTAATATTTAGCTTGACTCGAGGTTTTCCTTGCACGAACTAGCTGACTCAAGAATCAACTGATTCTGCTGTATGAAGAAATCAAAGCACGTAACGACGTTCGAATAATATCGAGGATGGTCACCGAACGATTAGCCAAGAAGATTTCGCTAAATGATAGGTCTCAACATCGTTCTGTCCGGTTTCAGTGATAAATATGGAATTTGCTTTACAGGCCCATTAGAGCACCCTTGTAACGCGCCCCTTCGTGCAAGGAATATGCCAAACGTAGCCTAACTTGTGGTATTGTCAGTACTTACGACTGTTAACGGAGGACTGAAGATCTTGAGAAATATCATGATGCGACGGTGTGACGATCACTGCGTTACTGACACGTATACAAGTGAGATCAGGTGGGTCGCGCAGGCACTTGCGGCCCACCTGATGGATGACTAAATACTCAGTGCTATACAAACGAAGGAGGCACGCGAACAACGATTCATATACTCTCTCTTCTTCCGTTCTACACTTGATCAACATCCACAACCGACACTGTGTAACTCCAACTGCGTACGCATCTTGATTAATCCTAACATTACTCATCGTTCGTTGCTACATGATCGCCGCAGGATCTCGTTACGTTTATTTGCCGTTTATATTGTCGATAATAATGAGATAGTACCGCAATTAATGACAGTGGAAAATGTCGCACCCAGATTTATGCATCTGCGGAAACGGAGACTTCGGATGGCCAATATGCTCATCTGTCGGTATTCACTAGTCAGGGTGGCACGAAAAGCCCTACCGTACCCCAAAGATGATAGCAGGCTTGAGATACAAAGTAATCTGCGTATCTCCAAGGATAACGTAGAGTCTTCGGACGGCCATGCGGGCGCGAATGGATAACATACTCTGAGATCGTCGACCGATAAATTACCAACCGATGGTGCGCAGTAATAGCTTAACTTCGGATCCAGAAGGAATCTGCGCACCACCTATTTATTCTATCATTTTTCTATCAAAATGGATGGCTCTTAATCATTTGTGAAATTGACCGGTTAATTTACACTAAAATTGATCGGACAACAATATGAACCCAATTAAAGGAAAAATGTACAAATGTAGTCACTGCCACAAATCACTCTCCTTGATTAAGAGGTTAGGTTACTGTAAAAAAAAGACGAACACTCGTTCGTCGCTTGAGGTAACTCAAATTAAAGAGGAAGGTCCAACATATAGTGCAGGAATAGCAGATTGAAGAAAATTCATTATTGCAATGATAGGACCGCTCTAAAACTTTAAACGCGTTTTTCTCGGAACTATGTTTTTTAAAAACGATGTACACAATGGTTAGACACCTAATGAAAGGATTGACATGAAATTTAGTACACTTATAGTACAGTCGTGCGGTCGCTAAAAAACCCCGTCATCGGAAAAAATTCGAAGGGTAATTTTTGACAGGTGATTTTGTAGGTACCGCGGCTGCTAAATCCAAGTTTGCCTAAAAATCGGGGTGTAGGATTTTTTTCTAGGGGATGAATGGGGAGGGGGTCGATTAATGCCAAACTACAACCCCTACGAGGTCGGCGCCATGAGACGAAATGTGCAGAAAAATCTAGGTTTTAGTTTTGTCCACAGCGCCGAAGTCGTGGAAGTTTATTTTGGAAGTGAAAAAGTGGGGTGAAATTTTGAAAAATCAGTTTTAATTCAATAACTCTTTAGAAAAAATTCGTACACTTTTTGTTCAAATGGGAACGTTGTAGCCCTTGAAAAGACGTGTCGATCAAGTATTCGATCATGACTCTCCGATAATATCTTCACGCCCCAAAAAATGGTTAAAATACAAAAAAAATTCTTTATTGCATAACTCAAAAGCAATCGACTTTTCGGGTATGGTTCAAATGTACCAAATGTAGAGAATAATTTTCTCTATATTTTCGTTCCTATGACCACCCTTGAATTTTGATTTCCCAACTCCCCTCGGGGGTTGGAAATTCAAAATGAAATTCTGGGAAAACTATTGACCCCACGAATTCAGCGCTGTGGAAGAATCCACAATCCATAGTCCACAGCGCCAAACTTGTGTCTCTTTATTTTCGGTCAATAGTTGTCCCGGAATTTTATTTTGAATTTTCAATCCGTGAGAGGGGTTCAAAAAAGGAAAATTCAATAGTGGTCCATAGGAACGAAAATATAGAGAAAATTATTCTCTACATTTCGTACATTTAGACCATCCCCGAAAAATCGATTGTTTTTGAGTTATTCAATAAACTTTTTTTTTTATACTTCAACAATTCTTTTGGGGGTGAAGATATTTTCGGAGAGGGTTGATCAAATACCCGATCGACGCTTTTTTTCAAAGGCTACAACGTTCCCATTTGAACAAAAATTGTATGCATTTTTCCTAAAGAGTTATCGAATAAAAACAGATTTTTCAAAATTTCACCTCACTTTTTCACCTTCAAAATGAATATCCACGACTTCGGCGCTGTGAACAAAAATAAAGCCTGGATTTTTCGGAACATTTTGTCTCCCGGCGCCGACCTCGTAGGGGTTGTAGTTTGGCATTAATCCACTCTGATTCCCTTTCATCCCCTAAAAAAACCCTACACCCCGATTTTTAGGCAAACTTGGATTTAGCACCCGCTGCACCTACAAAATCACCTGTCAAAAAACTAGCCTTCTTCTAATTTTTTCCGATTCCAATATACAGCACGACTATACTATTATTCACGGTCAAGTGTTTTAGCCGTGACCGACCTTTTTCTTCTTCATTCGTTTTCATTAGTTATTAACAATTATGTCGTGTTTCCTTAAAAAATCGGAAAAAAAATAATTTCATCATTGAAACACGATAACAAAATAGCTTGGTCAAGTCGTAGCCAGTATTATCTATTGCAAGAAATAACTCCTCTTTTTGTTTCAGATCAAGGGGATGGCCAAAATCAAGTACACCGTTGAGCCTCTCAGGTTCGAAGGCCCTTCACAAGATTGTTCGTTACTTCTTTAATTATTAATATTTTTTATAAAATTTCGTACACAACTTTGTTAATTTAAATACCAATAAATGTCCAAACGATTTTTCAATCACGTTACTTATTCCTTCGAAATTAATGTTGATCAATAACCCTGATTTTCGGCTCGTTACAGTAACCTAGCCCTTTCAACAAGCACCCCCAACCGATAAGGGTGATCTCCAACCGGCATCTCTCCAAAAAATGCATCTCTCTGCTCCGTCGGTATATCAGTCACCTCACTTATTTCAGATGGTACTTCGCCATTGAACTTTCACCAAACGCTTATCTTCAGTCGGTAACAAATACTGTAAACCGATTTTTTTTATTTCGGAACCGAATAACTAGAACATCTGGGATAATTTGTATATTCTTATCTCAGTGTTCGAACCAAGTTCGCTCAGAATCTGGCTACAGTGTCCATGCACTGTATTCCGCGCTATTGTCTAGCATTTACCAATGGCGCAGAGAAGCAGAGTTATCGAATTGTACAAAACGGTAAATAGATGCAAACCCAAACGATCACAAAGCAACCCGCTGGAGCCTTCTTATCATTGCTACATCTGTTAATTTAGCTGCTTCATATGGGCAAAGATTATCCGCAAGGTTACGATAAGTTTCGTATCGGCCTGAGAAAAGCTTTTACGAAGAACAAGGACGAGAAGGATCCCGCCAAGATCGAAAAAATGATCGAACACGGCCAGTTCGTTGTAAAAGAAATCGAGGCTCTCTACATGCTCAAGAAATATCGTACATTGAAACGCAGATACTATAGCGAACCGACCCAATGTCATTTAGATAAGGATACCTGAAAAATACAGAACAAAACGCAGTGTCTTCAATCGATGGAAATAAATTTCTTTCTGCCAAGCACTTCTCCGAAACGTCATTAGCCAACTGTCATACTTCTCCCTGACATTAGGCCACACGAATCATCCGGAATCTCGCCGAGTGTGTATGTCACGACTGCGAAACTCCAGCCTAGCGCGTCGCGACGAGCGAACGTCGCATTGACACCCTCGGATCTGTCAGACTCGTACGACAATTCCACAGTTTTTTTCCAGCATGGTGACAGTGTCTCAGAGTCATTGAAAATATGGCTGTATGCGTCGCCGTCATTGGCAAAGACGTGAGTAAACGATCCTAATTCGAGGTTATGTTTCGCCGATTCTTCTTCGAGGTTAACTTGCGACTTTTTCTATTTCTAACGAAATTATGCAACCTTCGCGACGTCGAAACAAAATAAAAATAAATCTTTTTGAAACGCCCGTATTTTGGCAGTCCAAGACTGCGAAAATCGTGTCAACCGTGTCAATCGTGTCGTTTCTTTAGGGGCATGTACAAAATCGACATAACCTCACAACTTTCCCAACCCAGTTTTTCATAGATAGTCAAGCTTTTTAGGGAAAACAAAGCATCAGGCTCTGGAGAGTTGCCTAACGCAGAGCTTGGTAATTTTGTTTTGCCTCATCTTTGAGAAATTTCTGCTCGCAAATTTTAACTATCGCTTTCGCTCTTGTGCGTTACTTGGTGCATCTTGCACTTTGCCTTATCATCAAAAATCGACATCCCAATCCTAAATGAAGAAGAAACGTTTTTTTTTTTCGCATTCCAACGATACATAGTCCCATATAACATTTTTCGTGTTCCGCAGAATTCGCCAAAGTACGTCAAGTGCAGCGATGAATCGTGCGCCCTACAGTATCACAACAAGGTTCACACATCCATCGACATTATCGAAGAAAAATTGAACGTCGGCAACAAGACTGCGACTGACACGCGTGAATTGTTCTTGGGACTATTGTTCTCCACGGAGGAACACAAAATGTGCGTTACGTGTGCAATCCGTGTACTCGGCTAGCAGGCTTGACACTTTAATCTTTTCTAGTCTCTGAATCCTCTCGTTCTTCGGCACTTACTGCCTCAATGAAAAACAATTCCATCTTGGAAAATGCTGACATATTTTTATTCATAAGAATAATCTTTTTGAAATCTAATTCTTTATTTTAAGAATAAATAAGAAGAATAAATAAATAACATAAAAAGAATAAAAAATGTTAAGAATTTTAAAAAGACGCTATACGGTACCAAAAGTAAATGGGTCTCTATTTGGAGTTGTGCTTTCAGATTTGGCTACGCGACCAACACAAAGATCAAGTTCGTTGTAGTTCTACAGTCGACGAACGCATCCTTTCGCGACAACGACGTCAGAATGGTAAGATTTAGAAGCTGGAGAGCAAATATATAAAAAAGAAAAATCGCAAGGATTAAATAAGATGAGGGAAAAATTGTTTCGCCATTTTTTTGTATGTACATTAGAAAAGTTGTGTACCAAATTTCATTTAAAAATATTATTCATTAAAGAAGTTATAAATAATCTCGTTGAGGACCTTCGAACGTGAGTGAAGGTTCCCGGTTGCCTGGTCGAGAGAAAAAAATGACAGGGTGTCTACCGACCTGAAAAGTCATGAAAAATCTTAAATGTCATAAAATTACACTTGACCCTGAAAAAGTCATGAAATGTCATGAAAAATTACCAGTCTACCTAAATTATTATACCCTACTAAATTATCGTTGAGTCTATATTCAATATGAACTAACTTTGTGGTACTTGTCGATAGAGAAGCGAATATCGAATCGATAGAAAATAAAATAGAAGAAAGAAAATGATGCGTTATCTCAACATATTAGTTTTTCTTTGTTATTCGTGTAAAGCGACTAGATGATATTACTCAAAGTTCCTAAATGTATGTAATGTTTTTCTAGATATTCCCAAAATATATTTCTTTACAGCAATCTTGAAATTATGTTTGTCTCAATTTTTTTACTACATATGGAACTGTACAGTTTGGTGACTTCGTTTATTCTGTATACTTTTTATTGGCATACAACACACATCTGTTGGAAAGAGCAAAATAAAAATATTAAAATTTAGAAGATCGGTCGCACTGTAGAATCATTAAGTATACTTCTATGCCAGAAAGTCATACTAAGAGTCATGAAAAAATCCCCATTCGTTGCCTCAAAAATCCTTAAATGTCATGCAATTTCAGTTCTGGTCAACATTAGACACCCTGAATGAGTTTTTCTTCTCTAAATAGAGAATATTGGCTAAGAATTAACCGAGCTTTTTTTGTTATGAGCTTTAAATAATCGAAAAAAAATGTAAAAATTTTCTTCTCGATTTTTCGAAAAACAATGCCATTGTTAATAACTAATAAAAAAAAGGGTCAAAAGGAAAACGTCGGTCAAGACTAAACTACGATTACACTGAATAAGTGTAGCAAATTTCAAATCAATCCGTTCATCAGATGTCGAGAAATCGTGTACACCGTTTTGAAAAACATAGTTTTGAGGAAAACGCCTCTAAAGTTTTACTAGCAATTCTATCGTTGCAATTATAAGTTTGCCTGCAAGGTGCAATTCCTACACCATATGTTGGACCTTCCTCTTCAATTTGAATTGGCTCTAGGGACGAACGATTTTTTAAAAATTTCACAGTATCCTAACCCTTTAAATCGAAACCGATATGCATACATTTAAAAAGTGTGCACGGCTCAATTTTAACGCCGATCTTTAGTTTCCTGGCAAGACTCTTTCGACGTCACATTTTTCCTTGATAGAATGTGATACGTCCATAAAATTGGAGACCAATCATTAAACTTGCGGTACTGAAAAAACTAAGCCCTCGAACTTTAATTGGAGACGAAATTTCCGTGCCGCGAGACTACGAGCAAAAACACATGCAGCCTGCCTTCAAGTCTTAAACTTTTTCCAGATTTTCAGGAAGCTGCACATGGCGTATGCAAACGCGGTGTGCAATCCCTTCTACATTCCGGGTGAACAGATTAATTCCAGGTAAATATTATACTTCTCTTTAAAACACATTGTTCACGGAACGAATGTGTCGCAAATAATTACAAATCAAAAGTGACTGTGTCTTGAAATTAAATCACTGGTGGAAACGGGCTCGGGGGAGAGGAGGATGAAGAGAAGTTATCGCGAGTCGCGAAGTATTGCGACAATCTCTCTTAATAATAATAATAATAGTACAATGATAAATATATAGTACAATAATAATAATAATAATGATAGTATATCAGTCATTTTAATGAAATACTGGAAATCATGCTTATAAAATTAAAATAATCGTAGAAAGAAATTTTTTTTATATATAACAAAAAAATTGGACTACTTTAATATTACATATTTTATATCTATATATATATATATATATATATATATATATATATATATATATATAGAGAGAGAGAGAGAGAGAGAGAGAGAGAGAGAGAGAGCAGTGATTCGCAGTGATGACGATATCTCTTAATTTTTCAAAAAATAGTACTTATTAAATAAAAAAATAGCATTCTTAAAATTAGTATTATTTTAATATTATTAAATTGAATGGAAATAAAAAACTATTTTTAAAATTTAATAATTAATATTGTCAGTATTTGATTAAAATGATGACTATACTTATAATTGTCACTTATTATAAAAGGATATATATATATATATATATATATATATATATATATATATATATATATATATATATATATATAGGCACACATGCATTGCTATGCTATGGGAAGATACATAGATATAATAATGATAATGATTTGATAGCGAAATATGTATATACCTAGTCTAAACCGGTATTCTTTCCCACTTTCTAGATCATTCGAGGGCGCAATGAAGGAAATAATGGGTCTGTGAAGATTTCGTTCAAAAGCTCGAAAAAAAATGGCGGCAGAACGCTTCTCTCGTAATTTTTCCAAACGCGATACGCACATACGTGTATATTCTGTAAATTTTTCTCCATGCACGATGACAAGTACGAAACTCAAGTAGATTTAATGTAAATACCATTCGTGTTCTCGATCTTTCTTTTTTTCCGATAAATCGATGTGTTACGGCCGTGTTTCGAAAACGTGCTAGTCGCGTCCGTAATTTCGACTTTTCGCGGTTTTCCCGTCCTCGAGGGGTTGCCTTCGTCGCATTCCAATCCAAGGGGTAAAAAGAAGAGCGGCAATTCGAAGAGTGGAATGGAACGTTTTCGGTGGCTTTGAAATTCGATGGATGCGAACGTCTGAATATAAGCGTCCGTTTGTTCGTTGCAGTTGGATACTAACTGCCAAAAAACACGGACCAACCGACAACGTTGTTCGTTAACAATCTTCACGCAAAATTCGCGGAAATATTATTGTTTTTTACGACCACGTGTGCGCGCGAGTCGAGAGTTACAAGCTACGCGCTGATTGGACGGGAGACAGGCCAGAAGGAAAATTGCGATTGGCGATGGCTTCGCGCACGCGTCGATTTCGGCCAATGACGAAGCTCGACCGAGAATCAGCGGTGCCGGTTCCTCGTAATTCGCGAAGAGCCGAAATTATCTCACGCCGGCTTGTTTTCCGCAGACTTATCGCGTTTTCCGTTCGAAATCGTTTGTTTCGAGTGTGCGAAACGAAAAAAGAAACAAGAGCCTAGCTGAATAATCGCACGAAAATGCGAATCGTCGCTCTAAATTGGACGAAGAGTCTGAGCAAATGTCTCGTGAGGCGAGCGATCGTAGAGCAAAGTTTCAATTGTCATCGAGTTCCAAATTGTCGCAATTTCCAACATTTCCAATTCGCAATCAACGGCGAACAACAATGCGACAAATTTGTCGGCATCGGTGCGCGAAGTTTCGGCACGACGCCCGCCTTATCGAAGACCAAAGACAAGGGCGAGAAGAAAAAAGCGAAGGGACAGCGCGTGAACGAGAACGAGCTCGCGCAGTTCATCGACTTCGAGCACCTAACCTCAAATTTCGACAAGTCGCTGGAAGACTTGAAGGGCAATTTTGTGAAACACTTGACTCTTAGGTCGAGCGCGGGTTCGATCGAACAAGTCAACGTTACATTCGACGGTCAGGAATATCTGTTGCAGGAACTCGTTGATATCGCTCGTAAACCCAAAGTCGTCGTACTCAACGTAAACACTTTTCCTCAAGCGATACCACAGATATTGGACGCCCTAAACAAAAGTGGCTTGAATCTTAATCCGCAACAGGACGGTACTACGATCTTCATTCCGATACCGAAGTCAGTTTTATCTCATAAAAAATGTGGAGCGGGCGAACAAAATGGGAATTGTCTATACTACGGACGTTTACTTCTTCTTGCTGTGTTCTTCAAACATACCTTTACTGACTCCCAAAATATTTTTTATCAGAACTGGCTCTAAACATCTAAAAATTTGTTAAAAACTGCATTTTTAAGGGGAGGGTAGGGGTTTCAGCATGAAAAAAAAACACTTGCGAATTTTTTTCATCTCTATGGATAGAGTAAATTTATTAAAACCTTTTGTACATTGTTATGTGCCATTTCAAGAACATTCCGTGAAATTTGTATCTCAGCTAGAAATTATCTGGAATCAAGTACCATTAAAATTTAGTCAAAGTATCATCAAATCCTCCCCCCAACGGTCTTTGATAATTTTTTTCATTTCTAAATTTTTGGTGGTCATGTAAAGTAAAAAGTGCTATTTTTCGCGAAACATTCCGCCATTTTGGGGGTGGAAAACCCCCTCAATGTAAAAAGAATCTCAAACTAACCGTTGAGGGGAGGTATTTTATATGTAGAAAGTGTGTACCGAGTTTGAAATAAATCGGTCGTGTAGTTTTCAAATGGCAGTGAACACGGACTTTGAAAAAGTGGTTTCGAGAGAAACGCGGCACCGGCTTGTTTGTGGATATTTTCGCGTATAAATTTCACGGAATGTTCTTGAAATGACACTTAACAATGTACAAAAGGTTTCAATCAATTTACTCTATCCATTTAGATGAAAAAAATTCGCAAAAAAGTGTTTTTTTCACGCTGAAACCGCTACCCTCCCCTTAAGCAAAAAGGCAATTTTTAGGCACAAAAACAGTCAAATAAAAACAATTCTAATTTAAGGTATTGTGGACAAGTTTGGTTTTGTTCACTTGCTCCTCCAATATTGCAAATTCTTATCTTACTGTGCATTTCTTGGCTCTTTAATTTCTTTGCCATTCAAAGATACCGGAATTTTCGAAAGAAAATTCTACAAAAAATAATTGGACTTATATTGTAATAGTAATAATAATAATTTTATAATATAATTCACAATATATATACGGACAATAATAATTATCATTATGAACTCCACTCAATCGTGCTGGAGAGACTATGTCCCAAGCAAAATATCACTTTCAAATTCTTGGCAATTGTTAGCAATATTTAGCAATAAAATATAATAACTTTTGTACTTAAATAATTGTGGATTCACATTCTAGAAGGATTCGAGAGTATCGGTGAATTTTTTTAGATGTTTTAAAGCGATTTAACACATTGAAAGCTGTACATGGAGATTTTCGTCCTAGCGCGATCACGGAAGCAGCAAAGTTACAGTGTTATTGTACAGGTTTAAGGGGTTAGACTACTGTGAAGACCCATAAATCCTCAATTTTGAAGGAATGAGTAAGATGATTGAAAAATCGTTTGGACATTCATTTGTATGCACATTAACAAAGTTGTATACCAAATTTCATGAAAAAATAATAATTGAAGAAGTTATAAACAATCTCGTGCAGGACCTTTCAACCTGAGGGGGCAACGGTATGCTTGATTTATTCTATCCTCTGGATGCAAATAAACTAAAAACGAGTTTTCTCTCCAAATAAATAACATTTGCTAAGACTTGACCGAGCTTTTTTCTGTCCTCGTATTTCAATAATAAAAAAAAATGTCTGATTTTTTGTCTTCGATTTTTCAACGAAAAATGACATTGTCAATAATTAATAAAAAATAAAAAAATCGAGAAGTAAAACGTTGGTGGAAACTAAACTGCCATTACACTGAACAAGTGTACCAAATGTCAAGTCAATCCGTTCATTGGACATCGAGAAATCGTGTATACCGCTTCGAAAAACATATTTTCCAGAAAAACGCGTTTGAAGTTTGACTAGCAATTCTATCGTGAGCATTAATTCACCTTCAATCTGCAATTCCTGCACCATATGTTGGACCTTCCTCTTCAATTTTAGCAATTAGGCCCCCTAATGATTGAGTAGCCCAAGTAACGAACGAGTGTTCGTTATTTTCACAGTAGCCTAACCCTTTAATGAAATTCATTCTACTTCTGATGATAATGATAATAAATAATTATACAAAATAATAATAATATACTCATCGTTTTGATTAAATCCTGACAATAGTAATTATTAAATAAAAATAATAGTATTTAATTACATATACTAGTAATAATAAAAATATGTTGTGAATAACATTGTTGTATTACTGTTAATAATATTTATCAATATATTGATAAATAATATTCTAATACTATCCAAGATGATAATAAATAATTATACACAATAATAATAATAATAGCCTCATAATTTTAACTGAATACTAACAATAGTAATTACTAAATGAAAAATAGGTGTATTTTAATTGCACATACTAATAATTATATATTCATAATGATATTGTTTCAAAGTACACACTGATAACGCTAAGAATAATATTTTCATAAAATATATTGTACTACTAATCATAACATACTTACGATTTTACTTAAATATTAACCATAGTAATCATAAATTAAAATAGCATTCCAATTGCATATACTACTGATAATAATAATAATGGCTGCGTGACATCTGATCCGATAACAAAATATCCGAAAGACAAAATATCCTCATGACAAAACATCTGCGAGACAAAATCCTAAATCTCGTCGACCACATCAACGAGGTCGGGCGCAAAACACCTTTGTGGGGTGTGTGAGATAGTGAGGTGGGAGCATAATAAGAATTTCTTCATTGAACCCAAACAAACAAAAAAACATATCCGTCGCATATTAATAATTTCTTCATTGAACCCAAACAAACCCAAACATATCTGTCACATAATAATAAATATCCTCCTTTTTATGATGGAATAAATTTCAACAGCATGACTGTACACTTGACATGGTATAAATTTCAACGGCATGACTGTACACTTCAAACTGTATATAATATCGGCAGATATTTTGTCTTGCGGATATTTTGTCACAAGGATATTTTGTCCTGCGGATATTGTGTCGGATGTTTTGTCGCGGATATTATGTCTTCGGGTCAAAACGCGTGTTACCATAATAACGATGATGATGATGATGATAATATCCACAATTTCAGTCTACCACATATACTCACAATCACAATCGTTATTGATAACAAATAAAAATTGCTGCTTTATTTATTCACATCAACCCAATTATTATAAGTAATCGCTTAAATAAAATATATACAAAACGCTAGATTCCAACGACCCCAAAATATCTCACAGTGATAATATTGTATAAAATAATAATAATCAATATAACAACAATTGTCACGAGCCTGTTTTTCACTCGACTGATCGCCGAATCTCGTCTGAAAATACTTTTAATTCGAATCGTTCGTTTTCCATTGCGCAGGATCACCAAGGACCACAGAGAGAATCTGGCGAAGAACGCCAAGGCATTGTACATAAGGTGTCGCGACGGCATGAAGGACATTAGGAACAAAGAGATTAGAAATTTGAAGAAGAAGGACTCTCTGTCGGACGACGCGTGTCGAAGAGTACAGATCCAGATAGAGGCCGTGTGCGATCGGTACATAAAAGACGCGGAAAAGCTTCTAGACACGAAGCAAAAAGAATTGCTCGGCTCGTCGGATTGAAAGTCCCGCTTGTTCATCACTGGCAATAAGGACACGTGGAGTACTTTAGGCAGGACGCGGAGACTCTTTCCTACGCGACAGAAAGATCAAAATACCCTTTTCTGTGGTGATACTGAAGGAGGGAAGAATTCGACGAAACTGGAGGCGCGACGATCCTTGCACGTGATTTCCTACCTAATCCAGGTCAATATTTTTTTTCCTTTCCCATTACGGAATACTTTTTTTTTCTTCTGTTTATCGTGCAATGTTTTTCTCCTTTATTCCTTATGCAATATTTTTTCTCAGATCTCGCGTTGTGTAATTTTTTTGCCTTCTTTTTTCATCGACGAATATTTTCTCCTGATTTTTCCAGCACGCAATTATTTTTTACGATTTCCCCCATCGTGAAACATTATTTTCCTGATTTTACGGAAAAAAATGAAGTATTTTTTCCCATTAAGTTTTCATTACGCAATGTTTTTCTTGTTTCCGACAACGAAACATTTTTTCCCTCGTTTTTTCATGACAAAATATTTGTTTAATCTATATTTTCATTACAAAATATTTTCTAAACTATATTTTTATCAAAAGATGTTTTCCTCGTTCTTCCATCAAGAAACCTTATTTCTCTATTTTTCCATAACTAAATATTTGTCCAATTTACAATTCCGTGACAAAATACCGTCACCCTCGTTTCTTCCACTGAACATTTTTTCCCCCAACATTCTCGTCGCTCTTCGCTGGCGAGGCTGCAACATTCGGCATCATTGTCCGCCCCTTTTCCCTACGAAATCGAGTGGACGTTAGAATCGTTCTCGATGTAGAGCCTCAGAGCCTTGCAAAGATTTTCCACCGCCCCGCGTAGGATCACGACCTCATGGAACGCGATGGCCACGCGCAATTTGTTCCTCGTTCGGCCCGTGTAGGAAAAACGAGCTCCCGGTATTGCCGTTACCCGAAATTCCCTTTGGCACCAGTCCACAAATTTTCCCCCGTCGCAGTCTGCAAAAATCTTCGTATTGAAATCAAAGAAAATGAAAGAAAATACAAAAAAATTGTCGAAGTTTCGATTCTTCGGAACTTCGGTCTTCTCGTAACGATTCGAAGTTTTTTCGCGAGGAAAAAAAGAAAAACTGACGATAGTCCTGCGGTGGGTGCTACGAGATAGAAAAAAAATGGATTACCTTCGGGCAAATGTATCCACACGAAATATCCACCAGCGGGTTTGCGATAGGAGCAAACCTTCGGCAACGATCGGTCCAGTATCCCACAAACGACGTCCATTCTTTCCTAAAATAATGGACCATCCATGAGCGGTCACGTGATTCGTACCAATTGTTCGTTGGATCGAAATAAATTTCTACTGCTCGCGAACCTTGTAAATTTTTATCAATAGATCGACGTACTCGTCCTCGATTCGGAGCTCGAGTAGACTCGCTATTAATCCGGACACGTAGTGATTCACAGCGCCCCCGCTTTTCAATGTTCCCCTGCAAGTTCGCGTTTGAAAAGTTATTTAGTCGCGACTGAGGCTGAAGGGAAGAGGATGAACTCGACAATTTTTTATTCACTTATACATAAATATGTAAATACATAATAATGACGATGATAATAACAGTTGCAATAACAGATTCCCAGACTTGTATAAAATGTTCATAATAATAATAATATATTTACTATTATACTACTACACTGAGAAAGAAACGTCCATGCTATTTACAAAAAACCGCCATGGTAAAAGAGGGAATAGTAAAATCTCCTATAGTTTATTGACACCCTAATCATAATGTGGTTAACACAACTATAAGGAAAACGTATATTTAAACATGCGACTTGGGTGGCGTGTTTGATTATCCAATATCCCCAAAATAATAATTATTTATTGTAAAAGGCTTGACAATAGATGTGGTTAATTCAGTGCTATAAAGAAATCGGCCCGCAAATTCACAAACATTACGTCAAAGTAAATTTTTATCTATTTTTGTGCCTAAAAACTGCTATTTTGCTCACAAAGGCAGTTTCTAACAAACATTGAGGTATTTAGAGCCGGATTTGATTCAAAATATTTCGGGAGCTGATCAGTGTGCTTGAAAAACACAGGAAGACATTTTTTAAGTTGTAGTGTGGCCAAGTCCAGGTTTGTTAGCCAGCTCCTCTAATACTAATCTTGCATACCGTACGTTAGGTTTTGTTCACGTCAAACTTCTACTATTCTATTCAAGTTTGTACAATTCATATGGTTAATATTAATGTTTGTCGAGTATAATTTGTTAGAAGACCTTATAAAAAGTGACTATTCGAAAAAAAAATTATGGCAATGTTTACTTATAGCGAAGAGGAAAATCATTTGCCGCCATTGTACCTCATATTAAAATAGAAATGTTCGTCCTTTTCAAATAAATAATACGTTTTGTTAATGAATAAAAATGTCAGGTCATTTTGAGACACGAAAAACGAAAGCTCCAATTTAATTAAAAAAAAAAGGAATATATATATATATTCCTCATTTCATTAAATTGGAATTTGTTCGGGTTTTATTAAATTGGAGTTTTCGTTTTCCTGCCAATCTTTGTACTCACGTATTTCGCAGGATTTCCGTGACGCGGGGTCCGCTCTCGAGCCAACCGAGTCGGATGGCCGGGGACAGGATTTTCGAGAATGATCCGTTCGAGATGACGTTTCCTCCTCGGTAGTCGGACTCGCTCGGGTCATCGTAAAAAAATAGCCGATGAGGTGGCTTCCCATCTCCGTAGTGCAAGATATTGTAAACATCGTCGCATACAACCGCGACGCCGTTTTCGCGGGCAATCTTCACTAGACGCCGGCAACTCTCTGAAAAGAGCTCGATTTTTCACTCATTCGAATATTTTTATGGGAAGAAAATAACTTTAGTGGGCCAGATAGCATTATGGTGGATTATGGTGGATAGCATATATTTGTGGTGTGCCAATGATTACACCTATTGAGGTTCAAATATCTGCGAAACTTGTCTTGGACGTAATCAATTTAAAAAAATTAAGAATATATACAATAATAATTATTTCTGAATAATTATTATATACATAATTATAATAATAATACATTCTAATAAGATATATAAATAAAAAATAATCCATACACATACGTCGGGAAGATTCTCATAGGTGCTGGGACGAGATGCCGAGACTTGTATAATGTGTTGAGAACAATAATAATAATTCAGAAATCATAATTATTCATATAATTGAATTTGAAATATAGCGGGTGTCCTGTTATCAAAGGATAATCCTAGAGCAGTCGATAGGTTAGATCATGTCCTACTATATCCTGGAATTTCAGATTACTAAAAGTCCCACGGATCTCGAGATGAGAATCACCTACTTTATGTTTTTCGCATACCATTTCTACAAATGACAACTTTTTTTACCCGGTTAAAAAAAATACTCTTGCTCTTTGTTTTATCTAGAAGTCTTCTTTTTAACCTTAAATTTTAAGGAAACTTTATGAAAAAAGATCTTGTGCAGAATTTTCATACAAACCAATTCGTACATCTGACTTTGATAGCCTGCGGTGTAAAAAAAATATACTACGCATATCGTGCCGATTGCTTTAAAAAGTTGCTTAGTTATTTTCGATTGATATCGTTTGTAGGAATGGCATGCGAACATGATTTTTTTCAAAAAAACAAAACCCAAAATCTGGAACGTGGGACTTTTACTAAACTGAAATTCCAGCATATAGTGGGACATAATCTGACCTATCGACAGTTGCAGTATTATCCATTTATAACATCACACTGTACACATCATGGTAAACGAAACAATTGTTACCAGGCGGCAGAGTCATTCCCGTTGGATTGTGAAAAGTCGGTATCGTATAAAACATTGCCCAGAATATTTTACTCTCGTTCAATAAATATTGCTCGCCCTTATTTTCGATTAATAACTTCTCCACGGCATCCAGGTCCATCAAATCATTTTTCATCGGCACTGAAATTCGAAACGTAGCATTGCACTAATAAATAAATATATAAAACTCAATGAAAATATCAAGATTAATGGTAAATTCAAATGGTAACTTAGTAGCTAATTCCACATGTACACCCTTGTGGGTTTTTACAACCTTCCGTCCGTTCTTCAGTTTCGTTTTCACATTATATCTTTTACAACAGTCCTTCTATTTTTTCGCGTCTTTGCACTTTCCATAGTTCCATTTATTCTTATTCTTATTTTCAATTTTTTATTGCTAGTAGTCTTCTCGTCCTCTCTTCTCTACCCTCTTCCTTGCTAGCTTCTCAAACTGTCTCACTAGCTTGCACATTTCTTCTATTTCCTTCCCTTTAGCGCTTTGATCAAGCCCTTTGCTATCGCGCCCTCCTGTCGTTCCGCCCATCGTTGAAATTTCTTTGTCGCTTCGTCTCAATTTGTCATTTTGCCTCCACACATTCTCATATGTGCGGAAGTGTTTCTTCTCTATTGCACACTCTGCATTTCGTATTCTTGAAATGCTTCTCCTTCCCCACACTCTCACACCTTATCCTTGCCCATATTCATCTTATTTCTTCCCTCATAGGTCCTCTCCCTCCGTACTCCTCCATACCCACCTCTTTCTTCCTGTCTTTTTCTTCCTATCTTTCTTTCTTCCTATCTTTCTTTCTATCTTTCTTCCTATCTTTCTTCCTATCTTCTTATTTATGACCCAAACACACCCAAAGGAACTCCTCTATTAAAAGCCTCACGCCGGATGGGGTTGGGTTTGTATGTATTCAGGAGGGCCTCTTTTATAAATATCCAATCAGCCATTAAATAATATTATTAGGACTTGCAATTAATTCGTAGCGTTTTTTTAATGAAAAAATATTAATCTTAAATGAAAATAATAAAAAAAAACATTAATGAAAGTATTGCTCCTCGAAAGAATCGACCCATTTTTGACAATCTTCGTAAGAAGTGAACTTCTGGTCAGGCTATGAGCCATCGAACGAAACGAATGGTAATCAGAAGGAGCGATATCTGGAGAATACGGCGGGTGGGGTAGTACTTCCCATTTAAGTGTTTTCAGATATGTTTGAACCGGTTTTGCGACGTGCGGACGAGCATTGTCGTGCAGCAAAATGACTTTGTCGTGTCTTTCGGAGTATTCCGGCCGTTTTTCTTTCAATGCACGGCTCAAGCGCATCAATTGCAGTCGGTATCGATCTCCAGTTATCGTTTCATTCGGTTTCAACAGTTCATAATGAATCACACCCCTCTGATCTCACCAAATACAGAGCAGGAGCTTAGACCCATGGATATTTGGCTTTGCCACTGATGTGGATGGTTGGCCGGGCTTAACCCATGACTTTCTGCGCTTCGGATCGTCGTAATGGATCCATTTTTCATCACCAGTGACAATTGTGATGAACAGTGGAAAAAAGGGAGGAAGTATAACCCCGCAAAAACACTTTATTCGGCACAAATGTTGACATATTCAATAAATGATAAAGTGTTGATATTTACTAATCAAAAAGAGGTTATGTACAGCAAGTGACATTCAATGATAGATGTTTCACGATGAATAGATTACTGTCGGTAACAACGAAATACTGTACTACCTACGCCATCTCTTGTAAAACGCTACGAATTAATTCCAACACCTAATAATATAGGCGTCGAAATGTTCAAAAATTCCCTATTTTATCACGATTTTCCGTGAACTTCGAAACTCCAAAACTTTTTATGGAGGGGGTGAATTTGAGCTTCCCCCGACTAAATATCATCATTTATAACCCAATAAATGAGAAAATAGCAGAAAAAAATCTTAGGCTCATTTTTGGGAGATGTCACTTGTCTAAAAAATTACCAATTAAAATATCGAACAACATTAGAGTGTTGAATAAAGTATCAAATATCAAAATATTAAAATAAAAAATAATGCGATTAATTAAAAGACCTTTAGATTAATATTAGATTAATATTCGGATTTTTTAATGAAATATTCCGCTAATTATTTAGCACAACAACTATACGAAAATGAAATTTTTCGCTACTCAAAATAAAACAAAGCCACGAGTTTTACTTGAAATAAGATTTGATGAATGCGATGATTTTCTTGCCTGTGATTATCTTCATTAAGGGAAATTGTTTGAAGGCGTCGAGGGCGATCATGTACGTGACCTCTTCGACGAAGATAATACCGTCGGGCGCGATAACACTAGTGAGCAACAATTGGAGTCCGTGAGTAGCGCCGCAGCTTAGAACGAGATTTTCCCTCGCCACAGGGTCGCCGTAGCGCCGAGTCAAAAACTTCGCAAGCTCGTCCCTGCACTCCCACAATCCCGATGTAATTCCGTACTGGAAGAGATAGTATTTGCCCTCTTTTTCCTCTGCCTCCTGTAAAATTTTCACCGCGCGTTAGAACGGCCTGTCCACTCAAATCGTCCCGACACGACGATACAATAAAGCCTTGAGAAAAAAATCGCGAGATGTCCGAAGTTTAAAAAAAATCATTTGACATTCGCTGTACATTCGATACGTGCCGAAGTTTCATGGTAATGAATGTTGCATTGTTGAAGCTCAGAGACAATTCGTTTTTATATTTTTATTTCCTTATTTTCATCATTCTACAAAATGTTTTTTTTTCACATTTAGATCATAGATCCCCAAATGAATAATTTAAAAAAATCGTTGCGGGTTTTTCGTAGCTAAGATATGCCAGAATGAATTAAGGCGGGATATACATTTACAACGATCAAGAAATCGATTTCTTTTTATTTTCTTTAAACGATAGCGCTATATGTGTAGAATATTTCCCCAAAGTTTCATAGCGAAATCCGAAAAACTTTAAACGTTACAGCCCGTCAACGTTGTGCCTCACCGCTCGGATTCGGAGCGAGCGTGAACTTCGAACGCGTTTTTTCTCAAAACTGCAGTATCGAATTTGGCGTGCAGGATTACTCAAAAACTATTAAGTCGATTGAGTTAAAACTTGGTAAATATTGGTACCTTCTACTTGACGGAAATTGTTTTTGAAAAATTGGAAAAAAATCGACTTTTTTCATCCACATTTAACAGAAATGTTGCGTGAAATGTTGATTTTTTTTAAAATGCGTGCCATTTTCTTAAAGTTGCATTTTCTCAATTTTAATTACCGTCACATAGAAACTATACATGTTCGAACTGAAAAAAATGTTTGAACTTTTTTGCAAATCAAAGTCTACGGGAAGCTGTAACACTTGCTGTAACACCTGCTGTAACATTCTGCCACAGCTCTGCCATTTTGATGATGAATTAATTAAAAAAAATTGTTTCGTACACTTAAATATACTATTAAAGTATACCTAAAGTTTGATACTTGTAGAAGAATTATTTCCTAGTTTCAAAAATTCCTCAATATTGCTTATTTTTTTCCTGTCTAAATGTATATCCCGCCTTAAACCCGTTAAAAAATAATTATTTTCGTTGCATTTCAACTATGCAAAATTCAATCTCGTGAAATTTCTGATATTATTCTGTGCTGTTTTTCAATAAATTCGTTCAAAATTTTATCCAGAAAAAATACGCTTTTCACAAAAACTAACGAGCTTGAAAACGATCACGTTTTTTAAATTATTAAAAAAATAATTAAAGCTACTTGGTTGATTACTTTTTCAATAATTATTGAAAAATCAATTTTTGTGTAATTAGTCCGATTTATTATTATTATTATATATTACCATTCTGTGCCGCGTAACTCTCGTCATCATGTCAGTGCACCGCTTGAGCAGGTCAGGTCCGGGTGCTCCGACTGACAAATTCGTAATTGTATCGTTGTAAACGTTGAACGAGGTCGTACCGTCGAACAAGTGTCGCATATAAGGGTCGTCGACTTTCTCCATACTCTCAAAGTATTTTAGTCTTGGTGAAATAGAAAAATGGCGCCGTATCTTGGCTGAGTACAGGCTCAGATATATCTTATAACCTCTAAGGAAAATAAAAAAAAATCATTTATTTCTGCCAATTCATCATCCATTCAACGTCATCGCCTGATAATGAAAACATCGCAATATTTCCAAAACGCTCAGACGAATTTTTGTGTCGACTCGGTGGTTCGTAGACTTGATGGTTAATAAATTAATCGCCATCAGCTCGTGAAATATTAATTGAATCAAATGATGCGCTATTGATATATGAAGTTAATTGCACAAAATGACAAAGGATTGAATCATTTCGGCAATCAATCTGATCCTTCGATATCATTGGGACAATTCTTCCTTATGCGTAAACAAAACAAACCCAAGCAAGGAGTAGATTTTGCGCGATATATTTTCTCAAGAATTGCTCGATCATTTTCGATTTAAAAAAATACGCTGTGTATGTATATTTTCATGGATATATATATAGCCTTGGCCAAACATATTAGACACCCTGTAAATTTTCTTTCCGGACAAAAAATATAATATCTCGGCGAAAAAATTATATTTCGACTTGGGACGTACCTGGTTTGTGCAAAAGTTGAATTTTGATCCGTTCGTTTCGTATGAAAGCTCACTACTTGTTGGCATTGTCGAAAACAAGAAATCGCGCTGAAGTAATGAAATCGCAGAAAGGGGCTTCTCCACTCTAACTAAGAATAGTAAATGAAGACGAAATTTAATAAACGCACATGCTTAGCGTTTCACGATCCAGATGTTTTTCAGCCCACCACAAGAGGTTTTGTATTGTTTAATTTTATATTTGATGATGCCGTCTTAGCTTAAGTTCGAAGCAATTGCAATAGTTTTATGTACTTTTTAAAATATCAATATTTTACAGGGGTGCCTAATACTTTTAGCCGAAGCGCTGTATGTATCTTTTCTCCTCTTGATATTTCCATTAAGGGGCAAACCCCCTCCAGATATCAATTTTTTAATTCATTTAGTATCTGAAAAATATATTTCCAAAGTTTGAAGCCCATCAGAAAGTCCTAAAGGTCCCTAGGAAGTCACCGAAGTGATGCCCTCCAAAAGTACCGAGAGTAAGTAAACGAGCACGCGCCCTTTGTGGCCTCTACTTTTTAATTTCTTAGCCGGACAAATGTGCTAGTTTACTTTTTGAATAAAAGGGGGCACTTCCGACGATTGTAAAGAGAAATTTGGCCTGTGTAACCGTCGTTTTTCGTTTCCACACAAACAGTTCACACAAAAAGAGAAAAATGCAGCCCAGATTAGTGATTTCCTAATCTGTTTATTATGGCCCTGGCATCGCAGATCAAGCTTGGGTAATTATAAATCACTCTAAACTCTAGTTTTCAAGAACGAAAACTTCGATCGAGTTTTTCTCGAGACGTATTTTTTTCTGTGCCGTGGAATGTAACTCAAAAAGTAATGAACCAATCAACATGAAATTTTGTGCAGATATTCTTTAACTTATCGGCCTTTGCACGAACCTAAAATTTCGTATCCATTGTTATAATAAATATTGTTTTCAACGATTTTTTCATTAAAAAAAGTTCTTTTTCTTCCTTTTGTCCTCACATTGGCATTTTTTTGTTTTTGCTGAATTTAGGTTCATGCAAAGCGGAATGACTCATTTTAGTGAAAAAAAATTGTTTCGTTGATTTTAATTAACTAAAAGGACCTGGGAGTTCCACGGCACTCTAGGAGCCAAGTTCGAGCACCCCTAGCACCGCCATTTTGTTTTTTTTTCACCTATGAACATTTTTTTTTGTATTCATTTAAACATTAATATTATTATGCAATTTGATTCATTGCAATAAACGCTCCCAATTTTGTGTAAAAAAATATTGAAAAACATGTTGTCTGGAGGCGGTTCCCCCTTTAAAACATCTTTGTTTCAAAGTAACGGCAACAAATGAATAAGACAAATCGTCAACTATCAACCAAAAGTAGCGATACGTAGAAATTTTGGGAAAAAAATCTTTAAAATATTGAGCGACTTCAAACAAACAAAATACAACTATTTACTCCTTAGACTAAATATTCCAAACCTCATAGTTTTCATGTTACCCCGCACGATGTCGGCTTTTTGGAAACCTGCTCCTTTTCCCAGAAAAACTCTGCGAAAAAATCGCAACATTTTTTTCACAAACAAAACTAAAGCTAACGGTATCATTTTCAAAGATCTTATCACTAAATGGTGAGATTACTATTTTCCGAATTGCAGAAATCGTGAAAAACCGGCATTTTCAAAATGACGGTTTCAAAAGAAAAATATAAATATATTTTTAAAGAATCATATAAATAAAAAAGAATCATATAAATAAAAGTAAAAAAAGCAAAATGAGGCTGGCTCTGTCCGCTTCAAAACCCCGTTTGGCAAATTGGTTTACGATTTTCTTTCGCCGAGATATTCGATCTTTTTGTCCGAATAGAAAATTTGAAGGGTGCTTAATATTTTTGGCGCGAGAAACATTTTCTATCGGCACTCTGTATATATATACATATACGCAGTAGATTCACGCTCTGTGTTCTTTATATTCGTGCTATCTTATCACTCGTCGAATTTTATTTTCTCTCCAAATAATCGACAGCAGTTTTTCGTTGCTTACGTTTAAGAATAATCGTCAAAGTCGTACACATCCACAGCGTTTTTTTTTAATCGATTATTCTTGTACCAAGTATGCAAGGACACCGCAACTCGCGCGGTATTCACGATGAATTATTAATCCCGCGTTATTAACGAGATTCACTTCCTACCAGTACGCCGACCAAAGCACGACTGAAGTTTCGCGTGTCGCGTATACGCGAGAAGCGAAACGCGGTCGCATACATGGCGATAAAATTCAACGTATACAATCACATTTTCTATCAGCGCTCTGTAGCTTCGTTCGAACGTACTGTAGCGATTGTACAATTATATATGGATGCAGATCTTGCCTCGCTAAGTACAGTGCGCGTGTTACGATACTCGGAGATTACATGTCAGGAAAAAAAGTATTTGCAAATCATCGCTCGAGCCTCTTGTCAATATTCACTATTTTTTAACCCTGATCGTTGCGTTTTCGTAATTTTCATTCGCTACCCGAACTGTAAATAAAATACCAAGATATTCCACGCTTGCATACATAACAAAAATTGAATGGACGGAGGAAAAATAATTATCTTTCTTTTCTCGTTTTAATATTTTTGCCCGATTCAATTTTTAATTATTTTTAACTGTATATTTCGAATGAGAAATTACTATGTTCGTTTTAAATACAATAAGCTATATCAACGTTGTGCTATGTTATTATTATAAGATTTTATTGCTCCGGGTGACGCACTTTCTCAGTTTGCACTGGAAAACATTCACCTACTTGGGTTGCTTGAAAACGCAACCTAAGTACTTGAATGTTAGGTTAGGTTAGGCTCGATCTTCATTGACACCGGGCCAATAGTATTGGGCGGCACTCAGGGGCGCCGATATCACCTCGGGTGTCGTTGAGTAAAAAAAACGCAATGCAAAATCTAAATAATCGCCATTATTGTTATTATTATTCCTGGTGAAAAATTCTCAAGGGGGGAAATCCGTTTAGACGCCCGAAAATAAGTAATTATTCATGATTCTTTTAAAGGTTATAAAATAATCGCATCATTTTAAACTGTTGACATTATTTTATTACAACTTTCGAGTGTTAGCATTTTTTTATTTTGCAAACAAAACAAAATAGCGGCGTTATTAGGTATTCCTTTATAAAACGTATTTTGAAAAACTGCTCAGGTTATAGCTCCGAAAGTTATTGATCGATCTGGCTAAAATTTTGGGAGGCTTCTCACTGTGACATTATTGGAAGGATATACCTATAAAAGTATCAAAAAGATCCCTTTATAACGTAATTAAGAGCTTATGGCCGAAAACGAACTCCCCGAGGAAGCTAAGGGACTACTTCATGGTCCTGGAATCGCAGATTAGTTGGTCGGTTACAACATTTTTGAGTCTTGGAACTTTAATCACGTTTTCCTGAAAATCACTTTTTTTTTATCCTCGTATAACTCAAAAACTATCTCATCGACAACTTTGAAATTTTGCACACTTTTAGATAACATAACTACCGTCTATATGAACCTACAGTTTCTCGAAAATTATTGAAAAAAAACCTTTTCCACATTCAGAGGATTTCATGGTGTTTTCAACCATATTTCAACTCTATTTTATATTTCCCTGAGAAGATAATAATATTGTATAGCCATAGTTTCAAAAATACGTTTATTCTCCACTGCTATAAAATATAGTAGGTTTTCATAAAATGGACATTCTCTGATACCATGAAAAATGTACTTTCCCAAGATTCTAATAGTGAACTGAAATATATATATACATTGATTGAAAATATTGCCTATGATTTGCGACGATGTTTATAGTGATTTGTACCAAATTATACGATACGACCTGCTATATGCGTATTTGGTGGGTTATTCAAGTGTCTGTACGAGGCATCAATGCACGTCTAGTAAATTCATAAAATATTTCATAAATCAAAAATAAAATGAAATGCGCAATTGCGGTTTCTACCTCAGTGATTTTTTATTATAATTCGCCATTCCCTGACCTGTAATGATTTATTTCGAAGGAAATATTTCGCCTGATCGGAATCGAACCTAGAATCTAACTGCCTATCTTCTACCTACCCTACGCACGCTGCCACTATTTTATCGAGTACTTTTGGCATCCGTAGCACAGATGTGGCATACGCGACAATAGTAATTCCTGCTGTTTTTTCCGAACAGCTGTTACTTGCGATTTAGGTGAAATTTTGCACAGATTTTTTAAATATATAAGTCACTGTTTAAATGGATTTTTGGCACTTCGCAATAATGTTGTACCATATAATAGTGATTTATACCATATTATATGATACATCCTGCTAAATGCACAGTAATGTGTGTCCTACAAGAACAGAAGGTGAACTACAAGAAGAAGTATTGAACCGATATCCTATTTTTGCAATGCAACAAACATACTATGTAACAGTTTGTCAGGCATGCGTAGTTCTTAAAGCTATTAAGCTGCGGCTGCTCGAACAGCAAGTGATTTATGTCTTCGCTATAAGTAAACTTTACTATGTTTTTTTTCGACGTCACGTTTCATAAGGCCTTCTAACAAATTATACTCGAAAAACGTTAATCGGTATTGTCAAGCCTTTTACAGTAATGAATAATCACTTCGGGGATAATAGATAGTCAAACACGCCACCCAAATCGCAGGTTTAGGTATACTTTTTGCTTATAGTCGTGTTAACCATATTATGATTGCGGTGTCAATAAACCATAACGAATTTTACCATCCCCGCTTTTACAATGGGGGTTTGTTGTAAATACCATGGACTTTTCTCTCAGTGCGTTAACAAATACTATAGTGATTCATGAAAAATCGAATATTTATATCGAACATGTAGTATTTTTCGAATTTTCACTTTTCTTTGCGTGTGGGCCTTAGAAATCTCAAACGCCTTGGCTCTGGTGTTTCAGATCAATGCACTGGAGGCTAGGTTGTACGCCGTCAAACAACTCCGACGGCAACTCTCTGCACATGTCGTATAGCGGCAATTTTTAAGTATAAAAAATAACATTTTTTTGAATATTAAAAGATGTAATAATATGTACATGAAATTTTAATCATGTAAAATGAATAGTTTCGACACAAAAATCTTAAAATTTCACTCGTTTCCGGCTGCCTAAGGGACCTCTCCCTTAAGGATGGTCTCCATTAGTTTTGTGCATTTCCGCATACAAATGTCGGAACATCTGTATATAGAAATTTCTTCCAGGGAACGCCCACTCTTTTTTCTTCAATAATTTCATTCGGATTTGGAAATCAAGAAATCAGGCGGTTAAGAATTGCGAAGGTTCTTTATTACAAGTATTCTTTTAACGATATGTATAATATTTATATTTACACAAGAATGTATATATATATATATTCATCGTATATAAATATATATATGGTTATGTGCGTTTCCACACCAGGTGCAGACGATATTGCAGAGCCGCGAATTACCTTGACAGTGGAACAAAACTTGAGCTCCACAAATTTCGAATGTTACAAGCGCGTCAGGAAAATTCGTCTTTTTTTATTCTCCACAAATTCTCGCATTCGATGTCTCTCGTTTATGCAAAATTTACTTTATCTAGTTTTTTTCTTTCTTTAAGTCGATCAGCCCGCGTCAAATTCTAAGTTTCCAGTTGGATAAAATAAAGAATAAAATTTTGGAAATTCTCGACAAAGGAAAAGATACAATGATTTTCGAAGATGGGCCTTTTTTTATGACGTTGAAATTTGCATCGTCGGAATGCAACATTATTTGTTTATTTTTTATTCTTTCTTTATTTTTATCATAATCCAAAACCTTCTTTTTATTAATGAGGTAGTCAATTTCTAATGACAATACGTAAAAACGTTTGAGCGATTTTCACACCCCGAATTGGCCTAAAAAAAATTGAGTAAATAACAAGAATTAATTTTCGTTGCATTCCAACGATGCAAGCTTCAACGTAATATTTTTTAACAGAGCTTCCCAAACAAACCCAAAGATGCAACGTAGATTTATATTTTCCGTCCACAACCGAATTTCCAATCGTAATTCATCAAATTTCGTTTTTAATCTCGTTAGCTTATTTTACGTCTTTTGTCCGACCGTGACTAAGATTTCCCATGCAATTTACAATCCCTTCCCCGTCGACGCGTCAACTTTCGGTCGGTGAGTATAAAAATTTTGCAAAAAAATAAGAAAAGAGTTCGCGAGAAGGTTTTTCGAGCCGCGAACGAGCCCCTTTTTGTGCTTCCCACTCGCATTTTTTTTCACTTCGTAATCTAACACGACATATATTACAAAAAAAATAAACGACAATAATATTAATAATAATAATAATAATCAGTAACACTTAACACAATGTACATGGTACGTATTTCGCTTATAATTTATTAGGGATGAGATACTGTCTGGTGGAAATGGCAAAAAAAGACAAAGTTCAGTACTCGGTGTACCGGAGCTTTCCCCCAAAAAAAAAAAAACAATACAGAAAGTCGAAAGAGAGTTATATTAATTTCTCTATAGCCAAGCTCGAGTGTCTTCCACAGTTAGGAAAATTCGAGTGTTTGTCGTTCCACAATGGCGGCCATTGACGCACGTGCTGCTGTTTCCACAAATTTTCAACTTTGCCGATCTCGGATACTCCGGTGTGAATTTTGTTTTTTGCTCCAGAGCTTTTCGCTTGTTCCTCTGTGATTTCCCTTAACAGCATGGCACTTCCTATCCTACTATCGCGGCAGAATGTTCGCGGATACGTTTTTTTTTTTCTTCTGCTCGGCGATCGTTTACTTTATTTTATATTTTATTTGCTTTTCAAGTACTTTTCCGTTTCTCTCGTAGAATTCGCCTTCAACGAGTCGCTTCATCTGTAACTTTAGTTTATATACAATTTTTTTCGCTTTTTTCTTCTTATCGCCTACAATTATGTATAGATTCGTGTTGAAACTTTTCGAAAATTTCATTGTCGTACCAATTTCATTGGTCCGCGCTAAAGACGATGGCATGCGAATATTTTCGGCTCCCCCAATCCCCCTTTCCACGATGATGTTGAAGTTTGCATCGTTCAAATGCAACGAATTTTTTTTTCCGAGCTTCCAAAATTTCCTTTGACATATTTGAGCTACAACAATCGGCCGATCTTTTTTTAGGTTCCTCAGCGATCTACAACCCAACTCTGCAAAATATGATTTTCGTTAATAATGAAAATGAGGAAATGAAAAAAAAGAAATCTTTGCATTCCAACGATGCAAACTTCAAGCCCCTTCTCCCACGTCCGTTCCGATCCGCTCGAGAAATCGGACTGTATCGCTTTTAAGTAGAATAATTCACCACGTTTCTCTGTGCCTCTCGTCCCTCCTACAACTCAGGTCTGTCTAGTGAAATTATTATCTTCTTTTTCTCGCTTCACCGTTTAATCGAGCAGCGCTCTTTTTTTTCGCTTTCGATTGCTCGATTTAGGACAGCGGGGCGAAAAAAAACGAAAATTCATGTGCAAGTATTTTTTTACGTGCTTCCTTTCTTTTTTTTTAAATCATTTTCTCGATCCCGTATCGAGGGAAAGAATAATAAACCTATCACAGTCAGCGGCGAACCGCGAGAAGTTCCACGAGTGGACGCGGAAAAAATTGATTACGTTCCCGTTGAGGCCAAAACGCGATACACATGCGCGAAACCTTCACCGGAACCTTTTTTTCATCTTTTTCGTCCTTTTTTGCGAATGCAAAAAAACCACACGTAAATATAGGAACCCTCGTCACGATTCGCTCCCTCTCTCTCTCTCTTGAGTCATTCTATAAAATTGTGGCGCCCATTTTTTTTTGTTTCCGGTATCATTACGAGATCGACCAACAAACGTGTGCGATTCGAGTAAAAAAAAAAGGAAGAAATGTATGATAATTGATCGTATCAAAATTAAGGCTACGTCTATTTCGATGTCCCATCTGGTGACGAAGTCGCGGATATATATATATATATATATATATATATATATATATATATATATATATATATATATATATATATATATATATATATATACATATATATATATAATTACTTACATACGAACTAATCGCGTTCTAAGCTCTACATTCGATTCACTAACGATTATTCATTGATTATTTACAAGCCACATTAAATGGCACATTTAAAAATATTTTTGCACTACGGTTCATCGTATCTCGTAATTTATATATATCTTTTCGTATATGTGTCTCTATGTGTGTATATATATATACACACGAACAGAAAATTACGCAACAAGTTCACCGTTTCATGTCTGTTGGTAAAATCGTTGTTGCATAACGCGTTTATATATCTAACCGAATCACGAGACTTCGACACTAAATTGTCGTGTGCGTTTTTTGCCAGCCGATCGCAAGAAAAAAGTCATCGCGAACAAGTTCGCTAATCAGTCATGTCATTGGGTGCTGCGAGGTTGGGAAAAGAGTACCAAAATGTACATGATCGAATTTTCGACAGTACTCACGACCTTTTCGCATTCTTACGTCTTAAGGGGTTAGCCCACTCTAGAGACCGAAAAATAGGCTTTTTGGTTTTTTTTTTCAGGAAAACTACAAAATAAATCGAGATTACAAAAAAGGGTGTTTATCATACATATCAGTGACTGTATACAATAATTTTTTCGAAGCGATAAATTTCAAAATGGCGGCTGTGCAGCGTTTATCTCAAAACTGCATTTTTTAAGTTGGCCGGAAACATAACTCAGACAATTTTCAATTCATTCATTTGAAATGTTGAATATATCTTGAAAAATACATTGTCTATGGAAGTACGTAGGATTTTTTTTTATATTGCATAGTTCGATTGTTCTTAACAATTATCTGACGAAATGTTTCACTTTCCAACAATTTGCCGAAAAAATCGTCAGATAATTGTTAATAACAAATGAACTATGCAATATAAAAAAAAATCCTACGTACTTCCATAGACAACGTATTTTCAAGATATATTCAACATTTCAAGTGAATCGATTGAAAATTCTCTGACTTGTGTTTCCGACCAACTTGAAAAATGCAGTTTTGAGATAAATCCTGCACAGCCGGGATTTTGAAATAAATCGCTCCGAAAAAATTATTGTATACAGTCACTGATATGTATGATAAACACCCTTTTTCTAATCTCGATTTAATTTGTAATTTTTCTGTGAAAAAATTCCGCATAAAGCCTATTTTTTCGACTTTTAGAGTGGCCTAAGGCCTAAAGCAAAATGCATAAACGCGCGAAAGCGAACGAAGGTACTTGTGATTTTTCCCAAGGGAAATCGCAGTCTAGTGTGCGGGGGAACGAAACTTGTAGGTGACTTCATTGGGACTTGTTCGCTGCGAATTTTTTTGTTTCTCGTGCCGCTTTCGTATTGTCTCGGTCTCGTGCCCGTTCATCGTTACTTCTTCATTAAGTTTAATCACAATGTGAACGCGAAGTTCGTGGGTAACGTCCTCTAAGTACTGCAAAGAATTTGATCCGGAAGAACCGGAAGTTGGAGAGGCAATGAGGGGGCTTTGTCTTCTTTTTTCAACACCCTGTTTGGACCGTGAGCTCGGTAAGCGCGTTAGGTAGCTTCCCGAAGTAATTTCCTCTCCCTCTCTGTGTGCAGGCAAGATCGCTCGATAGCCACGCGATGGCGCTATTTCCTCCCTTACCGGATCGTCGCGACGACAAATGAAACAAAAAATGATGCACAAACGGCTGCCACTGGTCTCAGACCGTTGTCTCGTTCTTGCGCAAGGGCTTGAGCGGCTGCAACTCCCGCTGCAACCGATCAAAGTCGTTGTAGTACTCGTGATCCGATTCCTCCTCCGAGCTCCTCTGTCTCACTTGACATCCGAATGCACCGTTCGTCAGAACCTTGTCGAGATCGGGGGTCGGTATGCCGATCGTTTGCGGTGTCAACGGCCCCTCGTCCTGCGACATTATGTACTCGGGATTGTCCAGCGACGTTTTACCCGGAATCGTCAAAAAGTTCGGATACTTTCGATATCCGTTGTTCAATCTCTTTGGTTCCGGTTCTGCAAGAGACAGTTAAAAAAAATACCGATGGGTTAGGAAGAGCGTGAAAAGGTTTGGAAATGTCGATGCCGTTGGAGAAAGTCAAGTCGGAAAAGTAACTTGGGGGTCGGGTTGAAATTCCGAACTTTGAATGCTCCGACCGTTTAAGGGGGTTTACAAGGTGTGACGCTTTTAAAAAATCGTTTTTTTTTCTGCCTTTTTCGCCAGTTTATATTTTCAAGTGGTGTTCAGATTTTCGGAGTTTCAGTCTTTCGTGTGAAATTCTTCCTGAGTTTGGATCTTTCGGAGTTTTGCGCGTTCTGATCATTCAAAGTTCGGAATTTCAATCCGGCCCCGTAACTTGTTCTTGGTAAATTCAATTGATAGGCTGTCTATCAATTGCTGCAGGTGATTGATATGGATATACAGTGCGTTCAACGAGAGAACGACACGCTTCTGAACCTCAATTCGTTTGGTACGTTTGGATCCCGCCTAATGCGCCGCCCGCTTTACCCTCTCCACGTAGATATTTAATGCAGGGCCCTAATTCGCCATCTACAAAAGTCTTAGCGCCGCTCGTGGCCTACGACAGAAGCTCTACCAGTATAGTAAAACTTCATCAAAATACATTGATAACAATGGACGACATTTAAAAAACGAAAAGTGACTCGAGATTCTGGTGTGTTCCATGGTGCAAGACGGACAATAAAAGTGAACTGTCGTTCTATAAGCCGCCTAAAGATGAAGTCTTTCAAAAAAGTCGTTGTTGGCTCTGAAAACGACTCTCTTTAGGCCACCAAGGCTAGTCACTCCACGGAACATTTTCTTTCCAAGTTTGTATCTTTACAAATAATAAATCGAGCAATATTAAAAGTTACTTCTGCTATTTGCAATGTACAAATATAATTTCAGACGTCCCTTGAAAAAAGTATGCTCTCAAAAATAGAATCACTCATTCTCGAAACCTGCGACCGACTCTCATAACCTTAAAAAATCTAAATCTAGAGCTGACGGATCTAAAAAAAAGAGCGGAAAATAAATTATTCCCTGCAGTAGCATTTTTACAATCTAGCATGGAGGTAAATCCAATAGCCAACACGCAGGAAATCAAGAACGAAGTAATTGTTGACGTTTGAGGCTATACTTGGATCGGCCATATTGAAATATCGCTGCGCCACCTCTAGGACGTGAAAATCGCGCATGTTACGGTCCAAGGCACTGAGCAGCAAGGCTCACTACCCCCACCCGACCCACAGGCTGCTTAAAGCTGCGCGGCACTGTGTCGTTCTCTCGTTGAACACAGTATAGTGCAAAAAGCGGTCAAGTTCGTCTCGCGTTATGCCTCAGTCATCCCTGTTAGTCATCGTGTCGTCGTGTCAGTCAATTTTGTCCCTAATTGCGCTACGATTTCGCGGCTGCAAGAGCCGGAAATTTTCGGTCTTACCCGTCGGCTTGGAGTCACCGATGAGATCCATGTACTGTGTCGTGTTGGTGGGTAGTTGAGGCGAGGGCATGAGGTAATCATCCTCGTCGATTGGCAGATGAAGTTTCAGGTCGCCCACTTGGGCTTGCTGATGGCTCGTGCTTATTTCCGGCTCGAAACAGTCATCAGTCACGTCACAATCTGCAATGAAACGAGAGCACTGGGTTACTTAAGGCCAGGGTGGCATATAATGCGTTACTTTTTGTAATGCATTAGCGTTTTCATTACTCATTACTTTACATTTTGTAATGAAACGAAATTTCATTACGCATTACATTACATTCCGTAATGTGAAAAGATTCCATTATTCGTTAGATTACATTTTGTAATGCAAACAATTGCCATTACGCGTTACATCACATTTTGTAATGTAAAATATTTTCATCACCATTTTTTAGATTACAAAGTCCAATGTAATGGGTAACGGAATTTTTTTACATTAGAAAGTCCAATGTAATGAGTAATGGAAATATTTTGCATTACAAGATGTAATGTAATGAGTAATGGATTTTCTTTACATTACAAAATGTAATGTAATGAGCAATGCAATTTTTTTACATTACAAAATATAAGGTAATGGGTAATGACATTTTTTCACATTGCTAATGCAATGCAACGCAAAAAAATCTCCATTACTCATTACAATGTAATGAGGATTATTATTCGTTTCCCATTAGAGGCAGCGGTTTTTGCGCTGGGTCGATCTGACCCGATGGGAAACGAATAATAATCCATATTACCTTGTAATGAGTAATGGAGATTTTTTACATTACATTAGTAACGTGAACAAATTCCATTAGTCATTACGTTAAATTTTGTAATGTAAAAAATTTCCATTATTCATTACATTACACTTTGTAATGCAAAAAAATTACATTGCATTTTGTAATGCAAATGTTTCACATTACAAAATGTAATGTAATGAGTAACGGAAATTTTTCACATCACACATTTCAATGTAAAGAGTAACAAGAAATTGTTTCCATTACAAAATATTATGTAATGAGTAATGGCATTTTTTTACATTGCTGAATGTAATGTAATGGGTAATGAAAAATGTTTTCATTGCCCATTAAAAAAGTAATAAATAATGCATTACTTTTTCATGATAAATTTCGCAACCCTGCTTAAGGCTGGGTCTAATGGCAGAGAATCCACAGGAAAATGGATCAGTTGTAAATTGGTTAGAAACGCATTGTCAAGACTTGCTAACCTCTCGCGCCGACCATTTTCAATGGATCGGAGCAGTATCGCGAGCTCGAACCGTCCGAAGTGACGACGTGACCGCAGTGTCCGTTTGGATGAGAATAGTGCGTGTGCTGTACGGAATTGCCAGGCTCGTGGGACGTGTTCCCATTGACCCGCGTAGCTCCGTACCTCAGAAGTTCCCTGTCCCAATTCTGTTGATTCTGTGGCGTCGGGGAATCGGCCGCCAGAGACATGCCATTGGGCCAGCACGCTTTGATGGGCGTGTTTGGTGGAGAGCCGGAAATACTGGACGCTGAAATGCCAGCTGGAAGAGGTGCTCTGGATTTCGGTTGCAGATACTCATCGGCGTCGACGAGAGCCTCTGGTCCGTCCATACCCGACGCGAGATTGCGAATCATCTCTTTTTCGTCCTGATGGGCATTTGAAAAACATTTGTTTACCTAAGAAGTGCAAAAACCCAAGTTTTCGATTTCTCAAGATCGAAAATGTCCGGGTCAATAGAGTCGTCGCGTTGTTCAAAGAGCTGTAACTCACCTGTAGTGTGTACGAAGGTAGCTTCATGTTCTTATCGCCCTTGATGGCCAGGTATCGGCCCGGATCTCGTGCCATTTTGGCAAAATCGTCAGCCAGCTCTTTGAAGCTCGGCCTCGACTCGGCATCCAGCATCCAGCATTTTATCATTATCATGTAGACGTCGATCGTGCAGATCGCCGGTTGTGGCAATCTTTCGCCCTTCTCGAGCAGCTCGGGCACGTTTCTCGCCGGTACACTCTCGTAGGGTCGACCGCCGTAGGTCAAAACTTCCCAGATGGTGACGCCGAAGGCCCAGACGTCGGATTTGTGGGTGAACACGCGGTGCTGTATGCACTCTAGGGCCAACCACTTGATGGGCATTTTGCCACCGGCCGCTTTGTACTGTTCCTCGTTGATGTCTAGTAGCTTGGCTAGGCCGAAATCGGTGATCTTTACGCAGCTCGGCGTCTGAACGAGAACGTTACGCGCTGCGAGATCGCGATGGACGAGTCTGCGTCCCTCCAGATAAGCCATGCCCCGCGCTATCTGAGAACACCAGCTGAGCAAGTCCTTCGAGCCGATCTTGTCCTTGTACGTACGTACGAAATCCAACAGACAGCCCAACGGCATCAACTGCGTCACCAACATCATCTGCGACGTCATGCATACCGCCAACAATTGTAGGAGATTCACGTGCTCGACGCTGGCCATTATGTAAGCCTCGTCAAGAAACTCCTTGGACGTGTTAGCTCCCGTGCCATCGTGCAGCACCTTGATGGCCACGGGTATCTTGACGTTCTCACCTTCCGGCACCCAGACACCCTTGTAAACGTTACCAAAAGCCCCGTAACCCAGTATACCGCCTTTTCTCATCTCTTCCTCCTTGATTATTCGCAACTTCGCCAAATTCGGCTTCACCCCCGTTGGCCTAAGGGGCTCGTTGTCGTCGAGACCCGTCAACGTCATTGTCATCTTTACCGTGTTCTCTTTAGCCTTCGTCCTTATACGCCATTGGCACATTATCACCGCCACTATCACCAGGAAGACCGCCACGATTATTCCGACCCCTATCAAAATGGCTGGTTGTATCTCACTCTCCAGGGTGTAACCGTGGAGCCCTTGAGGCTCCTGGGAACAGTACGGGTCCTTGTCCGGCGGAGATATCTTGAAAGGATACTCCTCCGGGCAGGTCTCGGTGCAGTTGAAGGACGTCTCGTTGTCGATTGGGTCGTCGTCCTGCAAATCGGGAAAAATGGGCATCAGAGATAATTCATAGTACAGTGGGTCATTGCTTATCTGCTATCCAATAGACTCCAATGCGGTGAATGAGATTGTCAACTCTTCTAATTCTTTGGGTTTATTTGGATCGATTATATTTGGAATAATTACCAGATAAATCTTGAAGTTCCGACAAGTGTGACATTGATTAGCGCCAGGACCGTAACAGCTGCGGCATTCCGGGAAGCAAGGTATGCAAAGCTGCGTACCAGGCACGACGTAGTGCCCTGCGGAACATTCGTCATCGCACTGCTCGCCCTTCTTGTAATTGGTGCACTGCTGACAGACCTGCTCGTGAATCCCGTAACCCGTGCAGATCTTGCATCGGGAATGACACTTCTTGCACACTGCATAGCCCGCCTGAATTCGCAGTTCTCCTTGTTCCTGGGGATTGACCCACTCGTAATAGTAGCCTGAAAAGACAACGGTCATTATTCCACTTTGTCTCGCCGGATTGAATGTTTGATGGGAAGCAAAGATTGCCGAAGCTCAATGGCGAAAAACACATCGATGTTTAGGGGTGACTTTGGAATGAAAGCATGGCGAACTCACCATCGGGACAGGGCTCGATCTTCTTTAGACATCCTTCCGGTATATGACCGTTCATTATGGCTTTCTCGCAACTGTGACATCCGTTCGGACCAATGTTGTTTTCGGGACCCTCGCAACCACCAACGCAGTTCTCGTGGCAATGCTCGCATACCCCGTTTGCTATGTACTTGGAGGCTGGACATTCAGGCACGCAGAAAGGTCCGTCACGAACGTGCTTGCACTTGTTGCAGTCCCCGGCGTTTGGTCCGTGACACGTACCGTCGCACTCCTCGTGACAATGCTTGCAGATTCTTGATTCCCCTTCCGCTTTGTATATACTGCGAGAACGTTCAACCTTTAGTATTCATTGATCTCGGGAAGCAACTCGTGGTGATTCACAACAGGCTGGGAAATATTTCTTTCCAATTCTCTCTTCATGGGTTCGAAGTTTAAATCAAATATTACTAGACAGTGTTCTACCCAACCCAAGAAAGCCTCGCAAAGACCGTTCACTGGGTTGCCCTAGTTAGGAACATTTTCCAGCCAACTATATACACGCAGGATAATCACACGCACCACAAAATAGGGTTGTTTCATTTACCTCAAAAATCCACGATCTAAGTAAGCACAACCAACACCACAAAATACAAGATTACTAGGAGCATTTCCTAAATGCCCAATGAATGATCGAATCTAGTGAAGTAAAGAGTCCAACGTACCCAGTGATGGCTGTGCAGTCTTCCAAGCAGACATTTCCGAGTTGGAAATTTTTGCACGAGAGACACTGAGCCGGTCCAGGACCCCAGCAGCCCTCCTTCGAGCATTGGTCGTCGCAGACGAGACCCTCCTTCACTAAATCGATCAAAACAAAGACTTCAGTCCACCAAATTCTATAACCATCAGACGAGCTATGGACAAAAGTAGACCGCAGCTCACCGCAACTCGTCTCGTTCTTGTTGTTCTGCAAGAGACTCTCGTGCTCCAACGACTTTTTGATTCTGCTCCAATCGATACTCTGGGCGTAACAGAGATTTTTGTTCTCCAGTATCGCGATGGAGCCCGAGTAAATCTTTTGAAGCGAGCTGAGTCCGAGGGACACCAGAGCAGTTTTCACGATGTACAACGAGGCGAAGTATTCCGTGAGGGTGCGACCGCCGATCACCTCGAGATTGCGAAAGTACGATAAATTCGTGAAGACCGGATGGTCACCCTGGATGTTGAGGAAGCCGGTGATCTCCTTGAGGGTACTGAAGACCTCGAGTCTGTCGGGATGCATTGGCTCGTAGCGCGGCCCGAAAGTGAAGTTCGTGTAGATGTGCTGATAACCCTCGAAGCTCTGATCCAATATCGTTATCGAGCCCTCGATTATCGTACAATCCTTGAAGCTGTCGATGTTCCCAGAGTGCACTTTGTCGACACCCATACAGGTCTTTGGGCATGGACCGTCGCAGGGAACGCACTCGCCGGAAAGAGCCTTCTTCTTCGGCGGGCAAGATCTTACGCAGGCGCCATTGTCCTTCAGCAAGTGTTCCGGGCATTTTCTCACGCAGGTCGCGCCGTACGCGTATTTACCGTCGGGATTCGCCTCCCACGAGTACGACGTTGGATTGTACCTGGAGAACAATGCGGATATGTGAAAAACATCATCGGTTGATGGATTTCTACATTCTAGTTTTTTTTCCTGATGCCCAATAAACGATGCACTTCTGAAAATGAAGCAGTGGAGCTTCAATATTGACAATCCAAAATAGAAAATCCAATATGGCGGACTCAAACTCGAAACTTGTTTGATTTTGATGAAATTTTGTACTTGAGGGTGTTTGAGGTCGCTGATTTTGGGAGTCAAGTAAAAAATCAGACATTCAAAACGACAGATCCAATATGGCGGACCAAAATGGGAAAAATTACTTGGAATGGATACAATTTGGAGTCAGGAGGTTTTTGGATCGCTGATTTTGAAAGTGAACCAAGAAATCCTAACAACAGATCCAATATGGCAGACCAAAATGCGAAAAATCACTTTAGGTGGATAAAATTTGGTATCAGTAGGTTTTCGAGGTCGCTAATTGTGAAAGTGAACTGAAAAATCAGAAATTCCTAACAGATCCAATATGGCGGACGAAAATGCTAAGAATTACTCCGGATGGATAAAATTTGGTATCAGGAGGTTTTTACATTCGCTGATTACGAATATAAAGACAAAAATCAATTTTGAACTAAAAGATCCAATATGGTGGAGCAAAATATAAAAAACACTTCATATGAATGAAATATGGTACTTGGAGGTTTTCGACGTCGCTGGTCACGAAACTGAATTTAAAATCCCAACAAAAGATCCAATATGGCGGACCAAAATGCGAAAAGTCACTTTAGGTGGATAACATTTGGTTTCAGTAGATTTTTGAGGTCGCTGATTTCGAAAGTGAACTGAAAAATCAGAAATTCCTAACAGATCCAATATGGCGGACGATAATGCTAAGAATTATTCCGGATGGATAAAATTTGGCATCAGGAGATTTTTATATTTGCTGATTATGAATATAAAGACAAAAATCAATTTTGAACTAAAAGATCCAATATGGCGGAGCAAAATATAAAAAACACTTGATATGCATGAAATTTGGTACTTAGAGGTTTTGGACGTCGCTGGTTACGAACCTGAATTAAAAAATTATAAAAATTCAACATAACTGGCTCTTTTAATCCATCAAATATCTGCTACCTTCGATATCTGGATTTTGAGTTCAGATTCTCGCTATGTTTTTTTCTCGACTACCATGCAGTGGAACTTATGGAATCTTCGAAGTTAAACTCTGATCGGACATATCCATGTCCGAAAGAAATCAAAAGTGATCAATACTCATCGGTGAATCGCTCGATTTCTCGAGGCTCATCGAATGATTCTCATGAAAATTAACTCGCTCCTACTCACTTCTGCATCGGTGGACACTCCTGTGTGCAAACGCCGTCGTCGAAGAAGTTCTTGCAGGCGAGGCAGTCGCTCTGCTTAGGGCCCGTGCAGCCACCGGCGCAAAAAAGGTGGCAGCAGTCCCGCGGCATCGGGCCGAAACACCTGCCTTGCCAGCACTGCGGCGAACAATTCGTCTTGGAAAACCTCTGACAATTTTCGGGACCCTCACCCCAGCATCCTTGCTCGCAGCTCTTGTCGCACTCCGGGCAAGAACGCTCCGGCGACGTGAAGTTGTACACGTAAAAGTATTTGCCGGCTGGACCCGTTATTATCTCGTCCCAATGGATCGTCTTGATGTGGCAGAGATTGTAGTTGTTGTACATGCCCACGCTGCCGTTGAGAATATCTAAGAACCCCAGAATCGACACTTAGGAAAAACGAAGCGAATTATCAGGTCCTAGGGAGACCATTAAGGGATAACACTGCTCTGGGATTTCGAAAAAATCATTTTTTAGGCTTAAGGTCTTAGGCCACAGTAACGGGTATAAAATAATGTACGAATTTAACATTTTTTTTCGTATGAAAAAGTGATTCACTCATAAAATTAATTACACATCTATTTAGTATGAATATCAAGCTGTTAGAAAATGTATATTTTTTTACGATGTTCAAAATGGCTGACTACTCGAAACTTCTCGAAACAGCTTTTTTCCAATTGGCGTGACAAATAACTTCAACAATTTTCACTCGATGTACTTCAAATTTAAAAGTTATGTTCCTAATTGCATTTCGCAGAGAAGTACGTACGGAATTTCTGATTAATCGAAAACTTTTCATTTTATGAGCAGTTATAACGAAATTTTGCACTGGAAATTCATTTCTTAAGTTTAAATACCTACAACTTTTGAATGAAACAATATTTTTTTAAATTCCGTACGTACTTCTCTAGGTATTCCAATGTAAATTGACGAGAATTTTTGTTTTTTTGTTCTAGGTAAAAAATTGTGGGTGGTAAATGTCACGCCGTGGAGCGTCTAAAAAAAAGATAACAAAATAAAATATTAGTAGTCGGCCATTTTTTACATAAAAAGAAATATATATTTTTTTAACAGCTTGATATTCATACTAAATAGATGTGTAATTAATTTTATGAGTGAATCACTTTTTCATACGAAAAAAATTGTTAAATTCGCACATGATTTTATACCCGTTACTGTGGCCTAAGGCCTTAAGAAATCCTTTGGGGTCATAAAAACAATATGCAATCGGTCCTGTAGCAAATTTTTTTTTTTGAAAGGTTCAATTGTCGATTTTGCCGCAGCGCCTCGGACTTCTTTCAGGCGCCTCGTGCAACTTTAAGGAGGTACACCAGCTTCATACAATGTTGCCATGCTAAACCATGGTAAAATTTCAAAATGGTGATAGATCAATAAAATTTGGTGAATATATTCTTTAGTATTATATATGTCAATACAATTTTTTTCAGATTTTTTCATTGTGCCGTTATCGAGTAATTGAACATTGAAGTTCACGTGTATAAGCATAGCGTTTTTATAGATATAGGTATATATTCCGGGTATAAGAATAAACGCTTGTGAATTATTTGTAAGAAAACGGCACAACCAAAAAATCTGAAAAAATTTGTATCTACATGAATAATACTAAAGACTATATTCACCAATTTTTATTGATCTATCACCATTTTGCTGAAGCTGGTGTACCTCCTTAAACGAGTTTTTATCGAAACGACTTTTTTTCAAACTGGGAGGACGGATTATTCGAACACCTTTGCATGGATCGATTTGAAATTTTGATAGTAGCTTCACAATTACATACTCTATGGGAGTACGTAACCGTTTTTTTGTTTAAATGTAAACTTTTTTTTATGAACAATTTACTGCTTATTTTTTGGGCATAAAATCGATTTATTTCTTTGAAGGTGCGCCATTTTTTCAAAATTTAATAAAAAAAAATCCCTACGTTGTCCCACAACTGATACTATATAGATTATAATTTTTTTTGGTTTTTGTTCGAGGTCTTGTACTTTACGACAAAACCGTCCTCGCTTGAAGCTATTTGTCAAAAACACGTTTTTCAAGATGGGCTCTGTCGCCGCAATTTTGTATGGAAATTATAATACATTTTTTTAAATACTTTAATAAGTGTTGAATAAACCCTTTCAAAAGAAATCCTATTTCTGTTTTCATACTCCCAAAATAAATTGTCAAAATTAGGCCTTATGTTCTGCCGCCAGAGTGGTGTTATCCCTTAAAAATGTATTGGCAGCGTTTGCTCGATATAATGTCGAATAAATGCCTCAGAATAAAAATGTTCTCGAATTAAAATTCTCCCTGTACGATTACCCAGACCGAAACTATACATTTCGCGTAATATTCAGATGAAATCGACAGGTTTCGGAAGTCAATGTTACGTCGATAATTTATTTATGAATAATTGAATTAATAATAATTGTTCGTGTTAATAATTGATAATATCATCGATAAATGCGCTTTGAACAATAATAATTGATACATATCAATGATACATTGATAATTCGATTAATAATACTCGATCGCATTGTTAATTAACAAGATTATCAATAAATTTACTTCAAACAATGATAATTGATGCAATGATACGTATCAGTGATTCATTGATAATTTATTTATCAATTATTCCATTAATAATACTTGATTGTATTATTAATCAATAGAATTATCAATAAATGCACTTTCACCAGTAACAATTGATACATTGATACATATCAGCGATACATTAATAATTCATTTATCAATAGTTCAATTCATAATACTTGATCGTACTATGCATTGTATAATATTATCAATAAATGCACTTTGGACAATAATAATTGATGCAATAATGCACATCAGTGATACATTGATAATCAATTTATTAATAATTCTTTTAATACTTTATCGTATTATTAACTAATGCTCTTATCAACGAACGAATTTTCAACGATAATAATATTCAAGCCGAAGTACATTAAGAAATGTTACAACGTAGCAATATTCGCAACACTTTAAAAATAATAATCACCATTATTTGGATCAATACCATCAACAATTTTTATCCAATTTCGCCTCAAACTTTTTTCCTTCTTCAAGGTGGAAAAGCTTCCTGTCTGGGTTATCTTAGCTTTAGATAAAACTTTATCAATTCCAACGAATCCAGCAATTATTCGGGTAGGCTACTATTATTTCGGAAAAATGGATCTTTGAAGGAAATTCTCCAGGCAAAATATTTTTTGGGCTAGCGAGGCTTCCTAAAAATGAAAGATAACAAAAAAAAAAAAAAAAAAAAACGTGACCTACCTCTGAGGGCCGGCATCTCGAGGTTGTACATCTGGCACATCGTGACGAAAAGGGCAAACTCGACGTCGTGTATGTTGAGCTTGAAAAGGGTTCTGCCCCGTATGATCTGCAGCCTCGGCAGTACGATTCGTCGCACGTCGACATGGCTGATGAGGACGTAGCCGGTGACCTCCCGTATGTACTGTAGGAAGCTGAGATCGAGGGTCTCGTTTTGGAGCCACGTGATCTCCAAGTTGCCGTCGACGTAAGTACAGTTGGTGTACCGGTCTCGAAGATTTCTGTAGTGGTGCTGCTTGTTCGAGGGCACGGACAGCCGGCCATTGGTACCGATGCAGACTGCAATTCGGACAAAAAGGACAAAAAAACGTTAAAATCGACAATTAAGCTTTTCAAAATCATTTAATCATTTTGACGACGAAAGATTCCGGGCGAAAATTGATTTATCAAATTTCAATGACAACTCAAAAATCGAGGGCTGCATATTCCATTTTTTCTCCACTTCCTCAATTGCCAAAATATTCAGAAATAAAAACATCCAAGTGAAAATATTTCCGCCTCGCGCTCCCCCGGAATTTCCATCATCGCAAAAAGTGCACCCCCCTTGGCGCGTGGCTCGCGCGCGCCCCTTCGGTCGCCCCAAATGTGTCGGGGCACGCAAAAGCCCCGTGCGAGTAACGACAATAAACAAAAAAAACCGATTGACTCCCAATTAAAATTCTCCGGTATCCCAGATTCGAACTCGAGCCAAATTAGGATACACGCCTGATCCGGAACTCTCCGCTCGATTGCTCAATCGTTTCGTCTCGTGTGCGCCTGTCAAACTCTGCACCGCGCATACGATAAAATTCGTTTCTCGAGGACGCGAGAGGGGAAGAGAAATTCTCGCTTCCTGTGTCGTGTTTTTTTTTTCCACTGCGAATGACAATCATTCTTACGATCCCATAAAATTAAAGTAACATTACCGATCACGACGATCGTCGATGAGAGAGCGAGAGGGAGAGAGACAGAGAGAGAACGATTCGAGGTGGTCGCACGTGCCGTCTCTGCACTGCGGATCTTCAGCGAGAGTAAAGCAGCAAAGCGAAGACGAAGAATAAACCGGAGAAGATAAATTTGGAAAAAAAAAAGGTGAAGAAAGAGATACACAGGGGAGGTAAGGAGGGGCAGATATTGTCGACGGTGAAATCCACCACCCACATCGGCTACGAGACGATGCCTGTGTGTCCATGTGCATGTGTGCATGTATGGGTAAACGTACGCACACCTCCGATCTATAGATAGCTCTCCTAGGTTCGAAAACGTTTCTCGAGTGGGCGAACCACTTCCATCGTGGTGATCGCCTGTCTCGGTAAGCCAAAACACGATGTACGATATCCCACAGAGTTGCGTTATGATTGTGCAACTATTACTATGCTTTTTACTATATATTATAATAAACATACAAACATACATACATACATACATACATACATACATACATATATATATATATATATATATATATATATATATATATATATATATATATATATATATATATATATATATATATATATATATATATATATTGATATATATAGACACGTATATGTGTATATGTATGTATATAGGGTGTCCTGTTATGAATGGATAATCCTGCAACTGTCGATAGGTCAGATCATGTCCTACTATATATGCTGGAATTTCAGTTTAGTGAAAGTCCCACACTTTTTGAGATTTCGGGGTTTGTAATTTTTTGCAAAAAAACAAATCGTCTGCATTGGTTTTTCGCATGCCATTTCTCCAAACGATATGAATCGACAATAAGTAAGCAATTTTTAAAAGTAATTGTCACGTTATGCGTAGTACATTTTTTTATAACGCAGGCTATCAAATTCAGATGTTCGAGTTGGTTTATATGCAAATTCTGCAGATCTTTTTTCATAAAGTTTCCTTAATATTTAATGTTAAAAAGAAGACTTTTCTAGATAAAACAAATAACCAAGAGTATTTTTTTAGATCGAGTAAAAAACAGTTATCATTTGTGGAAATGGCATGCAAAAAACCGAGAGCAGATTACTTTTCGAACAGTCGAATTGGTTTGTATGAAAATTCTGCATAAGATCTTTTTTCATAAAGTTTCCTTAACATTTAATGTTAAAAAGAAGACTTTTCTATATAAAACAAATAACCGAGAGTATATTTTTTAAACCGGGTAAAAAGAAGTTATCATTTGTGGAAATGGCATGCGAAAAACCGAGAGCAGATTATTTTTATCTCGAAAACCGTGGGATTTTTACTAAACAGTTTACCTATCGACAGTTGCAGGGTTATCGATTTATAACTGGACACCCTGTATATAGGTGTACACACACACACACACACACATTCTGTATCCCCCCATAAATTAACAATCACCATTGACGTTCCGAGAGTCATATAATATTCAATCGAATTCTATATGAATCTCCACATATCTCGTTTCCTTTCGAGCCTCATCGGGCCCTAGAGCGTGCACCGTTATCGTAGAACAAGTCCCGGCTGTATTATTTATTATACTTTAACGATACAGGCACCTTGTGTGTCGGTACGATAAGGGAGGACTTTGAGCGGCGACGAAATATGGGCCAGGCATTATAAGCTTAAAGCATCCATCCTCTTCGTCCCACGATCGAGGGCCTCATTAATTCACTCCGACACGTGACTCAGACGCCTCTCTCTCTTTCTCTTTCTTTTGATTTAGATTTTCATTGCTTTTTGCATTGTTTAATTTTTCTGGTCATGATTGACTCGTTTCGGTTCGTTTAGGCTTGCATTTTTATTTTAGGCGATGTTTTCTTGCTTTATCCTAAACTTAGTTTGGATAAGGTTCCGAAAACCCTCAACCTCCGATCGAGCTGAAATTTCGTCTCAACCTTCCTTTCAATATTTCAAGACAACTCCTAAAGGGATTTTTGGCGACTCGCAATAGCTTTCGAGATATTGAATTTTAAAGTTTTTTTTTAAGGGTAACCTTCCGAACCCCCCTCCCCCCTTGAGCTGAAATTTTGCATGAACCGTCCTTTTAATATTTTAAGACAAAGGGCTTTTTGGTGACTCGAAATAGTTTTCGAGATATTGAATTTTTAAGTTTTTTTTTAACGCACGCCGACCTTATCTATCTCTGCTACGTCTCGGTTCACATCTATATATGTTATCACGTTCTCCGTTTTGCGCGAGCAAAAATACCCAACCCCAAAAACTATTGTGCCCCGCCAAAAATCCTTTTAGGGGTTGTCTTAAAATATTAAAAGGGAGGTCTGTGCAAAATTTCAGCTCGATCTGAGGTTGGGGGTTTTCGGAACTTTACCCTTTAATTTATATTATATGGGAATTATGTTTTTCATTCCGTTTAGTTCACATTGCACGCTTATTAAAATATCATTTCTATTTTGTACGATTGCGGAGGACGTTGAAATTTGCATCGTTAGAATGCAACGAAAATTATTTTTTTCTATTTTTTAAATTTCCTTTGGCAGATTCGAGCTACCAAACGCACGCAAATATTTTTTAGGACTTTTATTCAATGATGTACAACCTATATCTGCATAATATGATTTTGGATAGTGATGAAAGTGTGAAATGAAGAATTTTCGTTGCATTTCAACGATGCAAATTTCGACTTCATCGATTGTCTTTGCTACATCGTTGCTTTTATTTGTTAAATTGTATCCTTGCTATCATTATTATCATTGTTGGTTTGTATTGTTTGTTACTTCGGTTGCTTATAATTAATATGATTTATATTGTATATTTATTTGCCTGAGAGTTTTACTAGGGCATAATAAACTGTATCAATCAATCAATCGATCTATATATATATATATATATATATATATATATATATATATATATATATATATATATATATCCTCTTTCTCTCCCCACTCGTTTGGTATAGTCCTCAACGCGTAAATTAGCATACCACCCCGAAAGCGCTTGCACTCTCACCCTTTTTTTTCAATCTCTTTATGCACGACAAACGTTCGCGTGCCTATCCGAATCACAACGCGTGTCCCAACACCGCAATTTCCCACTATGGGCGATTTATCGCGCGCACCGCGGGACACGCCAAACGGCACTTTGCATTTTGCACCTCGAGATTGCGAGCGTACAATCATTTCCGAGGACATTATCCCTGGACAGCGAGTTCCCTCTCTAAGTAATGCTCGACGTAGCGTTAAGTCACCCTGTACGTTTTTCGCGCCAATTCATCAATTAAGTATTATACGAATTATTCGTGAAATATATGATATATAATATACGTAATATCGAAATATATCTCGCGGGGAAAAAAGTGGATTAAATTCGAAATGCTGTTTCGAAAAATGAAAAAGAACATGTGTTCATTTCAAGGATGAAGTTTGCATCGTTGGAATGCGGTGAAAATTGTTATATCTCAATTCATCAATATTTTTTTTATAATTTTTACTTTTTCTATGCACTTAGATTGTGGTAAACACAAAAACATTTTTTTCGAGATTTTTATTGAATATGTGCGATCTAATTTTCCGAATGAAAAATTGTTTATAACAATGAAAATAAGAGAAAAAAAGCACTTTCTCTGCATTCCAAGGATGCAAACTTCAACACTATTAGTATCCCGAGATTAATTAATTTAATTTAATTAAATATCCTGAGAATTTAATAATTATAGCACACATTTACACAACCGTTCCTTTTTTCTTGTTTTTTCTGTCAGCATTCTTGTATTTTGTGGATTTGGGCAACGAAAATCGCTCAAGCGTTATTTCGAAAATTCGCACTCGAGACATATGGACGATCTACTTCAGCAAATAATAAAATTCGGGATAGAAAATTCGAAAATTAAAATACTTTCGTTACATCCCAACTTTGCAAATTTGAACATCATTAATTTCATATACCACGCGCAAAATATCCGAAAAGTGTTATAATCATGGCAAAATATCTATCAAAAGAAAAAATATATATATATAAATAAATAAAATAAAAGAAAATAAAATATCTCGATCACGTATTAAATTGCGACGTTTCCGTTCGGCTGAGTGATGCACATTTATGTTTCCTCCTCCCTCAGTCTCTTTCTCACGTTATTTGTACGTTCCTCCACGTTTCGTCGTCTTTTCTTCGTCATCTCGCGTGTCACACGTTTCATATACACACATATGGCGAAATTGAGAAGGGAGAAAATACACACACGCGGTCATTACTTTGCCACTAAGTAAATGCAGCATTAATTTTGCTCCTCGATCGAAATTAAACACGGCAATAATTGCCTGGGACGAGGGTCGCGTTGTTCTTGCCGCGTGAGCGCGCGCGCACTAAAACGGACCCTCGCGCGAATCGAAGGATAAGACGACCGGGAATGCCCGAGCTCCGCACTTTCTCTGCAGTAACCGGCCGCGTGTGTGCAGAGTTGCAGCGCGCGAATCCTCGTCCGAAGGGCGCTTGCGATTCCACGCGGGGATATAAAGAATTGTGCCAATAACCGTCGAGGATTCATTTCGGTGCTCGCGCGTGCGCGGCCGCTCTGTGCGCAAGCGCCTTTTTTCTCGAATTCAAAGATACTCTTGTAGCGGCTGCAATAATTAAGAAAATTAAAAATATTTTTATTAAAATGGAAATTAAAATAAAATAAAATATTATCCCCATTTTAATCTTACCCCTCATTTATCTCGAAAAATACTCTTCCGATCAAGCATTGAGTATAATAAAACTTTCGAAGTCCAAAGGGTCCAAAAGGGATGTTCCAAAAAAAAATTGATTCAAAATTCAAAATGACGATGTTAAGATGGACATTTTTTTAAAATGGGGTCATGAATTTTTTCACCAAAACACTTATCAGGCCAAAACTAACAACTTTTGTACGAAAAGTTTTTTGGCCCAAAATTCAAAATGGCGATGTTAAAATGGACATTTTTTTCTAATTGGATCATGAATTTTTTCACCAAAACACTTATTAGGCCAAAACTAACAATTTTTGTAGGAAAAGTTTTTTGCTAACGTTCATAATTTTTAGGTTAGAGTACCATTTTTAGCTGAAGTGACGAGCCGCAGGGACCTAAACCTTGTTTGGGTTTGTTTGGGATATCGAACCAACCCAAACAAACGCACACACGCACACTTACACTAGGGATGTTGAAGACTTTACCTTCGCGTGGTACATTCTGGACAACGCTAAAATGATAAAAATGGTATTCTAACCAAAAATTTATGAACGTTATCAAAAACTTTTCCTACAAAAGTTGTTAGTTTTGACCTGATAAATGACTTGTTGAAGAAAAATCCATGATCCCGTTTTTTTAAAACATGTCGACCATCGTAACGTCGCCATTTTGAATTGTGGTTAAAAAAATATTATTTTTAACGTCCCCATGGGAACTCTAAAAGTTCGATTATACTCAATACATGATCGGAGCAGTTTTTCTCGAGATAAATCAGGTGTAAGATTAAAATGGGATATATTTATGTATATATAGAACATCATTAGCTAAACTATACGTTGAACGAAGAGGCGAAACTTTTGGGGTTAATAGTGATTTGCCGATGTTATTTTGCACTTTTCTTATATATATATATAGTATATACAACCGCCCCTTTCCAATGCTCCGGCACGATGTTCGAAATTCGCACCCTCGAAGAAACGTGCTATGATTATCTTCCAATTGCCACGACAGGTATTCGTCGAATTTTCAGAAATTGGGCCCAATTTTTGGCTCCCTTCGAGGAAGTCGTCTTCTCCGTTTAGCTCCGGGCTTTTGCTCCATGTCGGATTTTGAGGAGGGACTTTTGTGTTGTTATTTTCTCTTTTTTTTTTAATTCTTATTTTTTAATTTTTAGGTAATTTCTTCTTTTTTGTTATTGTCTCCGTATTTTTTGTTATTTCCTCATTTTTTGTTATTTCACTAATTTCTCCAAGTTTCGGAATATTTTTGCGATAAAAATCGAGCGAAGAGTAAGCAAAACGATGAACGAATCTTTTTTCCAATTCCGAATATAGAAGCACGTGTTTCCTTTTCCCTATAAGAAAAAGGGTGTTTGCGACGGAAATTAATTTTTTTGTTTTTTCTCGTTTCGAATCGGCGCAAGGGGATTTTCTTCCCCACGCTCATGGGCGAAAATTGGTATTGGAACTGCTCATGAAAATGATATCAAGACTTGCGAATCTCACCTCGATAATCTTCTCACTCGTGAATGGGCTCCGGGTCGTTGTCCCGATTGTCAAATAAAATTGATTCGATTGAAAAACAAAACTATATATTATTTCTGCTTTTTTTTCCGTTGGTCTCGGGCGAGAGACCAACAAACAAAAAAGCTTGCGGTTACGTCTGTCGGGTCGCGAACGCGAGGTTGTCGAGAGAGATCGCCGCGTAGCATCAGCGTTACTCCAAAGTTAGCCCGGAGCTAGCGCGGGAAGAGCGGCCGGCGGGGGGGGGGGGGGAATGAACTCGCGACGCGTATATTTCTTTGTGGCCTGTTCTTGAGCACCGCATAGGCCGAGAGAAGGAGA
>OY723390.1:44145902-44183402 GCA_963210295.1 Ophion ellenae
CCACCAGGTCATCTTGAACCAACGTATGTGCGCCAGAACTCGGAGCTATTTATCCAGCTTCTATCGTACGATCGATCGAGTTCCCTCTTCGTTTTTCCTCGTCTTCGAACAGGATAAATCGCGTCTGTACAAACACACACACACATACACACACACTAGTTTCGGCTTTTTCGACCTCGGAGAATTCTGCTCCGTATAAATGCTGTGCCAAAATTGTCGAAGGGATGACGCTGAGCGCGCGGCTGCGGATACGCGCAGGATCAAAGCTCGCGAGGGACGACACAGGTATAAATAAATAACCGAAAAATCTTTCTACGTCCGTGTATCCTGCGTAACCCGCGGCTTCTGTGCAAGTACATAAATTTCTCGCTATGCAGCGCGCGCTTATCGTACGTCGACAACACTCATATTTCATCGGGGATGCGCGGTGCATGATGAAGGAAAAAAAAGGAAAACAGAACGAGCTCTTCTCCGGATAAATTCAATGTCTCAATCCGTCTCTGGTGGCTTTGCTCGTCAATATTCCGACCGGTCAATTAAGGCATGCCTCCCAGATATCTTACATCTCTCTCTCTCTCTCTTTCTCTCTCTCTCTCTCTCTCTCTCTCTCTCTCTCTCTCTCTCTCTCTCTCTCTCTCTCTCCCCTCTCCCCCCCCCTCTCCCCCCGCTCTCTCCCCCTCTCTCTCTCCCCCCCTCTCTCCCCCTCCCCCCTCTCTCCCCCTCCCCCCTCTCTCTCTCGCTCTCTCTCTCTCTCTCTCTCTCTCTCTCTCTCTGGGTTTCCATCTCCCTTTATGTCTCCGCCTGCCTCAGTCGTGAGACCGCGTGTACAACAGATATTGCATCGTACCTGCATACAAGATTCGCTCAGCTTTGATACGGGAGAGGACGATCGTCTTTGTCGCGCCGGTATTTCCGACGACCCACAATCCACATTATGCGACAGAAACCGCGCGCGCGACAACCCACTACGCTTATAAAACCCTCGCTTATGTCGAATCGAATGGCCAATTCGTTTGCGCTCCTACAGAAACATGTGTATATAATAAAGGAGTTGGTATACGGGCAAAAGTGAGTTTGAAGACATTCGGACTCGAGGACTGAGCGCGAAAGAGCCAGATGTAATGAGTGCGAATGTTATATAGATGGAACTGGTTCACAATATTCTGTTTGGAACAATTTGAATCAGTGCGACAATTAATATTTTTGTTTCGCAATTTTCATTATCGATGAGTATTTTCCCGCAAATTGGCTCTAGAGAGGAATTAAAAAATGTACTTTCGTATCGTAAATATGAAGAAAATTAGGTGAATTTGAACGCCTTAGGACATTGATTCTCTGATGCAAGTCTCGAAAACCTAACAATTTGGCACGAACAGGAAAAAATCAATTGGATCAACGAAGTTGCTTATTTACAGCTGGCCAACGGAATACTAACATGAAATACTGAAAGATTTGATGGAATATATACTGATTGAAAATAACATAATATTCGATTTTTCCAATTAAGGGCTTACACCTAGTTGACATTTTTGAAAATATTGATTTTTCTCGACGTATTTTCAAAATATAACATTTCGACGCATTTTCAAAATATAACATTCCGATTTTTTTTTCTTCTAAATTTCAAGTCGATCCGTTCAAAGTTAAGGAAGTTGTGGGCGTTTATAGGTACAGGTTTTCCTCAAAACGACTTTTACAGGTCGTATATTTAGAGGCTTTTCTCAAAACGACTTTTTCAAAATTAATGACCACGACATCTCAGAAATCACTGCACCGATCAACTTCAAATTTGATAAATTTCTTTTACATATCAAAAAGCAATGCTTGAACGAAACATTTTTTTTTCACCAATGAAAATAGTTTGTTCTTTTCACCGAAAATCAATACATTCACTTTAGACTGTGGCCATTCTTTCAAAAATCAATGTTTTATTGAATGCTGCGTCCACTAGATAATTTCATGCAAAAACTAAATGCGTTTGATTTTTTATTTGGGATGATTTTCGCGCTGCAAAAGCCATCGAATCTACCACCATTATACATATTTTTCAATACTAAAATTGTAAAAGATACATAAAACCATGTGGTATATTACAGTAACCAAAACCATGTGGTATATTACAGATACATAAAACCATGTCTTTGATGTGAATTTTTTAAAATCTGGTCACGTTTCTCCAGAAAAAAAAATCACAAAATTCCTTTTTATTCCGACCACGAGCTAGGTGTAACCCGTTAATAATTCATTGGCATCCCCCGATGAGGAACCCAGTTTGCCCAAGTAATTTTTCAAGGGCATTTTTCAGTCTTCGTCATTTTTAGATTACCTTTATTTCTTTCCTTTCTCCCGTTGGAGGATGAATACAATCGATGGAATGTTTTTTCGCTTTCCCCCCACTTCGACGCCCCAAGGCATCCCTCCGCACCCCTACGATCTTCCCAAGTATCATACGCTTTTTTCCAACCGTGAGACTGAGCTCTGGACGTTCGAGATACCACGTACGACGGTTGGAAACCAAGCAAACACACGCGTGTGCAGACGTGTGCAAAAGGGAATAAAAATAAAACGGGATTTTGCTCCTACCCCCTTATGCGCCAAAAATCATATTCGTGACATTCGCCGGGAGACTTTGGTACGCCGCCCGATGTCCCGCGACGAAAAAACCACGGGGATGAGACGTATTATGATAATTGACGAAATATTACGCTCTCGTGAATCGATCGATACGTGCGGGGATTAAAAAAACCGAATACATCGGCTACTGCGGCTACGAGCGTAGTCGCGAAAAGGTTTCTTTTTTATTCGAATAGTATTCGTTTGAATTAAATTAAATGCGCTCGGGAATTAAGTGATAAACCGACCGGAACGGGTTAAAAAAAGATTCGCACATTTTCAAAGTATGTTACGTTCATTTATTTTTGTACATTGTGAAATAATTGGTCGATGTCGACATCGGAATATTTTATCAATATTGATGTCGAAAATCCTAAATAATGATGGCTATAGAGTGATATAAATAAAGAGAGACAGATTTACAAATAATAATATAACCACAAGTGACTCAGCAGAATTCACGACCATGACGGCGAAAAATCGACCATGACGAAATTCTCATCGTCGGAATCCGATGACAATGAATTATATCGTATTGCACAATTGTTTTTTGGTTGCAGCTGACAAAAATCGCTAAACCGTTTTCGATCGGATTTTCGCTACGAATAAAAATGAGAAAATGCAAGAAAAAAAGACGTAAACCCATTTGCAAATCCCTCGCGTATATTGCAGCCCAATAGTTTACTAAATTTGTGATAAGATTTAACTAAAGTTGTTGTGACCGTTACAAACTGTTAGCTATAAAGTATTCGTCATATTAAACGTTCACGAACAATTTTTTGACACCTATTTATAAAAAAGAGCATTTTTGAAAATTCGCTGATTACATGAAATGTTTTCTTTACTTTGTATAATTATTTTCTATAATTTGTTCTTGCTTAATTAACGCGAGACGAATTGGCAACGTCGTAAATCGTGATATATGAAAATGCTCAGGTTGGCAGAAGTGTCGCGAGCTTACAATTGGAGACACTTCTGATCACTCCGAGTAAAAAATCCTTTCGCTGGGAGGGAAAAGTATGTACTGAAGCTCTTTATAAACTCACCGAAATCGAAAACTTCAATAATTGTCCGATATTCTAAAAAATTCTTCCTCGTTCGAGAAAATTCCACTGTAATTGGTATTTTCCTACAAATTTCTAGAAAGGTATCATTTCTGAACATAGATTTCAAATAAATATTGAGTTATTATTACTAATTAAGAGAATAAGAACAAATAATATTCCTTGTTAAATATCCTGACTACGTAGTCAGACTAAGTAGTCAGCACAGCCTAATATTTTGTGTGCTTGATTTTCGCACAAATTCGCGATTAAAAACAATAATTTTATAGAGGTGCTGTGAATCCTCATTTTCACGGTGCCGATGGTCAGTCCGTTAATCCGTCCAACCGTACTTACTTTTCTAGTTCCGTGGTAGCATTTTTTTCGGCAGATATAGGGGAACTCGGGGCAAGACGAATACGCGGGGCAAGATGAATCATAAGCCTAGCCACTAAACAGTGTGTGCGAGCACAGTGCTCCCGTTGGACTTTAGAGGGGTGGCGGTGAGGTGAATGAGTGTAAAAGTATCAGCTGTTGCGGAAGCACGCGTCTCGAGTGAGAAAACAATATCGATTTTTTGACAAAACGATGTAATTTTCGGTACAGTTTAACATCGTTTCAGTTTATTTGAGTTGCTGATATTGATTAGAGACAGGTAGGTAAACACAATGAAAGTACCAATTATTAATATAATAAAAACGGTTTGTCAGAAATTTTCAAGTTTATTGCGTGGTTTTTTGTTAATTCGTTAACCGTCTAATGGAGCAAGATGAAAACAAGCTATCGCAAACTCGGAATATTTTACAACGTACCACTATTTACGTTAGAAAGGGTGAAATGGAACTAGTAAAGCATTTGGTTCCTCTTCAACCGGTGTTTCAATCAGGGGAAGAAAAAGAACTTACAAATGATCAAAATAATATGAAAGCAAGATTATTCGGACTAATCCCACAGAACTTAGACGATTGGCTTATCAAATTGATGGTATTGAGAATGAAACCACTTTTACATGCGAAAGATGCCAATAATTCGTGCCCCATCATTATCCCAGCGCTGTTTCATCTTGCCCCGCATACAGGGTAAGATGGGAGAAATAAATGTTCAATTAAAAATATATATTGCATGGTACAAATCAGAAAGACTGATTTTTTGCTCCCAAAATTTACAGATCAACGAATGTTGATTGCTTTAAAAAATAATTAGAGTTAATTTACTCATATATGTATTGTTTTATTTGAACATGACCTCAGCGTTATCATCTTGCCCCGACTTCCCATAAATAATGTACTGAAAATGGTCGTGAGTGAAAAACGGTACTTTGGATCGAACCCAAACTGCACAAGATGATCAGCAAGGAGCTTGTCTCCTTTCAGAAAAAAAATCAGCTCGATGGTAGTGACCTGGCCCTATAACAACCTTAAAAGCAGTGTCTAAGCTGCACGACGTAGGCATTGGCGACGCGGCATCGCTTCTTCCTGAATAATAAGATCATTGGCCACGTCAATGCCGTCGATGATGAGCCTCAGCCAGAGGGATCCGTTTTCGAGGACCCTCGTGCAAACATTGGCAACGGCAATTCGCCCGTAACTCAAATCATTCAGGTGTCTCTGCGCGGAGCACGTCCAGTTGAGGTCATCGCGCGGCTGCACGTCTTGAAGGCCGCAGTGGATCGCCATCGAGGGTATTTCTCTGAACACTGCGTCGAGTCGATAAACGTCAAGTCTGTCGAAATAATCGGAGTATCCTTGATCCACTAGCCAAATTTCGGAATAGCCGTCGTCATCGACGTCGATGATGCGCCCACGCATGGCGGTACTGTTTCTACGAACAGCGCACAGACTTTGACAGACGAGTTCCGCGTCGTCGATCAACGAACCTTCACGACGAATCACGTAATGTTCGGTCATCGAAATCGCGAGTTTTTCATACGGTGCCTCCATTTCGAGCGGTCTTATCCACATGCTGGTAGGATGATCGATGTAGAGCACTTTCACGTGTAAAACATCATCAAGATCGACGATGTCCGGCTTCCTGATGACACTACTGCTGCTCACGAGTCCCAGCATGGCGGTTCCGTTGATTAGTCGAGTCTTGGCGAAATTTTTAACTTTTCCGTTCGCCAGCTAGCACAGTGGCAACTATATATATATTTTCACCGTCTACGTGGCAAAACGCGTCTTCTGGAGGTTTGATCTTTTGGTGTCGCGTCAGCGGGGCACCTTTGTGGAACTGCTAGAGCTACGGCTGGTTCTTGTGTTCCTCCATTCGTGGGTAACGCCCGATGAAAGCATTTCAGCTGCTTCCCCACGAGACACGTAGCCCCTCACTTTCTAGTCGCGTCCATATACGGTCTCGCCTCACACACGGAAATAGCCCAGCGTCGCGATGCCTAGATGTTCCATCCGAATGGTCGCCCAAATGCACTATCTCTTTCAGTCCTTATCACTTATCCATCTTTCCTATCTTTTTTCCACACACGCGCACACATAGGTAGTAGTCGTTGAACTTTGGCAGGTCTGCAGAAGCATCGACGTGTGTAGTTGCGCGGAGGTTGCTGCTGCACTGGCGCGTCCGGAAAGTCCGGGCTTCCAACTCCTCGTCGGCCCAGTGTCATTTTCAATAATGCTGGCTAATTTATCGATCCGATCTTCGCGGCAGGCGTTGCACTCGGATTCGCCCATTGGTCGGTGTGAACTTCGGGTGGAGGGGACAATGCCCATTAGGGTCGGCTGCTAGGGGGATGATGAACACTGCGCCTCCCCTCGGGAAATATCATTTCCCCTGCGGGTCACGAGACCATTTTTGCCTGGGGCTGCATTCAGAAGTTGCGTGAAGTTTTGCTGATCATTACTGGGAGCTGACGCTGCTTCCAATGACATTGAACTTTGCACAAAAGCATCGAAAATTCCTTTTTTTTCGCTTTTGTCATCACCAAAAATCTTTCCTCACCTATTTGGGCCGTAGATCTCTGATGCTAATGTTCAAAAAACGTCTCGGCATATCCGTGGCCTAAGGGCCATCATCCACCAAAGTGGAGATGAGCGGAGCTAGGAAAAAACAACCAATCGTCTCACTCAGCTTTGATGGACGTCAATTCAGCGGTTGGTTGGTTGCTCTTTCCTAACTCCGTTCATCTCTGCTTTGTTGAATGATGACCCTAAATCTGGTCGAAATTGAGCAATTGAGAAGATTCATTTGCACGGCATTCCAACGACCCAAACGTCAGCGTCATTGCTGCCAAGTGTTCGATCGAACGAATCAACGAGTGGAATCATCGGCAAATAACGTTCTCTCATTTATGCCAGAACAAACAGCTGCGCATTCATTAGGTCCGGAGGAGTAGAACGATTTCTTTGGAGCGAGAATAGCCCGGTTGCCTAATTAGTGTCCAAGTGATTAGTGGTACTCGGTGGTTGCTGCTTTCGTACGTATGTGTTTATCGCCCACGTCACCTCGTATGGGATCGAGACGACGGTTCTTGAACGCACACATCGCGCTCGTGAGTCTGTTTCTCTACGAGTGTCACGAAAGAGGCACACGTGGCAAAGTGTGTCTTACACCGCTTGCATCAGGCGCTTTCTAGTTATAAAAGGTGAAGAAGGAGAGACAGAAAAAAAAGGAATTTCGCTCTCGGCGGAACGAGAAGAGTCTCTTCTCGGAGAGAACCGTCGCTTGTGGGACAGAGAAACGGTACTTTCCAGGTAGCTTGTACTCCAAAGTTCCCTCTGTATCTGTCTCTCGCTCTCCCTCGCTCTTTCCGTCCCCCGGAGGAGAGAATCGTGGCTCTTGCACCCGGTAAAGGGCTCCTCCTCGTCCCACTAGACAAACATCCCGCCCACGCAACTTCCAACAGAGTTGCCACGACTCTGGACTCTCATCGACTCTCTTGACGCAGCCTATTCGCAGCCTGGAAGAAGTCATTGGAGACTTACCTCGAAGCTCCAATGACAAGTGACTTCCCGCAATGAACTTTATTTCATTCTCCATTCTTACAAATGTAATCCAATTGAACATAGAATAAAACACGATTTTCGAAAGCGATCTGACGCAAGCGATTATTCGTTTTAGCGTTCCGCAAACAGATCCAGCCGAAAAAAAAACCATTGCAATCGATAGTTTTTTGTCGAGATACCTTTTTCACTCTTTTTAACGAAGATGTTCCAAATAAGTATGGCAGCGTTTTTCATTTTACAATTAAGGCGGTTCGAGCGTTTTGCCGATGAATGTTGAAGGATACCGATTTTTTTTTATGTAGACACGTCAGGTCAAAATTCAACTTCAAAGTTTCCATAGGTAGCACTGCATAGTTTTGGAAATATAGAAAGGAAAAGGCAAAATCTAGGCAATGTTGTACAGAACGTTATGGGAAATGATGACTTGGGCTGGTATTTCAATTTGAAGGTAGAGTAGTATGATTCACAAATTATTCATCCCCAAAAAGAAACTAGGGAGTAACTAGTGGGTAAGGAAGTTCGTCTATATTCATATAATATTCATTGTATAATATATTATTATATTATATATTATGTATACTATATACTAATAATAATATAAATGTATATTACTAGTAATGATACTTTTGAATTAAGGGTGTAATTAGGGATTTTTTTTTCTTGGGTTTCTTGAGTTTGGAGATCGCATTACTCTCCGTCACGAAAAAAAAAACATTTTTTATTTTTTTTCTCTCGTTTTCCGATAGCATCAGTTTTTATTCATTTGTCTTCTTTGTGTATGTACTTTTCTCTTAGAAGTTTTTCAAAGCAATTGGGAATCGTTTATAATAGAATGAATATTCTTTTTTTGTCATCTGAACTATAGGGACTCATGACATCGAAGTTCGCATCATCGGAGTGCAATGAAAATGCATTTTTTTTACTTTTCCAAATTTATTTCAGCAGATTTCAGATACCAAAAATCGCCCAAGCATTTTTTAAGATGCTTGTAGGGAGATCTGCAATTAAAAGTTGCAAAAAAATCATATATTAAAAATAAGGAAATAAAAATGTGAATATGAATTTCCGTCGCCTTCCAACGAAGCAAACTTCACTACCATATTATTGAGGGGCTGATCCTTTCGAACTTATTTTTATAAACTTTTGATCAAGATCCAAGACATCTTGGTTAGTGTTCAGTTGGTTATTTATTTATTGCTTAACAGTGCACTTCAGAATGATATTGAACGTAAAAAAAATCGCCAGGAAAATACATACACAAAAGAGAAAAATCAAAAAATGCTTTCTCGCAAAAAAAAATCGTAGAGCATACATGGTATCGATTTGGAAAGACGTTAAAATTTGCATCGTTCAAACGCACCGGAATTTTTCGGTGTTGCTGAAATATCTTTTTTCTGTCATTTCTGGTTATGAAAATCCTTTCCACTTCGTTATGTATCCTCATTACAGATTTACGATCTCGATGCGTGAAAAAAGTTTTGGAAAAAATAAAAACAAATAATTGGAAAATAAAATCGTTGCGCTCGATCGATGCGAACTTCAATGCGACGATTTGGACGAATATAGACCCAAGGCACCTAGACTTTCCTTTTGGACATCGCTTTTCGGGCCACCCTGCATACGTATATAATCCGCAAATAAATCCACGCCATTGCACAATCAACAATGCTAAATTAATAAATACCCAACTATCAACGTTCTTCTTTTACTTCAAAAATAGCGTAGTGGAAACTTCGAAGTTAAACACTTTAAAAATCAAGGGCAAGAAAATCGGTATCCTTTGACGATATTTCTCGGCAAAACTCTCGTCATACCCTCTCCGGGCTCACGTGGCAAGACTTACGCGCTCGACTTACTTTTCCCCTTGACGAATTCGGAATTGAGATCGGCCGCGGCATCTTGGCTAGCTAGTAGAACGATCAGTGCAAGAATGCCAAGTGATGTGATTGTCGACAGCGCTCGTGGCTCGTGTCGGAGGTTGAACATGATGAGCTCGCATGCCCTTCACGAATTCGTTGGTCCTGCCGATGAGACCTCGAGGACGATTATCCTTTTCGCGCTCTCTCCCTTCGGTTGCTCGCTCCTCGCGTCCCGTCGGCCCTTCGACGATAAATTCGCGTCCCTTCGCGTTTCAATGCCGAAGAGAAGTTCGAGTCTGGGCGAATAGTGTTTGGGAAACGCCGGCGATGCCATCGCGGCACCTTTACCAAACTTCTTCGCGCATTTCCGATCAACGCTCGTCTCGGCGGCCGCTGCAATGCCAAAAACAACAACAACGGGATAATCGTTAGTTACAATTTCGATGAGATTCCGAGGTTTTTTTTTTATAACTATGTGTGTGCGTTTCGTTTAGATGTTGAAGAAAGTGATAAATTGTGGGCAAGAGCAGCTCTCGGAGATCCCATTAGAATTCTTGTACAAGAAAAATATCGACTTATCGCTTCCCGAGGAAGGCAGCAGGGAAGAATCCTGTCGGATTCGGAAACCGTGTTTCGGTGGGGACAGAAAAAGAGTCTCTCATATCCCATTTACGAATACAATTGTTTTTCGTCCCGACACCGATTCTCTCGCGTGAAATTCTCCTTCTTGAAGCAAGTTCTCGGAGAACAGTTTGGGCGATGACGGAGGGGGGAGGAGGGCTTGAGGCAGAAAGAGTTCTGGCAGAGTTCCGAAGACAATGCCAAGAGGAGCAGGTGTCTGCAAAGGTTCTTCCATGGCGCGTCGAGACAGAGAAAGCGACAGTGTTTGTATGTGAAAGAGGGAGTGAAAGAGTGAGAGAGAGAGAGAGAGAGAGAGAGAGAGAGAGAGAGAGAGAGAGAGTGCTGGAGTCCTCCTCAAGGCACTCGCGGGATTCTCTTTGTTCTTTCGCACTCTCCGCACATGTATCATTGGTGTATATAATACGTCGGCTGGCTGGTCGTTCTGCCGTATTCGGGCTGGGAATCTCGCGGTGAACGAGCTTTGAACAAATGACGCTGAGGAGGGATTCGCCGATCAAGCGCCTTCGCAGATTGATCGTCCGCGAGCTCTCATTAACTTCCCTGACGCCGAGAAAAACTCATTTGTCCCAGCCCGAGAAAATTCATTCCCGACGAAATTGATTAGCGCGCAAGAAATCGTTCATCGTTGGAAGACCCGTTGACACTTAAGGGGCTATACCAGTGTGACACTTAAAAAAAATCGACTTTTTTGCCTTCTTCGACAGTTTATACTTTCAAGAACTGTAATTAGCAGTTTTTTTAATGGTAAATATCATTTTATTTTGCAAACATCGATAGTTAAATCTTTGAACGCGTTTTTCTCGAAATCAGATTTTTCAAATTTGCCGACATTGTAACTCAAAGAGCAATTATCCGATTGACTTGAAATTTAAACTGAGTACTCTTGAATATATTTACTCTACAATGACGTAGGATATTTTTTATTGGATGAAAATTGACGATTTGGCATTGAAAAAAGGCCATTTTATAGGCAAGGAAATAGACTTTTTTTCATCACTATGCCATTTTGTCAGATTCTGATACTTTTCGAAAATCCTACGTCATTGTACAGGAAAAACCTTCCAGTTTAACGACATTTTTCCCTTTTTCGATTTCAGCTACTCAATCGGCCGGAATCATGTCAGCAGTGAAGGAACTTTTTTTTGCGCCTCCGAAGGCAGCGCATAAGTTGCTTGGATCTTAATATTTTTGTATGAAAAAATTATGTAATATAGGTCAAATATAGCCGAATATATTCTTAATTTCCCGAAACATTTAATTGAGTACTTTTTTTCCAAAAAATTCCCGAAAATCACCCACATTTTCAGCGTTCACACGTCCCTTAGGGGCTGAAATTTAAGGGCTTACACCTGGTTGACATTATTGAAAATGTCTAGTGAGCATGTGTAACTGGTTCAAAATTGACTTTTTTGGAACATTTTCAAACAGTGCAATATTTTTTGTCTCGATTTTTATTATTGATGAGAACTTTTCGGCAAATTTGGGTAGTGGAACTTTAGGGAGGATCTTAAAATATATTTGAGGGATTTTCGTGTTGTAAATATGGATAGAAAAATGGGTGAACTTCAATGCTTTAGGATATTAATTCAGTCGAACCTCGATATAACGAACATTTGTCCATTCCCTTCATAATAATATACATTATGCTCTAATTGCTTATTGCTTGTAAAAATTGCTTTAATTAAAACTATCCTTTTAAAAAATATCCTAATATCCTAAATATCCCTAATATTCTTAATACTAATATATTTGTTTACCAAACATTTTAAGGAACACGATCTTGATATAACGAAAACTCGATATAATGAACTTCCCTAGAGATTCGATATATCGAGGTTCGATTGTACTTTAACGGAAGTCTGGAACCTACCACTTTGACAGGAACGAAAAAGAAATCATTTGGATCAACGAAGTTGCTCATTTGCAGCTGGCCAACGGAATAGTAAAATGAAACACTGGAATATTTTATGGAATATCTACTGATTGAAAATAACGCGATACTCCATTCTTCCAATCAAGGCCTCATACCTCGTTGACATTGTTGAAAACGTGGATTTTTGGTCTTCGTCGGATTCTCCAAATGTAAAGTTTTAAAAATATTTTCAGAAAATTTCAAGTCGATCCGTTCAATACTGAGGGCGTTATGGGTTTATAGGTACGTTCCGCGAATGTCCGAACTTAAAATGCGTTTTTCTCAAAATTACTTTCAAGATCGGTGACCATATCTCAAAAATCACTGCATCGATGAGCTTCAAATTTTACGAGCTTTTTTACGTATCAAAATGCAACCCTTGACCAAAGGCATTTTTTCAGATGCATGATTTTTTTAATCAACGAAAATAGAGGGTTTTTTTCACTGAACATCGATACTTTCACTTTGAACGGCCGCCAATTTTTTTTCAATCAATATTTTATTAAATCGTTAGTCCAAGCACTAGATAATTTAATGCAAAAACTAAGTGCGTTTGATTTTTTTATTTCGGATGCTTTGTTTTCGAGTATGTTATAAATATGTTATAAATATGTTTCAATACAAAAATTGTAAAACATACTCAAAACCATACTCTTCAATGCGAAAAAAAAATCGAAAATCTGCACACTATTCCCCTGCAAAAATTCACGACATTGTTTCCTATTCCCGGCCACGAGCTACTAACCCGCCAACTCCATGAAATGCTCGTTCGCGTGTGAAAAGGACAGATCGAACCTGCCCAATACACCAGGCAGGTCGAATAATTGACGATAAAAAGCAACGATTTCGATTTTCTCGCGCAACCGATCAAATGCAAATAAAAATACCCCCATTTTCACGAGACTCGTGCAATATCGGGAGCACGCGGAGGGGAGTAAAAAAGAAGAAAAAATATAGTGAGCCAGCAAGAAAACACGGATAGGAACCGGTTGTCGACATTCCGTTCCAGCGTCTTTCCCGCGCGGTAATTCGAGGCGAGTTTAAAAGGGCGCGGGCGCCATTGACAAAGCGGTTAATTACCGGCTGGGTCCTTATCCCTCGCGAAAACCGCACCGTTTCGGCGAGCTCAACGACGGCCGAGACACGGCCAGAGATAGAGCGATAGTCAAAGGGAGAAAGAGCAAGGCTGCGACCGGAAAGCATCTGGCGATCAACGAAATACATGTTTCAATGATATTAACAACGCCTAGGTAGCTCGCTTTCTCGACAAAGAAAGGAGTAACAAGTCCTTCCTGCGCGACAAGAAAGTTGGAATTTCTCGAAGGTCCCCATCCCTCCGTACAAGCTCCACGTCCCAGAACCTTCTGCCCAGAAAACAAGAGGCTGAGAATTGCTCGGCAAGACCAGGATGAGGTCGTGTGTTTGTACTTGCTTTTGATTGTGTCTGTGTTCCTCGTGAGTGCCGTGGATGCCGGAGCACAGTTTGGATGACGATGATGAAAAAAAAGGAATAAAAATCTTCATATATATATATGTATATATATAAAGATTTTTTTTCTTTTATACTACTATATACCTACTATACAGGGTGTCCCAGAACGAAATGCGTTCCCTGAAGGGGTGGGGGGTTGGGGGTGAAATTCTAAGTCGATTGATATAAGCATGTGTGGGTCTCAGATGACCCCCTGAATTGTTATTAATTTTTAAAGGCGAGCCAATCAGGTGCGCCCGTGAGTAGCGGTGCTCCCACCACGCACCACTGCACGCGCGTATCGCTAACCGACGTACGCCGGGTCATCGGGCGCACCTGATTGGCCCGTCTTCAAAAATGAATAACAATTCAGGGGGTGATCTGAGGCCCGCACATGCTTGTATCAATCGACTCAGAATTTCACCCCCAACCCCCCATTTCAGGGAACGCATTTAGTTCTAGGACACCCTGTATATACATGTCCTACTATATGCTGTAATTTTAGTTTAGTAAAAATCCCACGGTTTTCGGTATAAAAATCATCTGCTTTTGGTTTTTCGCATGCCATTTGTACAAATGATAACTTTTTGGACCCGGTTTTTTAAATACTCTCAGTTATTTGTTTTATCTAGAAGAGTCTTCTTTTTAACCTTAAATGTTAAGGAAACTTTATCAAAATAGATCTTATGCAGAATTTTCATACAAACCTATTCGAACACCTGTCTTTGATAGTCTGCGGTGTAAAAAAATGTACTATGCATATCGTGCCGATTAATTAAAAAAGTTGCTTAGTTATTGTCGATCCATATAATTTGTGTTAATGGCATGCGAAAAACTAAAAGCTGATGATTTTTTTTTAAATACCATGAAGCTCTAAATCTCGAAAACAGTGGAACTTTTACTAAACTGACACTCCAGCAAATAGTAGGACATGATCTGACCTATCGACAGTTGCAGGATTATCCATTCATAACAGGACACCCTGTATATATGGGAAGATTGGAACGGTGGAGCGTATACGACGACATCGGTTGTATTTATCGACACGGGGTGGGCAAAGCGGTGAAGGAACCAAGAGGACCAAGCGATAGTGGAAAGCGAGAGAGAGAGAGAGAGAGAGAGAGAGAGAGAGAGAGAGAGAGAGAGAGAGAGAGAGAGAGAGAGAGACAGAGAGAGAGACAGAGAGAGAGAGGGAGAGAGAGACAGAGAGAGAGAGAGAGAGAGAGAGAGAGAGAGAGACGACAATGTTTCCTCTCGTTCCTCCTGGCTCGGAGCCCACCCTCCTTTATGTCCTCGTGGCTCTCTCTCTCTTGGTATCTCAGCAAGAGGCCCTCCGTTCACTCCCTCGACGCGAGGATCCACGGAGATCGCGCGGCATCCTTTTGAGCTCGCGCGGATTCTCGCGAAGGAAAAGAAAGGGAGGAAAGAAGGGAAAAAGAGAGAGAGAGAGAAAAAAAAAAGAATATAACCGAGAGGGCTCGCCATGTGCCTCCGTGTTAACTGCGTGCTGCTTATGCATTCATATCCTTGTTCGCCAACCAGCCCGCTGATTGTTTCCACAAAACGCGACAACCCCTGAAACAAGTCGTGTCTCCGGCTTTTTCGACGACAACGACGACGACGAGACAGCGGAAGGGCCAACTCGTTTTGCGATGTGTTGCGCGAATAAACGAAGGCTCCGCAAAGTGTCGCTCGTAATCGTTCGACATCGATGGGAGTGAGGCAAAAAGAGGGAAGAATTCTCGATGTATCGGCCGTGGGGAGTCTCGGACCCCGGGCCCGTGCGTTTTAGCGCGACGCGTTAAGGGGTTATGCCTAGTTGTAAAAGTCGAAAAATCACTTTTTTTCAAAATCAATATATTTTGGGAGTATATCTTATTATATTATATATAATGTTCCCTGAAAATTTCGAGGTGGTCGGATCGAAATTGACAGATTTATAGGCTGTTATGTCGACGCCCATTGGAACTACTCGGAGCGTCGTTCGGGACTTTAAACGCTTTTTTTTTCTCGAAAATACGTTTTTTAAATCGGTGAGCGAAATATCTCGAAAACTACTGCATCGATATTTTTGAAGCTTTCGGGGGTTCTTCTAAATGTAAAAATATAGTATTTGATCGGAGGATTTTTTTTTCCGACGTATACTTTCGATTTGATGAACGAAAAATGGCAATTTTTTCGCAAAAATCAAAATGGACTTTGAACACGCGCCGTTTTTGTTGTAATTTGATTTTTCGGACATTCCTTGGATTAAGGGGCCAGTTCACTTTGAAAATTTCAAAAAATCGAAAACACGCAAGACTCGAAGAAATCGACGATGATGAGCAATCAGAAGGGATTTTGTACGGTGCAGGAATTGCCGATTGAGTTTAGGTAAGAGTTTTTCATAGTATAAACTTCAAACGCGTTTTTCTCGAAACAACGTTTTTAAAATCAAGCTCCATCGTATATTTAAAACTTATAAACCGATTCTCTTGTAATTTGAACCACATATTGTAAACATGATTCGCAAAAAAATGACCCTCGATGGTTTTAAAATTTTGATTTTTACTCTTTTTTTGCGAAAAAACTGCGAAAAAACGCGTTTCTTTTTTACTTTTTTCGTTTTTCATCTGTCATCTTTTTTATTTTTTGATAAAACTTTATATCCGAGGGTCATTTTGTAGCTGGTGTCATCCTGAATCTAATGGACTTGGATTTTTTTTGCTTCAGACAAGCCGTTGCCGAGTTGTGATGGAGCTACCTAGCCCACCTATTTTTGAGGCGTTATGTTACACTATAGTTTTTGTACTTGAAAATGAATAAAAACAATTTTTTAATGTATTTCAAGACTTTATTTATCAAGCCCAACAACTTTTATCATCATATCTTTTATAAAATCCTCGAAAAAACGCGAAAATAGCATTTTTTCGTGGCTCCAAAGTGGACGGCCCCTTAAGCATAGGATAAACAACATACTAACGAAATCTGTTTGACTTTTTGATAGTAGATAACCTGGTTCAGAAAGGCATTGGTTATCGCAAAAGACATCGGTTCTAAATCGCTTATAATTAAATGTTCTTACACAAAAAAAAAATAAAGTATTCTTCAGATGATACTTTTTCAAATATCTAATTTTTGTATAAATTTGTCGCCACGGTTTTCTCCAAAAAATCCCCAAAATGGGCTGTTTCCGACTGTTACAACTAGGCATAACCCGTTAAGGGCCCGTCCTCGAAGTGATGTTAAGTCGATCCTTAACCTCCGATCAACGCTTAGATCCCATTATTTTCGCAAGTTAATGCATTTTTTCGGGACAAAAAGAGTTTTAGGACCTTCAGACCCGAAGGGTGGAGGATGTGACACTCAGCCCTCTGTCCAAAACTCAACCCCCCTTCGAAAATAGATCATTACAGTTCCCGTTACCGACCGAGCCAGTGTCACGGACCCTAGACACCTAGCCTTAGAGCGAGAGATACAAAGATTGCCATTCACCTCAGCGCTGGCACTTGCCCGGTCGGTAAATGCAACTTTTCAAAGTTTTTCCAAAAAGTCGGAGTTTTCACCCTATCCAGGGAGACAGAAACGATAGGTATAAAATATTAATATTTTTTCTAAAAATTTGCGAACGACTGCAAAAAATAATTGGATACTTCCACACTGACAGGAAGTGTGGCAAAGAAACCGAAGAAGATTTAAGGGGGGTGGGGAGTGAGCACCATCGGTCCACTCTCACTCACGATAAATGGACGTCCGATGCGCGCAAGAACAGCTCGAAAGAAGTGCATGAAGAAGACACGATGAAGAGGAAAACGCGGAGACGAGACACTAATAAAGTCGGGGCCGCGCGGTTTTAACGGTAAGCCCGGACGTGATCGCGGTTCACGATGCGCGTCTCTTCTCGTCCGGATCTCAGGCGTGCGAGCTGCGTGCGCACGGATGAGGAAGTGCTGCCCGTGTTGCAGTGCCATCATATGTCTATATCTATATATATATGTGTGTGTGTGTATATATATATGGTGTCCCAGAACTGATGGTGGGCCCTGAAATGGGGGGTTGGGGGTGAAAATCTGAGTCGATTGATATAAGTATGTATGGGTCTCACATCAACCCCTGAATTATTACTAATTTTTAAAGGCGGGCCAATCAGGTGCGCCCGCCTTTGAAAATGAATAATAATTCAGGGGTTGATCCGAGACCCACACATACTTATATTAATCGACTCAGAATTTCACCCCCGACCCCCAATTTTATCAACTACCATGAGTTCTGGGACACCCTGTATACCGGGTGTCCTGTTATGAATGGATAATCCTGCAACGGTCGAGATAAAAATCATCTACTTTTAGTCTTTCGCATCCCATTTCTACAAATAACTTCTTCTAAGTAAAAAAAAATACTCTTGGTATTATCCAGGTTTTTGGTTTATCTTGGTTTTATCCAGAAAAGTCTCCTTCCTAACCTTAAATGGTCAGGAAACTTTACGAAAAAAGATCTTATGCGAAATTTTCATACTGACCAATTCGAACATTTGACTTTGACAGTCTGCGGTGTAAAAAAAATGTACTGCGCAGATCGTGCCAATTACTTTAAAAAGTTGCTTAGTTATTATCGATTCATATCATTTGTAGAAATGGCGTGCGAAAAACCAAAAGCAGATGATTATTTTCTAAAAATAACATGAAGCCTAAAATCTTGAAAACCGTGGGATTTTTACTAAACTAAAATTCCAGAATATAGTACGACATGATCTGACCTATCGACAGATAAGTATATATATATATATATATATATATATGTGTGTGTGTGTGTGTGTGTGTGTGTGTGTGTGTGTGTGTGTGTGTGTGTGTGTGTGTGTGTGTGTGTGTGTGTGTGTGTGTGTGTGTGTGTGTGTGTGTGTGTGTGTGTGTGTGTTTGGGTTAGTGTGTGTATATATACACACGCATATATATATATATATATATATATATATATATATATATATATATATATATATATATATATATATAAATGTCTCTCCAAGCGAACATTGCGAGACTTCTGCGCCCCTTTTCTCTAGAATGCATTTATTTACCCGCACATTTTCTCCATTCCACTCCTCATGCCCTTGCTTTTAGGATTCCATCCCTTCGACTTCTATCCCACACTTGTCACTCCACCGTCCGATTGGATGGTGGAGTCCCTGAGAGATTCGCGGGTGCCCGGGTGCGAAGAGAAAAGCACTCGAGCGAGTGAGGAAAAAAAAGAATGAGCAAGATGATCGTGGCACGAGCTAAGGCGGCGAGGGGGGGGGGGGGGGGGGGGTGAATTGCGGCTCGGCCGCGGCTGATCGATGCGAATAGATCGCTGTAGGATATACCGGCAGCCGTTGGGGGCCTCGTATATACACGTATACTCTACTGTACGAGAGAGAGAGAGAAAAAAAAGAAGACCGCGAGAGTAGTTCCCGGATTGCCCTCGAGCCAGGTAACTCTCCTTTCTCTCTCTCTCTCTCTCTCTCTCACTCTCTCTCGCTCTCATTGGCGTCGAAGTGGCCCGCGAAGCGGGAGATGCTCTCGCGATACTTGCTCCGTTCCGCGGATCACGTACGCGGGCCTCCGCTAATAACGTTCGTGACTCCGTGACGCCTTTGTAACGTCCCAGAACCGTCTACTGCTATACCTTCTGCTTCTTCTGCTTCGTAATCTCTGTATCCTATACTCAACACAAGGGATCGATATATATATATATATATATATATATATATATATATATATATATATATATATATATATATAGGGGGCATTTGCACCAGGTCTCCGGAGGATCGAGAATTACGATCGAAACGATCCTTGCTCCAACGGCAGCTCCGGCTGGAAGTCTCCTTGAGATCGACCCGGAGAAGGGCCCTGTTTCTGTAATATATGTATACAGGGCTTCGTATTCTCGCCTTTTCTCTCGCGGATCATTGCCACCCCCCTCCCCTGCCTCTCGAGGCTCTTGTTCGCTTGTTCCATCCTGGAATTCCAGAGGGCAAAATAACTCCCCTTCACTCACGTTAACTCACGATTCCGCGCGAGGTCGCGGATAAGCTCGAGTCATCGGGTTCCGTACTGCGGTGGCCAGGAACTGCGTGACGAGCAGCTCGGCCGATCTTTGGGATGATGGCGCAGCGTGATTGCAACTCGGGTAATTTTCGCTTGGAGATGCGTCTCCAAGCGGAGTTCGGAGAGATGCCTCTCTGAACTGATTGCAAGGACCGTAAAATGGGGGGGGGGGGGGTCGTAGAGTCTGAAAAGAGAGAGGACGAGGGGTAGATCGCGTCTCTATAGGGATTTGACAGGGAGTCCACATTGGAATCCAAGTGAATTCCGCGCTATTCCCCGGCTGACGTAGTTTGAGACATTTTTGTTTGGAATTCTCAACTGGAATTTGGTGGATTTGCAAAAAAATAGCCTTTCGCGAACCCGTGCACAAATTTGTGGGGTACCAAGATGCAACCACATCTCTATAGGGGTTTGTTAGGGACACCGCACATGGGGAGTCCTCATTGGCATCCAATTGGATTCTGCACTGTTCATATCATCTTGATATTATCATATCACTGCACTTATTACTGCACTGCGCTAATGGGATTCAAATCGATTTTTGAATCGATTTGAACTCGAAAAAAGTGAATATCAAAATTTAAACAAATCCTTTATATGCGCTATAGCTATAGTTGTGAAGAATATGTGGTTAACATTTCATAAGGATGGGTTTAATAGTTTCGAAGATTTTATCAACAAGCCGTCGAAAAACGTTGTTCCGAGAAAAACGGGTTTAAAGTTTGTTTGGGTTCCATAAATACATTAAAATTTTTGTTTAAATGTATTTCGAAAGTGTATTTATTAAGTGTAACAACTTTTACATCAACATCTATGATATAAACCTGTCAAAAAAATTCATGAAAATAGCCCTTTTTAGCGTCTAAAGTGAGAAGACCCCTGAATTCCATAGCATTCCAACGATGCAAACTTCAACCTGATGGAATCCCTTAGGATTCCAATTGGATTCGCATAGTTCAATGGGGAATCCCGATGAGAATCCGATGCACCATCGTCACGTTTTAGTATCCAATGCGGATGTCAAAAGGTACCCAATGCGGAAGCTAATGCGAATCCAATGCGGAAGCCAATAGAACTGGAATGTGGCGGCCCATTGGATCCCCATCAGGAAGTAGAAACAAGCATGGGAATCCAATTGAATCCGTACGACAATTTCTGCACGTGAAGGTTTGAAAAAGGGAGAGGGAAGGGGTAGGTAGAACCCAAGGTCCGAAAAAAAGAGAACAAGGGGCAAGAGAGTTTTCCAGCTCGGCGGTCCTCAGTGCGAACCTTTGTTACGAAGAGGCTTGTCACGTGTGACGCCGGAGGTCTTGGCTTGTCGATATTGCGCAACGAGCCCGCACCCCGCGCGGCCGCCACGACCGGTCTCGATTAAATCGAGAACCCGATGTAACGATCGGCGTAGTCCGCGCGCGAGCGTAATGCGTAAGGCTGATACGAGTTACTCGATCGCCGTTGGCAGCTGAGCGCATAACGCGAGCTCGATCGATTTGTGCCTCTCGATCGAATCGCACATTGCCACCTTCGAGCGGCTGGTATCGTCAACGTGAAAGGTCCATACACTCAGAAAAACGAATTATTATGTTCTAATAAATTGGCACATTGGAACATAATCTATTGAAAATTAATAAATCTTTACTCGTATGGAGACAGTTTTTATGTGATTGTAACTACAGCATTTATTCGGCGTCACTAAATATGTTTTTTACGTGCCGATTTTTCACATCAATTAAAATCCATATTTATAATAGAACATTTGAATAAATATATCCTCAAATCAAATAAATACTACTTTCCAATCACGAAAACCTCTTATTTCGCGACTATGATACCAATGCGTGCATGCGCACTTTGCCCTTCAACGCGACGGACCCGACAGCAGGCCGCTTGTCAGATGTAGCTCACGCATACGCTTACCATGTAGCTTCTTCCTATGCCAATGTTTTTGGCACAAGTGTCGGTGTTGCGATGCGGAAGTGAGAAACTCGAAAGTGAGGAACGATTTGAGTGTAAGTAAGAATATAAAGTGAGAAAAAAACGTTCAAGTGAGAAAATATTGACGGACGAAATGATACAATTCCTCGAAAAAAACCAGCTGGGGGATTATGAAGAATCCTATTAGATGTTAAGAAAAACTCTATTTGTCGGATATAGAACACCTATTTCTTCTAACTTATATATCCTATTAGAATGTTAAGAAAAAATCTTAGTAAATCTTAAACATAAAATGAGATAACTTATTCACCGGGAGATAAACTTCTTTGTCCTTAATAAATCTTTTTTCTGAGTGTACGAGCGCAAATCCGGCTCGCACCGTACTGCCGATCACTTCGCCATGCTCGTTATTGCCGCGAAACCTGCCACGGATTCGTCTGTGTGTTGTTTTTTTCCCGTACGCACTTCATTGGCCCCTTTCTCGGCCAATGGCAGTCATCGTCGCCAAGTTCGTACCGCCGTACGAACGGATCAATGACGTTTTGACACTTCGACTTTTTCGGACCTTGTTCAAAATTATGTACGAGTGTGATTGAGGCGAAATTTCGGATGAAAAATTAGCGGTACGATGAATCAGTTGAAGCAAGTGCTCGGCTTGCCGATCACGATATCCAATGGCGTGCGAAGCTCTTCGCTGAGTCGTTCTGCCGGGAGGAACGGAAGATCGGCCCAGAGATCCGGCGAGAGATCGATGGCCTCGAGAGCCAGTGACGACTCGCCGGAACTAAGACTATCCGAAAAATCCTACGCGAGACTCATAGCCGATTGCAGCAGAGCTATGGAGGCGCGAAACCGCGCCACCAATTCCAACGCTGATCAGACCGGACTAGGTACGAACATTGGATTGTTCGCGAAAACGCCGTTCGAACGCTTGGCCTGCATACCTTCCATGATTAAGATAAAAAATGGACCAACGAATGCCGGCTCTAGCCTCAGCACGAAGAGCTCCTCGGAACCACCCTCAGCAACGACAACTGACAAGGCTACGACCAGCACCGATGACCTCGTCAGGAGGGACGTTCACGCCAACGAACGGGTCACTTGGCTCGACAAAGTGGTCGAAGCCCACAGGGCCAAACGTGCCACGAAAGACGACGAATCAGGTTCATTAGACGAGTCGGATCATCGACCTGCTGGTTTCTCAAAGAAGGCTGCTGACTATTCACCAGTGGACGCAAAAAGTGAGCCATCAACGGCAAAGCATCAACAGAGACGCAGCCACCCAGGGAATAAGACGACAGACGCGAGAAACGTTTCTGTCACGGTGAAAGCTCTTGAGGAAAGCGACGGCATCGGCAGGGAACTTTCCACAGGGAGTTTCGGCGATAACGCAGTGTTTCTCGTGACAGTTACGGAGGAGTCAACCTCGAGCTCGTCGCCGCTTCGTAACATAGATCTGCGGATAAACGGTGAACCCGCACCGGACACGGTCATTAGAAAGATGGAGAAACTCGACGTCGTCAGTGTGGTGGAAAAAATCGAGATCAGGATACCCGTGCGATCGGATAACTCGGAAAACGAGCCAACTCTTTCTTCCAATTCTACGATTAATTTGTGCATCTCAAGTGGCGCGAGTGGCAAGGCAAGCCACGCCGAAGATTCGGGCAGGGGTCGTTCGCGAGCCGGTTCCGCGCGTTCCTCAACGTTCCACATAGCCAAGATAAGAAGTGCCCGAAAAAGCAGACTGCCGAGATCCAAGGTCGTGCCTTGGTGGACCACGGAGGAATCCTTCCGACGAAGCGAGATGGCTGCTGTTCGCTCGAGCGAAACGGCAACGGTAGGAGCGAGGACTTCTGGGAGAGTGGCCGTGGCTCGTGGCAACGACCAGAGAGCCGTTCAACGAGATGCTAAAGAAGTTACCAACGACCGGAGGATGAGAACGAAGACGGCCGAGGCGAGCAGCTCGTGGCAACGCTCGAGAACCCGAAGAAAGGCCGCGAGTCCGATTTCGAGGATCATCGAGAACGAGTTGCGGAAGAATAAGAGCGCTGAGAGGCCGAGGAATGCGCAACATCGTGGGCTCCCTGCTGCATCGTGGCCTGTGGTAAAGCACGCGAGCAAGGTCAAGAGCGGCCCGGCGGATCAGCCCAGGAAGGGGACATCTTCCGTGGCAAAGGAGGCGAGCGAGGCAAAAACCGAGCCACCGATCATCGCCCCAACGCCCGGTAGAGCAGCCAAAAAAAGCCCAACAACGGTAAACATCCCGGAGAACGTTGGAGCTACGAGAGCGAAGTCAATGACGGGCATTGCAAACGACCCGGGGACCAACGATCATTTATACAACCGCAGCAACTCGAAGGAGAGCCTTCGCGCTAAGCCGATTAGCCACTCACCCAAGCAAAGTGGCGACGATAAAACCGGTACTGGAGCGGCCATTCCGGCAGACCTATCCAAAGCCCCGGAATCCGTGATACCCAAAACAGGCTTCGAGCCTAGGCGAGACATCACTCACAAATCGGAAGCCAAAGTGACACCCGAACCTGGCAACCTCAGAATCCCACCCACCACGCAATCCCCGTCAAAGCCAGCTTATCGTGTCAACTTTCAAACTAAGGGAGACAACAAAGCGTCCAGCAACGACACAGAGCAACTTTCCGACGTTAAAAGTCCAAGCGTCCTCATTAAACCCATCGAGAAGAAGAAAGATGGCACGCTCATCGACTACGGCCTCACTGTGCCGACGCGCAAGAAGCAAGAGAGGAAATTGCCCGACTCGCGGAGTGCCGTTGGCAATAAAGTCTCCAAGAAAGAAGAGACCGTCGTGGCTACGATCAAGGAAGTCATTCCTAGGTGGAACAAGGAATCGCGCGCCAGTCCTGTTCACAGGGGAATCGTGTATCCGGCTAAGCTGAAACAAAACGGTAGGGAAGGTCCTGCATAAGGGAAAAAGGGCGTTTCAAGGGTGCCCAACTTTGTGGGAGACACGGCGTCAATGGATTGGATCCAGGCTGGAAAAAGGAGTATTTAGGGCTACTTTTCTTGATACTTCTAGAGATGTGGTTTAAGGGGTTAGGCCATTCTAGAGGCCGAAAAATAGGCTTTTTGGGGATTTTTTTTGTCAGAAAAACTACAAAATAAATCGGGATTACAAAAAAGGGTGTTTATCATACGTATCGGTAACTGTATACGATAAATGTGTTGAGGGGATTAATTTTAAAATGGCGGCTGTGCAGCGTTTATCTCAAAACTGCATTTTTCAAGTTGGCCGGAAACATAACTCAGACAATTTTCAACCGATTCACTTGAAATGTTGAATATATCTTGAAAAATACATTGTCTATGGAAGTACGTAGGATTTTTTGTTTATATTGCATAGTTAATTTGTTATTAACAATTATCTGACGATTTTTCAGGCAAATTTTTCTCTTTCCAATAATTGTCTGAGTTATGTTTCCGGCCAACTTAAAATATGCAGTTTTGAGATAAACGCTGCACAGCCGCCATTTTGAAATGAATCGCTCAAAAAAATTTATTGTATACAGTCACTGATATGTATGATAAACACCCTTCTTTGTAAGCTCGATTTATTTTGTAGCTTTTCTGAAAAAAAAAACCAAAAAACCTATTTTTTCGGCCTCTAGAGTGGCCTAAGGCCTTAAACTTCATTGCACAAAGTGGGCATATACTTTTCATGTTCCGTTTATCACCATACTTGTTTTGAAATTTTCCCATAGACATTTTTAAAGCCTAGATGCCCACTAAATGACAGCCCTTCCTGAAAAGTTCGAGCACTCGATCGGGACTATCGTTATAAAGACCATCATTTATTCAAGTTGAGTCCTAGCCACGCGTCTGTTCCCCAGGTCCCGTTAGGAACGAACAAAGAATGGTGAGCCCAGTCGATCGAAAACATCACCCCTGCAAGTCCAGAGAGGCAACCTGGCGGGCGCGAACTAACGTACCCAAAGACTCAAAAATATCGGAAAAAGAGTTGAAAGTCGAAAAAAAGTCCGTAGATTCGTCCACGCCGAAGAATTCCAAGGACATGAGTGCGGACAAGAAACTGCTGTATTCCGCTTGGCTTCGTCGCATCAAGGAACGTCATGATCCTGATGGCTCGACGAAGGACCCTCGTGATTCCGGAGACCCTCGATAGTGCCTCGAATAATCGCTGTCGGTTCTTCGTCCTCGATGATTCGTTAAATTTGTACAATGTTTTGTATGACCAATGCTATTCGTGATGCCCTGACATTATCTTTTTTCTCGAAAGAGAGTTAGGTGGTTTACCGGTGGATGTTGAAGGCTGCTAATTGGCCAGTTACCGATCGAGCAATACCCGTGCAGAAATTGTAGGTATCCAACTGGATTCCCATACTTGTCCCTACTTTCTGATAGGGATCTAATAGGTCATCGCATTCCAATTTACATTGGATCCAATCCAATTCGAATCCTAAACGATTCCCACATTATCGAACAGAACCCGAAACGATTGTTGGCGGATCCCATCGCATTTCGCAGGTTAAATTTTCTAAACAAAATATATAGATATGCGAAATTAGTGGATCTTGAAAAAGTATAAATGTTATATTTAAAAAGTGTAAATCGGTTGAAAAAGTATGTCTTAAAAATCGATTTGAATCACTTCACTGAAAATCCACTGCACTTATCGTTTTTTTAAATTTATTTTACCGCCCTTTGAGCGTGGTAAGAATTCTCAAACGTCGTTAACCCCTTCGTTGGCGCATAAGTCCGTCAAATAATTCCGTGCCCCGTGTGACGTTGACGCAATAGTTCGTCAACCTTTATTTTCCTATTTAACTTGCTCTGATGTGAAATCACTCACTCGGAAAACTCACTCGGAGGTTTTTGAGCTCGCTGAATCCGAATTTGAAGTCAAAATTTGGAAATTCAAAATGGCGGACAACAATAAAAAACTTTACTCGATTTAGATGAAAATTAGTACTCCGGGATTTTTGAGGTCGCTCATTACGAATCTGAACTTTAAATTTGAAAATTTAAAATGGCGGCGCTAGAACGGTGGACCGAAATTGAAAATTTTAGTCGAATCAATCTGTATTATTTGTATTTTCATTCGCCATATGTGTTCGTCATTGTGAATTACTGAATGTTGAGTTCAGATTCGTAATCAGCACCCTCAAAAACCCCAGAGTACAAGTTTTCAGGATAAAAACATTTTCCTGCCATTTTGGGCACTTTTTGTCGAATTCTCTCTGCCAACGAAGGGGTTAATCGGGGATCAGGGCAGAATCCAATTGGATTCCAATGAATACTCCCCATGTGTTGTGTCCCTACCGAATCCCTATAGAGATGTAGGTGAATCTTGGCACTTCCCAACAAATTTGTCCATGGTATCACTAAATGATATTTTGTTTTGGAAATGCAACAAATTCCGGTTGAGAATTTCAAAAATGAATTGTCAAACGACGTCAATTGGGAAATAGCGCGTAGTCCACTGGATACCAATGTGAACTCCCCACATGCATCTCCATTAAATCCCTATAGGGACGTAGTATGATCTGGGGACAGGCCAACAAATTTCCGCACGGGTAAGAAATTAAAAATGGCACCTCAAAATGTTCGTATCAGCTTTGACGTCCCTCATTGCTTGAAGAAACGAAGATGGTCCGTTTACCGCAGAGGTCCAAAAAGATCGGTATCCTACAACCTCGATCGATGGCGCGCCGGATCCTCCTTGGCCCTTTTGACCCCCGATAAGCTGCGGGAGACGTGTGTTCTCCGTTGTGCGGTACAATTTGGTATTTTGATTTGGCCGAGTCACGGGGCGATTTCGGTGCGCGAGATATCGCGGCTCGAACGCGCGATAACCGGTCATTACGGGCGTTGGTTTTAGAGGGCAATTTTGTTGGGTTGCGAAAGGACGCTGCTCCCTGTACGGATCGATAATTCGAGAGAATCATCGGGGCGTAACTCGATCCTCGAGATCGTGCATGTTTCGTCCTTTCGTTCACCATTCGAGCCCTCGATGCATACGTCCGTAGGAATTATTTTCCCGCCGCCGGATCCCTGCTCGTCCCTGCCAGGAGAGCACACGAGCCGAGAGAGAGAGAGAGAGAGTCGGGGCCCCTCTTGTGGTTGTGTTTCATCCACGAAACCCATCATTACGGGCTCGCGTTTCTACCGAAGGGCCCCCACGACTATCTTACGTGCACACGCATACACACACGTGCGCAATGGCGTGGCAGGTTGCCAGTCATCTGAAATAATGCGTTTTGAAAGTGTTGCACCGATGGATGGTAAAGTGGATGGTACGGAAAAAAAAGAAGTTCCACCGTTATCGATGTATCCCATCCACTGGGGAAACGCTCCTTTTACCAACGCGTCGAATATTCCAGAGACTCCCCCCCCCCCCCCCCCCCCCCTCATTATTATTACAAATTTTCAATCCGTCGCTGTACCGTTTCGGTCCACTACCAATTATAACGAGATCGATAATAAGAATGATTTATCCTTTGACTTTTCGGATTAAAATGATCGCGGAAGAGAGCCGATCGTTCTACGCTCGTGCTGAGCTTTCTCTCGTGTTCCTCGATTGAGGGAAGGTTCAGCCTTGTTGGGCCAAAAAAGTTGTATTTTTCACCAATTTTTTTATGCGGAAAGTATTAAATATAAAATGTTGATATTTGGTATGTTGACTAAGCGGTCTTTAATGAACATCAAAATATTTTTTATAGTTTGACAAAACAGAAGACCCGGACAGGTGATCTGAAGCAAAACAAATCAAACATATTTTTACTTTGTACAATATTGTGTATAAGTTGACCTAGAAAAACGAAGAAAAATTGAAAAATAAAAAAAATTGTGAGCAAAAAACTGCGAAAATGTTTGGGAAAAAAGCAAACTACCTTTCGATCGCTCACTATTTTTTAATTTTTCTCCTTGATTCTAGGTCAACTTATACACAATATTGTACAAAGTAAAAATGTGTTTGATTTTTTTTGCTTCAGATCACCTGTCCGGGACAGGTGAAAAAGAATTTCATCGCCCGCGCACCGACATACGGTGCTCCTCCCACTCCCACCACCATGTTTTGTCAAACTTAAAAAAATATTTTGATGTTCGATAAGGACCGCTTAGCCAACATACCAAATATCAACATTCTATATTTGATACTTTTTGCATAAAAAATTGGTGAAAAATCGAACATTTTTTGGCCCAACAAGGCAGAACCTTCCCTTATTCCCAGAGTCATGGAATTTTTAGCTTTTTTGCCTCCTCTATCTCCACTAGAGGGAACAACCAGAATCGTGTGCAGAGTCATCGCGGTGGCTCTTTTTGGACCATATAGTAGTTGAGAGTGAAGTGACCCCATAGCGACCGGTTTCATCTGGATGTTATCCCGAGGCCGCCATAATGTTCTTGGCTCTCTTGGCAAGAGAGAGAGAGAGAGAGAGAGAGAGAGAGAGAGAGAGAGAGATCCTTTGATTTATCACAGCCGCGCGCACACGCCGACATTATAAACATATCGGTGCCGAGCTATATACATAAGAAAGAGAGAGAGAGAGAGAGAGAGAGAGAGAGAGAGAGAGAGAGAGAGAGAGAGAGAGAGAGAGAGAGAGAGAGTGAGAGCCTCCCGGGGAGCTTTATCGTTCATCCGCGAGGGCCAGCCCGGCCTCGACGTCGCGCCGTTACGAAGGTAAGTCCGAGGGCAGCGAACAAGAAGAAGGAAAAGGTAAAAATCTCCCGACGGCCTCCTCCCTCGGTTTCCCCTCCTCGGCCCCCCGTCACCGTTGGGCTCGGGCATTTTTGGGCCCGCGAAGGGGTCACGCTTGACTGCGGGAACTGTGCGCGCGAGAACATCGCAGGTAAGGAGAGAAGGACCCTCGCTCCCTGCGAGAGATATATATATCCTCTTCGTGGGTACTGCGGGGGACTACTTGAAAGGGGACCGCCAGGAATTTTCACAGGGGTCAGGTATACACGCTGGGAAGAGAAGGACACGGAGAGAGAAACCGAGCCAGATTTTCCCTCTCGACGCATCGTTCTTTCGTCTTCACGAGAAACGAAAATTTTGGGCCCGGTGCAGCCGGTGTAATCGCCCCCGAAAAATATCCGGGACGTGACAGGTACCTTGGAAAAAAACAATCGATCATTTTGTTCGCTTCGGGCACCTCTACAAAGTCACGATTAGATGTAAATTATGTTTACTCGTGATGCGGAACAAAAACGTCCTACGGCACATTAGCATCCTACTTCGTAGAGTGAACGAAAAGAAAAGAGTACAGGGAAAGAAAAAAGAGGGTCGATGGAAAACAAAAGAATATGTCAACAAGATGCAAAATGGAGTTGAAGATGATCTTTTAAAAGAGATAGAGGATTTTGATTATTGAACAGGTCGACAAAGGATTATAATTGAGTTGAGGATATAATTTAGAAAGAGGGACGACAGAGGGATGTTAACGGATTACTCGTGGCCGGAAAAAAGAGGAATTTTCGTGATTTTTTTCTGGGAAAACGCGTGCAAGTTTTCAATTTTTTTTTATTTTTCATTGAAGAGTATGGTTTTAAATATCTCTTACAATTTTTGTATCGAAAAATGTTTATAAATGTGATAGATATGTCTATCACGGTGTCCAGTGCTGCTAGGAAACAAATCGCCCGAAGTAAAAAAAATCAAACGCATTTAGCTTTTGCATGGAATTATCTAGTGCTTGGACGGAGGGTTTAATAAAATATTGTTTTTTGCAAAAATGGCCGCCGTCCAAAGTAAAAGTATCAATTTTCGGTGAAAAACGCTCTATTTTCCTTGACAAAAAAAAAACTATGCATCGGAAAGCAAATTCCTTCGTTCGAACATTGCTTTTGGATATGTAAAAGAAGCTTGTAAAAATTTGAAGTTGATCGGTGCAGTGATTTTTGAGTGGTGGTCCTCGATTTTGCAAAAGTCATTTTGATAAAAACGCTTTTAAAGTTCGCCGATTTGCGCAACCTACCTACAAACGCCCGTAACTCCCTCAATCTTCACAACGGATCGACTTGGAATTTTCAGAGAATATTTATGAAATTTTATATTTTAGGAATCCGTCGAAAACGAAAAATCGATATTTAAAAATGTTTGACTCGGTGTAAGCCCTTGAGGGATTACATCACTGTAAACGTCTAAAATGAACTGATTTTACGCGATTTTTTTTTTTGGGTGGAAGGACAAATTAGATAATAATAATATTCAAGGATGTTATTAGTCATATCTACAAGTAATCAAAAAAAATTATATCCAACAATTATAGTCTGCTGCACGCAGATAACTGACGCAAATATGGATTTGGAATAAAAAAATAACTCTATCAATTTGAATGAGTATAGCTATAGAAATACGTAGGGAATTTTGAAAATATGATTTTTTGTGTAATTGGCAAGCATTTATAATAAAAACTCAATTTACGACAGGAAAAAAGGACAATCATTTGATAATAATTAATCTTAAATTTAACTCATGAAAAATCCCGTACGCATTTCTTTCCGGAACGTTATTTTAAAGATGTGCTCAAAATTTGGAGTGAAAAGAATGAAAATTGTTGGAGTTCTGCTGACTGCCGTTTGGAACATCGTGTTCCGAAAGAAACGGTCGACGTTGTTTTACAGGTAAGAAAATTTTTTCCCGTTGTTGCCGATGGTTCGAAGCATCTCTTAAGCGGTTAGGCCACTCGAGAGGCCGAAAAATAGGCTTTTTGGAGATTTTTTTTCTCAGAAAAACTACAAAATAAATCGATATTACAAAAAAGGGTGTTTATCATAAATATCAGTGACTGTAAACAATAATTTTTTGAAGCGATGCATTTCAAAATGGCGGCTGTGCAGCGTTTATCTCAAAACTGCATTTTTTTAGTTGGCCGGAAACATAACTCAGACAATTTTCAACCGATTCACTTGAAATGTTGAATATATCTTGAAAAATACATTGTCTATGGAAGTACGTAGGATTTTTATTTACATTGCATAGTCCATTTGTCATTAACAATTATCTGACGATTTTAGGCAAATTTTTCACTTTCCAAAAACTTGCTCTTTTTTGTAATCTCGATTTATCTTGTAATTTTTCTGGAAAAAAATGCCCAAAAAGCCTATTTTTGCGGCCTCTAGAGTGGCCTAAGGCCCTAAGGCAATTCGAAGAAAATCAATTTTGTGACAATTCTACAGCGATAGAAGTTAAGTTATAAATCCTTTTAAGTTATAAATGCATTAACGAGTCGATTCAAGGTTATGCGAGGAACGAGAGAGGGCTGATCCATCTCCCCTTAACGATTGTCCGATAGCCGGGACGATCTAGCGCAGATTCGTCTCGTTAATCCGCACAGCTGTATTAATCCACATGTAGTTCGAAGCAACGTTGCGATATATATATATATATATATATATATATATATATATATATATATATATATATATATATATATATATATATATATATATATATATATATATATATATATATATATATATATATATATATATATATATATATATATATATATATATATATACAGACAAACGATCGTGAAATAGGTGAGCTGTATCGTGCAATCGAGCCTCGTAATTAACGTAATTCCCTGGGCAGTCCCTTCGTGAGAAACTGCGAAGCACGCGGAGATAAAAGCTCCGATAAAAGCAATAAATTGGAACTGCAACTGCATTCGACTGCACGACATATAGCTGCACAGTGGTTGGAGTTGGCTGTACATCCGTCCAGCCAGGGTGTCAAGTTTTAATAGAAACGCTAGTGTTCTTTTTTTATTTATTTATAAAGATCCCAAAAAAACGGAACTTGGAAGATTTCTTATGGCAACTAAGGCCAAAAGGAGCTTCGCGATTTTTTAGACATCCTAGGGAAACCTTTGTCGCTGTCTAGGAAGCCGATTTTACGCGAAGGTTCATAATTATTAATTGGACCAACGAACAAGTCGAAGGTGGCAATTTTGGGAGCGTAATAAAATCGGTGTTTCGATGTTCGACAAGCATGAGATTGTATAGGTATAGCCGGGACATCGAAAGGATGAATCGGACCGGTGCGTGAGGGCGAGTTCGCAAGGACGACGAGCCTCGGCGTCTCCCACTAGTCTCACCGCGATCCGGACCTCGCTTCCGATCACCTCCTCTGTGTTTGTTTTAATCAGGCGCCCCGGCCAAACTGCCCCGCCGACTTCTTTCTCTCTCCCTACCTCTTGCTTTCCCTCGCTCTGTCTTTCTCTCTCTCTCTCTCTCTCTCTCTCTCTCTCTCTCTCTCTCTCTCTCTCTCTCTCTCTCTCTCTCTCTCTCGTTTTTGTATGAACTTGTTTGAATGTTCGATTTTATACGATTTTGTATAATTTTATTTGAGTTAGATCATTGTATTTCATCTGATTTATATGATTTTATTTAATATGCATGATTTCATTTTATTTGAAAAATCTTACTTAATTTGTATGATTTTATTTGATATGTATGATTTCTTTTTCATACGACAACTGTGTATGAATGTATTTTTCACTTGTTATCATACGATTTTTTATTTTAATTTGTAACCAACAGAGAGCACCTATATTTGTGATGCGTCTTTGCCTACTTTACCCAAAAGTAATAAAGGTAGGGCATAATAAAACTCTCAACCAACCAATCAATCATTCTCCCCATTTATCAAACTCTTGTGTAATTTTCTCTCACCCGAATTCCCACATGGAATTATCCTGTTGAATTTTTCCAAAAAATTTCCTATCTTTTCGACCGCACGCGACAAATCAATTCGAAACTCCGCGATCTTCTCCAGTCCACCGGAAAACCAACTCCAAATTTCGTGTTTTAAAAAATTCCGTATCCTTTTGAGTCTCCGGGGCAGATGCACCCCGGAAACCAAAAGTGCCTCAAAATCTCGTTGCTGTCCATTGCAATTTTCATTATAAGCTCACATCGAGCATTAATATCCGCAAAGTGCACAGCGATTATTACACGATTTACATTTGTGAATAACGCCTCCGGGAATTGCAGTTATTCGCGGATTATAGCCGACGAGAATAAAGCCTGCCTATTTGTAAATGTACAGGAATAAACTGCCTCAAAGTTAAATCGCGCGGGCTCGAGAAATCTACGAGAACGATAGCTCACGCGTTTCGTTTTTTAAATTTATTTTCATCTTTTCGACTCGACGTTTATTAATCGAGAATTATAATCCCGCGCGCGGGATCTTCGCGTGGAATTTCACGTTCCTTCGTGCCGTGCTTTCGGATGAAAGCATTCCTTTTTTAGTCCCTATCTAGAATTTCACGAAGAGATACATTGATACAGTCACGTATCCTATCCGTATATATATATATATATATATGCTTAGGCAACGGGGTATATAATTCCTTGATGACGAGCAAATTTTTATTGGGCGCAGGATTAATTATTTTTCCAAGCGACCGCAAAGAAAAAAAATATCGCTGAAGATTTCTCTCTCTCTTCTCTCATTAAATCTACCTGAGCCCGCGCCTTTTTCATAATCTTCCTTTATAGGCCAGCAAAATTCTGACAGGGGGCCCCGATCAAAAAATTCGCTGATCCTCTCTCCCGCTGACGTGGGGCGCGAAGAGATCTCACTCCGATTTTTTTTCTCAATTTACGATTTTATACATCCATACATATATTCCGAATTTCCATTAACAATTCAACAAAGCGCATTATCTATCGTTCGCTCTATACAAATAGCCCTTTGCAGATGACGCTATTTTTGCTCGGTCAAACTCAAATTTATTTTAATCCTCAACACTTATTAAATTTATTTTAATCCTCAACATTTATTATCATTCATTATTAATGATCGTTAATTATGATCATGATTATCATTGTACTACTCAAATCCTGTAAATATTATTTAATATTATTGTTGTTGGGCTCGTTGTTTTGTTATCGTGATATATAAACTTGTATGCAACGCGAGAAAGCCTCAAGACGAAGGATAATCTTCCGCGGTATTAGCAGTCGAGCGAGTCAATTCTCTGGGCCGATTGAGGAAAAAGAAGAGCTCGCACGAAAGTCTCGTCGAGAAGGTGAGCGAGTTGAGATACGGAAGAGAAAAAGAGATCAAAAGACGAGGGAAAAAAATATGTAGAAGTACATACACACTTGTATATATATATACACACTTATACAAGCATTGGTGCGAGAGTCGCGAAATCTCATCGCTGCTAATCCTCTTAGCGAGCGAGTGCGACCACCGAAGAAATCGCGCGAGTATCTTGTAAAAAGAGCTTTCTCGTTGTTGCCAATATATGTGTGTGTGTGTGTGTGTGTGTGTGTGTGTGTGTGTGTGTGTGTGTGTGTGTGTGTGTGTGTGTGTGTGTGTGTGTGTGTGTGTGTGTGTGTGTGTGTGCGTGTGCGCGCGCGGGTGTGTGTATTCACGAACCGACAAATGACAATACGTGACCATGTGTTCGGGATCTTATGGAACCGCATACTTTAGCGCGCGAACTGTACGTTCGCGCTTGTACAACCGTTTTTTTTTAGTTCGCGGAATATTAAATCGTAGAGCTTAAATAACGCGATTTCGAAATGATACTTGATCGTACGCGGACATGTACATTATATATATATATATATATATATATATATATATACAGAGGAGTCAAACGAAAGTCGTGTACGCACGCGAGCCAAGATGAGAGACAAGTCACGCTTCAATACAGCCTGTGCGTGCATTTTCACAAAAGCATGTTGCCCAAGCAGTAAAGTACCGATCTATAAATCTGTACCGAGGATTTACCGGGCGCACAATATCGTGTCCGAAGAGCGATAATTCTCCAACAGGTATCCGTAAGTAAAGTGGACGTCGAGTATGCTTGGTATCGCATTTGGATAAGTAATAATGATAATAATAATAAATCATTGTTGACTCGATGCGGTTATCGCTTTTAAAAAAATTAACGACCGATTTTTGCCCGTGTTTTTTAATTTTCAACCGAAACAAATGGTAATCAGGGCGAGATTCGAATTATTTACATAAATGATACGTATATCGCCTGCCGATGTAAATATTGGTAGATGCATTTCCATTGGGAGCAGCGACCAAAATGCAATGTAACATGCAATTGAGAGAATTGTATGAAAGACGGATTTGTAAAAGGTGCAGCACACCATACCGTGGATATAAATAATACTACTACTACTTGTCAATTCATATTAATATATTAATTTCTTATAATAAATTCTAGTAATAAATTAATCAATTTTTATGAATATATTAGTTTATATCGATAAATAAATTAAATAATATTATGATATATATTATAATTTATAATTATACGTTAATTAGTTTATATCCATACATTCATTCATAAGTATACATCAATTAATTTATAGTTATAGATTAATTAATTTGAAATTATTTTCGCTCGTGTAGAACATTTTTACCCAAGCGATCGCAGAATCTCACGATGTGTGCCGAGTATATTCTCGAGGTGGTTTGCAACTTATCGCGAGTCCGCGACTCGAGCGTACCGTGGAATTAATCATGCACACGTAACCGCAGTGCTCTCTTGAGGAATCACAAGCGCTTCAGCGCGAAACGTTTGTTAAACGGCTTGTTTTTTTCGCGAAGAACTAAGAAAATTGCACGTTGGTATTCGTAACGAGGAAAACAATTTCGAAACGTGTCTGACTTTTTCAACAGCCTTCGTATCGTGGAGGCACTCTCATAGAGTCATTCGACAGAAGTTATAATGCGGTCGTGTGCATTTTCGCGTGCTTCTGCATTTTTATGAGACTCGCTAATTGCGACTGCGCGATGTTTTATTGCCCATTAAAATTATTGTTTGCCCCCGTCAATGTGTACGGATTTTCAGATTGCCGGCTCGTTGAAGTTGTAATAATGATGATGATTGGTGGTAGAAGTTAAGAGTGGGTACGGTTGGAGACGAAAATGAGAGTCTTTCAGCGAGAAGCTGGAGGAAAGGAATGAGGAGTGTAAGGAGTGGGAGTCGACGGGAGAATTTTTCACACCCTTGGAAGGACCTTATTCGTGGAGCTAATTGAGCGCGTATTGATACGTCGCTCCACGGCGAATCGATTACTCTACTGCGACTCGTGGAAAACGGAGTGCTCACCGAGTTCTATGCATTTGTATGGATCGGTAGGGGAACTCGGGGCAAAACGAATACGCGGGGTAAGATGAATCACAAGCCTAGCCACTGAACAGTGTGCGAGCACTGTGCTTCCGTTGGAGTTTGGAGGGATGGCGGTGTGGCGAATGATGTGAAAGTATCAACTGTGGCGGAAGCACCCGTCTCGAGTGAGAAAACAATATCGATTTTTTGACAAAACGCTGTAATTTTTGGTAAAGTTTAACATCGTTTCAGTTTATTTGAGTTGCTGATATTAATCAGAGACAGACAGGTAAACACAATGAAAGTACTAATTATTAAGGGGTTACCCCCACTTGCGATTTTGAAAAAAATCGATTTTTTTATTGCATTTTTTCGACGTTTAAGTATCTGAGAATATGTCCTGAAAATTTCAAGTCGATCCGAACAAAATTGACTGAGATATGAGCGTTGAAAGAGAAGAATCCGCTTTGAAAGAGAGTTGAAAGAGAAACTTTAAACGCGTTTTTCTCAAAATGGCATTTCTGAAGTCGGTGACCAAGATTACTCGAACACTAATGAACCGATATTCTTGAAATTTTGCCGGCTTATTTAATACATAAAAATGTAGTCGTTAATCGTTCGATTTTTTTTTTCGAAAAAAATGGCCGTTTTATAGCCAAAAAACGGCCGTTTTTTTTTTCATTAAAATCGAACCATTAACTTTGACTGTCCGCCATTTTGTGAAAAATGAATATTTTTTAAAATCCTTCGATTAAAGACTAGTTTATACTTATATTTGACTAAATCCATCCGCATTTTTTTTTCAGATGATCCACTTCGCCGCAATGTTGGTCACCGCAAACCGTGTATATAAAAACATTATTTCATTGACGGCCATTTGCCACTAAACAATGTAATATTTTTCAATCAAAAAATTAC